>UFQX01000643.1:0-251538 GCA_900497675.1 Arapaima gigas
GTAGGACTCTGTTATTGTACTCAACCCAAACTTCTACGAAGCCACCATATTGGCCTCAGTGTTGTACCTTAAGCTTGAAGAAGACTGGGACATGGCTGAAACCATAAGGGATTCTTTCAGAAAGGGAAATCTTACATTAGACAGGTGGCAAAATGAGAGTGAAGTGGTATAAAACCATCCACTATTTGAAGCCTTTTAGCATTTCATTTGCAGTCAATGGGCCATGAGTGTCTGAAACCACAGTGAGGAGTGAGCGCAGTAAAGTGGTTGACTTCTGTAAAGCTGTTTTTTGTGTCTGCCACTGAGCTGTTGCAGTGACACTGGAAGATTTTTTTTCTGTTTAGCCAGCAGGTGACATATTGCTTAAGCCTTGGATGTAAGGCACCTGGGTTCAAATCCCACCCCTTGTTCATCTTTGATAAACATACTTGTAATGAATTGATACAGTAAAATGTAATTGTAAGCACCTTTAATGAATGACATCCCGTGCAACATAGGCGGCGCTGTGCTACTGCCCTGGACTGGGCACTGCCATGCCATGAGTTATTCACAGAGCCCTTCATTTTGCCAGTGTATTTCTGCGAGTCTGAGCACCATTACGCTTATTGTAATGCTTTGTCACCTGACAGCCAGTTTCCTTGGTCCTTTGTGCTGCTGTCATGCTTTGCTCTCACTGGCCACTCAACATAGTCTGTGTACGTATGTTGACAGCTGGTGCTAACAAGGTTATAGCTTACAGTGCCTAGCAAATGAATCATGTACCCCACCCATCCTTCCTTCACATACAACAAAAATTCCCTAAAATAGCTTATGAAACCATGTATCATACAATGATCTTCAACTTTTTTTTTTTACATTTTTTAAATTGTTAGACCATTTATAACAATTCAGAGCATCATTCAGTGCAACAAAAAACTAGAAACAAACAGAATGGTGACTGTCGAGGGATTACAATGAGGGACCAGAAGCAGAGAAGGTCTGCGAAGCAGTTTCTCTATGGCAGGGATGTGCTTTCTGTGGCCTGATTCTCAGGGTTACACGACCCTCTGCTGCTGGGGAAAGTTTGATGAGGGACTTGTCCCTGTTATGACCTCAAAGCTGTCTAGGGGTTTGTTTGCGGTGCTGTTCTCAGTATTGTTGCTGAATTGCTTTGGTAACACACGCACATTTGTCATGCCGATAAAGCACAATGAATTAAACTGAGTGGCGTCCCATCCATACACAACCAGAGGGGTGAAAATAAAGAGGAAAGAAAACTGACGGCCAACTTTACATAATAATCCCTAGCCTTTCCTCCCATGAGCACAGGTACTGCAATCATATAAACAGGACCTACTTCTGCTCTACGTCTACCTCATAGGACATCCATCCAGTGTGGTTTTCTTTTAGATTTTCATACTTTAGATGTTTCAGTTTTATTAATATCCTTACACTTGTATAAATAAAGCCTTAATGTCTAGATTTAATGTCAAACATTTGCTAGTAACTAGTAAGCACCTTTAACAGCATACTGTTCACATGCTTTGCAGAGTGACGGACAGTGATCCTGTGAACTTTACTTCTTTGTATCATGAGCCAAATTATCAAAACGTCTTTATCCAGGATGTGCCATGTCTCACACCACATGCTTCCTCGACTCCAAACCTCCAAGAACCTGCATTAGACAAGCAGTTGTTGGTAGTTATTGAGTTCTGTTATTGATTCGTTCATTAGTGATAGTAACCAAAGCAAAAATACTTTGTTACAAGTGAAATGTTGACATGTTTTATGTCATGTGTTAAAATATTATATTATTTTGATTTCTAATGACATTTTTTGTTCAGGAACCAGTTATTTTTCCAATAATAATGAGAATTCAGCCCCTTCGCAAGGTGAATTTGCTTAATGTGATTTCACAAAACACATTGGTCCTGTTATGAGAGAGAAAGGTAGGACTTTTTAGATAGGAAACCAAAACTATATTTGGTGTTAAATCTGCTAAGTGGATTTTCAGGGCAACAGTCAGTGCCAGAAGCTGTACAGAGTGTATGCTGGGCTATGTGGGAGGTGCAGTCAGGTGCTGTAATGACTTTCTTCAATCACTTTGTACTATAGCAGATAAGCACCGTCAGTATTTTTTCAAATCCTTTTCATTCTATCTGTTGGTTGTGATTTTGGGTAAATGTCCTCTTCACAATTCATGTGTATAGAGCTTATAATGTATGGCTAACAATTTAAAAGTATTAAACATAGAAAAAACTCACAAAGTAATTTTATTTGTAAAGAATGTGATGGCTCTGTACTTCTGGTGTTTCATAAATGGCCATAGTTAATAGTTTGCTTTTTCAGGTACAAAAGGGTTTTTTCTGTTGGAACACATGGGATAACCACTTATAATCCCACCACATTAGAAGTAACAAATCAGGTAAGCGAGAATTTTGCTTGAAAAATTGTACACATTTTTACTATGTCCTTATTATTTTCCTCTGCTGTTTTTGTGGCTCCATTTACGTTGACAAATGTGTATTTTGTGTGTGTTTGTGTCCATATTCCTGTACGTGTGTTTTGTGACAGTGGCTGTACGGGGACATCTGTGCGATTGCCCCTGTGGGGAAGGGCCAGGGCGCTGAGTTCAGCCTCACATTCCGCAAGGGCAGCGGCAAGAAGTCAGAGACGCTCAAGTTCTCTACGGAGCACCGGACAGAGCTGCTTACTGAGGCGCTAGTGAGAAGCTGCCCTAGAGTCCCCCCCTCTACACGCTGCATTTCACACATATGTGCCCACATGTAAAATATGTGACATTTGGTGCTGATGTTTTCCTGTCTGTCCAACACTCTGTTTTGGTTTTTTCTTCAGAGATTTCGAACTGACTTCTCAGAAGGCAAGATCACAGGCCGAGTGAGTATCTAATGTGTAAAAGAATGATACTAGGGCTCAGCCACTTTTCTTTTCAATTCTGTTGAAGTTCACTGTGAGGTGGTAGGTCATTCCACCAAATTAAAATGTGCTGTTTGAAGCAGTACAGATGTGACCTTTCAGCTTTCAGATTAATTGAGTAAGAAATTGTAGACTATCAATCCTTGAAGATCTGGTAATTTCTGCACTGACAGTTCAATCAGTTTAAGGAAGACTTGAGAAAAAATATGTTGCATATGATTCATACTCGTTCCTCCAATTATGAATAGGCAAGTCTTGAACTTAGCATAAACACATTTATTTTTAAAATGTCTTGATTGTAGTGTAGCAGGTATGACCTGTGATTTGCCACACACATAGATTGTAGTAAAACTCTTCCAAGCAGAATATAAGACTTGGGTTTATTTCAGCTACCACACCCACACTTTGCCTGTTTTTACAGCCCACATCTGAATTTTGTGCCAGTAGGAATAACTGTCTACTGTTTATATTACGAGACAGACAACATTGGGAATAATGTATCCTATAATAGATACTGTATATATAGGGTTGAGCATGATGAGGAAATGGCACGATTTGCCACAGAATTTATAGAAGTTTTTATTTTCTGGACTTTAAATAAATTTTTAATAAAATTATTTACTAAATGTAATAAAACGATATCCAAAGTTTTACTAAGCTAATTAGCAGTCTTCAGTTCCCAGCTGGGCATGATGTTGTGAAATGCTGCTCTTAAAAACAGTAATTTATTACCCTCGACAGACAAGGGACTCCTGGTAACATGGTCTTTGCATCTGGGCTTTGACCTCTTGCCCCCCTTGTGACCGCTTGTCTCCAGCGCTACAACTGTTTCAAGCACCACTGGAGTGACTCTCGGAAGTCGGTGGTTCTTGAAGTCACCCCAGGGGGAATTGACCAGATCGACCCTCACAGCAACCGTGTGCTCTGTTCCTATGACTACCGCTCTGTGGAGGGCTTTGTTGAGGTTTCCGACTACCAGGGCGGGTTCTGCATCATCTACGGAGGCTTTGGCCGGCTGGTGCGTACATCTCGGATACTAGCATATTCTGAAAGAGAATGAATTTGTGTATAAATCACCACCGCCCCAACTGCTGCCCCATGCCCTCCTTCCAGCACCTCTTTGCATCGGAACACAGAGATGAGATCATCCGCAGTGCTGTGGAGCATGCTGGGAACTTCATTGGCATCACACTGCGACTGCGCAAGGAAGCACTGACCTTCGAGGGCTACTTGACCGAGCGGCTGGGCAAGTACGGCTCTGATGACTGCATCACCTCGCTGGCCGAGTTTGTGGTGCAGAAGATTTCTCCACGGCACAGGGTGAGAAATCTTACTCTTCGCTCCCCGAGGGGTCCCAGCACCCCTCTCGTCACCCCTCCACTCTGCCTGCCCTTCTGCTTGTGCAGAGCATACACATTTATTTTACGACTATACAGGATAAGTTGACAGATATCCTGCGCTTACCCACTTGGGATGAAGCATAGAGCCCTACCCTACCCATCTAACAACCTACCCACCTACTCCCCTCCAACCCTAACACACTATACACCCTAACACACCACCTTGTAAGCTCTTCACTGGGGTCATCAGGTAGGCATATATACAGTAGTACCCCCTGTAGCACTCTCACTATAGTGCTCTTTACTGTTATCCCTTTTATAATTAATTTTATTCTAAAAACAAAAAATTCCAAAACAACTTTTTTGAGTTTTATTATTGTTATCCATAATATTGAGAGTTTTATGAATTTATTTACTACTTTTAAGGCATAACTAATATGTTTTGTATTATGTTGCGTGTACACAGTTTTCAGGCTTCATTTCTGCAAGAAACTTTGTATGACTTCAGTTTCATTCAGCACTAACTGAAGCGTTATTTTTTAAAATATGCTAAATTTTACATGCCTCCATTTTTCTTAGCAGATGGTGAACAGCATTTCGTTTTTAGTCATGGTGCTCTGCCGTTACCGTGACTCATTGTTAAAATCATCAGTTAAATTTTCTAAAACAGCAAATTGTGTTTCAGTTGTATTTCTATTCATCGTGTGTGAATTTGAATGATTACATTTTGTGTGAACCTTTTGCTGTGTCATGTGAAAGGCTGATTTACACTATTTCTTTATACTAGAACCTGTAAAAAGCTTTTTTTTCCTGTTATTAATGGCTGCAAACATATACACACTAACAGTTGTTTATTCTTTATATGTTGTGTGAGCTATTAAATGTTGTATATTTAGCTCCCTTGTTTAAATGCACATTCTTCAAAGTAAGTAACTGCTGCCTGTGGCCTCACTGCGTGATGCTGTTCCCAGCAGGAGCCGGTGAAGAGGATCCTGGCCCTCACAGAGACATGTCTAGTGGAGAGGGATCCGGCATCCTACAACATTGTCACTGTCAAGCCCTTCGGCGAGGTACGCATTTCGGGATCCCCTGGCCAGGCTGCCCAAGTTGGGAATGGTGTTCACAGTGACAGCATCTCATTCAGCCCTAGTTTGTCTGCAGCTCTACTGTCAGACTGCCCCTCTGACCTGCCAGTGATTCAGTTGCACTTTTGTTCTGAGTGCATAAGGATCTGCTAGCCAGCTCTGATGCACTCCTTCTGGACTTGCTCAAACAGCAGACACACACATAAGAACCCTCACTGAAATAGATAACCTGTTCTATATATATGCTGAGATGTCATCGTCTTTACTGGCACGTACATATGCAGAAGTTTTTCTGCCACTACCTTTGTGTATAAATGGTTAATGTTTTATATTCCGGTAAGTTGTTTGTGATGGTTGAAAGTTCGCACTTAAGAGTGATCTTTTAACTGTACTACTTAAAAAAGCTTTTATGTGACTGCAAAATAAATTTGCTGTAAATTGTCTTGTCCTTTCCTCTTGGTGTGTTCTTTGTCTTGCTGAAGGTGTTTGCGCTTATCTGCGACTCCGAGAACCCTCAGATGTTTACTGTGGAGTTCATCCGGGGCCAGATTAGAAAGTATGCGTCGACAGAAAGGTACTGTAAGGGCGCCCAGACTTAGTGTGTCCTGTAAGTCAGTTGGCAAGCAGTTGTTATACTTCTGGTGAGGTGTAAGATTAGGACCTTTTATCAATTCTAGCAGTTTATAGAGCCTGAAGGAAAAAAAAGTGACCCTTGGGTTGTTGTTTTGTCGTTTCTTTGGCATGCAAGATGATGAAATAATTCATAGTAGTACCTCCTTCACAGTCAGTAACTGGATGCACCACATTTAGCTGCAAAGACTCCAGCTACCTGTTGCTGCTCACCTGTGGAGGAATTTTGGCCAAGTCCTCCATGCAGAAGTGCTGTAGCTCAGCACCATTAGTAGGCTTTCCAGGATGCTGCTTGTGTGTGTTGTGTGTGAAGTCACACTCCTCCTCAGGTGGTTGTGTACTCCACTAGGGACGCCCTGATGGCTAGCCTTTTAGACGGCGTGCGGGCCTCTGGGAACCGGGACGTGTGTGTGAAGATGGCACCCACACAGAGGGGCCAGCGCTGGGGGCTGCTCAGCATGCCTGTGGATGAGGAGGTGGAGAGTCTGCATCTCAAGTTCCTTGCAGCACCCCCAAGTATGTCACCTCCATCTGTTTTTTCTATACCTGTTGTTCTCATCACTTAGATGTCCATGTGCACTTCATCTGGGAGCGTTCTGTCTGTCTGTTTGATGCCAGTTGAAATGCTTAAGTATTTTCTCTTAATAAAATTGCTTTTTAAATTCCTGTTCAGATATTTTTTCTGATTTCTTCTTTAGTCTGATTGTATCCGAAAAAGGGTCTTCTAAGTTTCTCTTTTGATTGACATACTCCATATCCGAATGAAACAGAAATCAGTGTGACCTTGCAAAATGAACAAGACTGTTTTGTGTTTTCCTTTCTCAGATGGAAATTTTGGGGATGCTGTGTTTAGATTCAACGCCAACATCTCCTACAGCGGCGTACTGCATGCAGTCACACAAGACGTGAGTGCCCGCGCTGCGTCATCCTGGCTGCTCTGTGGTGTGTATGTGCGCACGTGTCCTTCTGCACGTCCGTGAGCGTTGTAACATTAACATTTTCTCTGCTTTGTCACATGTGCTGCTGGGCCCAGGGCCTGTTCTCAGAGAACAAGGAGAAGCTGATCAACAACGCTATTCTGGCACTGCTCTCCCAAGAGGTCGAACTGCCAAGTACCAATGCAGAGCTGGAGAGTCACTTCCAGGCCCTCCGTAGACTGGTGGCCTCCAAAGCTGGCTTCCAAGCTTTCACACAGCTGCCTAAGTAGGCCCCGGCGCTCTGCCTTCATTTCCTCTCTCCTGAGCCTCCATCTTCCTTTTCTGCCCTTTTTGTTGGTCCCCCTGTGTGGCTGTTTGGCCCTTGTCCTTGTCTCGCAGTGGTGGCTGCCAGTTAATGCAGACGTGCTCTGTCATTCTAAGGTCTCCTCCGGTGGCGGGAGATCCACTCAGAACGTAAATATGACAACATGCCTTTCCCATGCTTCTGTATGTCTATGTATTTACCTTTTATTTTCTGCTTTTTCCTCCTGAAAGCTTCTGTTCTACATTTGTATCCACAGTGGTTCAAGTAACATTTAAACAGTTTTTTTTTTATCCAGTCATTTTACGATTGAAGCCTTTGTTTAGCTACACGCTGCAATAATGTATATTAATCCACTATTTCATGGCAACTATTTGGTTAACCATACTCTAACGGGGCATTTTATGCAGATTGTCCCCATATCTCACTTTTTACTAAGACTTTTTGTAATTACTAGTTACAGTGAGATGTTGCATGGTTACATTTCTGTGTGTGTGTGTGTGTGTGTGTGTGTGTGTGTGTGTGTGTGTGTGTGTGTGTGTGTGTGTGTGTCTCTGTTCTGTCCGTATGCACGAGTTCAGGTTCCGAGAGAAGCTGGGGGTGAAGACAGTCAAGGCTCTGAAGAGGAACAACAATGGTGTTACTCACGCTGCCATCGACATGCTCTGTGCTCTTATGTGTGTAAGTGGAAGCCCAGCATGTGACTGGAAATAAATTATCGTTTGAGGATCTCAGCAGTGTAAATGTAACTGAAATCAACCATAAATTAGTTGTTACTGTGGTGGCGAGTTCACAGAGATATGTGGGGTTGTTGTGTCTAGCATGTCCTAGTCATATGATTGACATATTGACAAGGCTTTGAGTGCTCAGAGTGACATTTGGTGATTGTAGCATTAATGTAATGATAATTATAATAAAAGTCATACGTCATAGGTAAATGTGATAATGAAATTTGTGGAGTCATGTTGGGTAATGCATTTGTGGCGAGTAGAGACTGGTTGTAATGAGATTGCATGATGTGTTTGCACAAATGCACAGTAACTATACTTTTCCAGGGTGCACTGAGTCCTCCAGCTGTTTCATATGGCGATTGTGACCCAAAGAGATAGGGTGTCATCATGGAAGATACCAGCATAGAAATACAGGCTGATTGCTCCATAAGAACTGTTCGTATTCTAGTCAAATGTATTTTAAACCAGTGTCTGAAGGAAATAGTGACTGACATTCACAAGAGGAAGAAAGACCAAATGCCATTGCCTTTGAGGCACCTGTCACAGCTTTTGCAGTCGTGTCTGGTGCAGAACCTGAAATACCTAGTGTGGTATGAGTTTGAAAAGATATCATGGAATCAACCATGAATATTGGATAGCAAAAGTTTTTACAAGGACATTGATGAGATGACTTTAAGCAAACTGTCATTTCAGCCCATGCATGATGACTATGACCTGCGACAGGAGCAGCTGAACAAAGCATCACTTCTGTCTTCCAAGAAGTTCCTGGAGAACCTCTTAGAAAAATTTATCAGCAATGTGGTGAGTCCTGAACACCAACTACAGTCGACACTGAATGATCATTGGGAGAAGGTTGCTGCTGTATCTCCATGCTTTCAGTGCTGATACCAGTTTCTTCCTTTAGTGACTACAGTTCTGTTAAATGAGCCATTTTCTGGGATCATTCTTCTGCACCTCCTAATACAGCACAACTACAGTGGCAACTCTCATTTCTCTTTTGAAAGAGATTGCAGTAAACTTAGCTAGGGTTCTGAACCTATGGAGTGTCCCTTCTCAGGGGAGTTGTAAAGTGTGATGTGCTTCCCAACGAATTTATTCCAATTCCTTTCTCTCAGTAGTTCACACTGATACCAGTAAAAAAATTTGTGTGTTGATTCATGGAACTGTACAGGACTGATTTCATTCAGTATATTTTTGAGGGTTTAAGTTAGAGCTGTATAATGGTATTAGAATCATATTGAAATTGGTCAATAAGTTAAATTTTAATGCTGTTGACCTGATGCTTAGATTTGACCTATAATTCAAACCGATTTTTGATGACACAGTCATTGTGTTCCAGAAGAGCAAAATGCTTAGGAAAGGTTTAGCAAGTGAGAAACTGAATTTCCTGCCACAAGGCCCTCTTACAAAAAAAGAATGATGTACTTCCAGAAAGATGTTACCAGTTAGATTTCTTTATCATTCTTCCATTTTACCATTTTCTGTTTTCATTATTTCAATTTTAAAATTTTATTTTCATCAAAGCAAATGTGAAAAATTGTAGGTAGCATTTAAGGCTACAGCCTGCAAAACAGTTCCCTACTGAAGGATCAGGTAGCCAAATGTGGATCAGCAGATGTTATCTATTTAAATGATTGTATGTGGTCTGCAAAACTGAAAAGTTGCATAAATAAGTGTTACATTTGTCTGTAATTCTTATCCAGGCAAATTTAGTCCCATTTTTCTCTGTATTTCATAGAAGTGAATATTGGCATTGGAACAGAATTCTCATATTGTGCATCTCTAGTTCAAATCTCCAAACTGCCCTACATTTTAATAGAAGTACATGTGTAGACTTGTAGTTTATTGTGGTAAATGTTCTTTTTTTCTGATCCTCACTTTTCCTCCTGCTTCTCTGCGACAGGAACACGGCACTGGTGCCCTGGTCATCAGCTCACTGCTGGACTTCCTTACTTTTGCCCTTTGCGCCCCTTACAGTGAAACTAGCGAAGGCCAGCAATTTGACATGTTGCTGGAGATGGTGGCTTCCAATGGACGGACCCTTTTCAAACTCTTCCAGGTGTGAGCAAGAGAAATGGCTTTGTCAGAGTAGGCTGATGATCCAAAGATGGTGGCCCAGTTGACATGAATCAGCAGGAGAGCAAACACTGTGAGATGAGGAGACAGTTTTGGAAATCAAAGTAACCTACTGCCTTGTTGTTGGACTGTTACTGTGCTTCTGTTGCTTAGTGGCTGCTTTATCAGTGCAGCTTGTCCTTTTGAGATTAGTTACTTTCAACACTGGTTTGGACAGTTTAGACAGGTAAATGAATGTCCGTAGCATTGCCTTGAAGCTCTTACTTCAGCAAGCCACTTTTTATGAAGGATTTCTCAGATTGACTTTTCAGACCAATTCATGTGCATAGGATGAAAAAAGAATTCTGGCAAATGGCTCAGAATTGTGTGTCTGTCCACAGCATCCCTCCATGGCCATAGTGAAAGGGGCAGGCCTGGTTATGAAAGCAATCATCGAGGTAACTGTTGGGCTTTCTTCTGTACTGGCTGTCAAAATTTGTAAACTGTTCTGTCAAAAAAAAAAAAAAAAGAAAACAATGCACTTGAAGCTGCTTCATTTGCAGTCACTTGTGTTTGTTTTGTCAGAGAAGTTCTGATGAGACTCTTGTGTTGGCTTCTTCCAGGAAGGAGATAAAGAGATTGCCAATAAAATGCAGGAGCTGGCCCTGAGTGAGGGGGCTCTACCCAGACACCTACATACCTCCATGTTCACAGTCAGCGCTGATCAGAGGATGCTCACAAACAGGTCGGAGTTCACAGCCAAACTGTCCTCCTCACATTCTCCTGCTGTAAGAGCAATCTACTAGAGGCTTAAGTGGCGTTCAGCTGAAAGCATAGTTCACTGGTCTTCCTGAAATTGTAGATTTCTGTCTCCGAGGCTATGTAAAACATTGAGTCAGCTCACTGGGAAGTTTACACCTTACAGTCTGACTGTGGCAGGAAAATGATTATTTCTCTTGTTCTCTGGTCAAGACCTTTACAAATCATGTTATCACCTTTGTAAAGTGTGATAAAAGAAAACTATTTATAATTGATAATACTGCACAGAAATTAGTGCCGTCTCTATTAGGTCTAACTAGGATATTGTGTGCTGTAGTAGTTAGAGCTGCTGCATTGCACTCAAAGAGTGCAGGTTCAGAGCAACCCTACTGCTACAGAACCCTTGTTTTTCTCCTGAATGACTCCAGTAAAAATTACCCTACAATATAATCGAGTAAATCACTTTAAATACAGTCCATCTGTGATTTTTCCAAGAAAAAGGAAGGAGGAGGTGTCCAGATGTGTTTAATGTCTGGAAAATCAAGTGTAATATTGTATGTTTCGACATTGTACTGTACTGTACTGCACTTTGTACTACAGTAAAACATACAGACATTCAGTACAATGAATTACGTACAGACAGCAGTGAAGAAAGTGGTCATATGACTGGATCAGAACGCCGCTACAGGGGGTCTAGGGGGCATCTCACTAACAATGAAAACGTTTTGATAATTCTTTACTGAGGCACGACAATTATTAAAACATTATTTTATATTTCAATGAACTTATTTAAGCTAAAAATTAACCTTTTTTTGTATTTTCCCTTATATTGTTTTAAATTTTTTTCTCCATAAAATTGAGGGCTGCTAGATCGAAGGTGGACTATAGTTTAACGTTGTAAGCTGCTTTTGAGAAAAGGCACAGGTGTATTGTTGACCCCCATAAGAATTTGTCAGAGTTAGGAGACATGCTGTAAACAGACTCTAGTAACCTTCTGCACGCCATGCTTGTCACAGGCAGCTGAGTCGGCACCTTGTGGGGCTGTGGACGGCTGAGAACCCAACAGCGATGAACCTTCTTAAAAGGATCCTGGTGAGGGTCAACGTCAGCGTGAACACTGTTCTCTGCAGGAACACACATGGCCTCCAAAGAAGGAGAAAATGAAAGGAAAGGGGACAGAATACAGCAGTTAACGTGCAGCTACGTAGTCAAAGCACGTGGGGAATTTATCAGTACAGCCTTTTTTCCCCCCAGTTTCATTATCATTCAGTAACTGACCCAGCCTGTCCGTATATGTTTCTTCATATAAAATTATTCTGGTTGGTTGGCACCCTGTAACTTTGGGTTTTAATGAAAAAATGTCTCTTTAGCCGGTAGGCCTGTTGGCGTACCTGGACAGCACGGAAGCAGTGCCCGAGAAGGACATTGACAGGATGCACATCCGGGACAACGTCAAGATCGCCACGGTAACCCAGCTGAGCAGTTTCCTCAGCCACTTCCAACACTGTGCTGTTACCCCTCATGACCGTCTTCATTAATGAACCTCTGTACCGTATCCTGCTGCAGGACCAGTTTGGCCGTAACAAGGTGCCGGAGTGGCAGAGGCTTGCAGGCAAGGCAGCCAAGGAGGTGGAGAAATTTGCCAAAGAGAAAGCTGACCTGGTGCTGATGCACTGGCGGGATAAGATGGGCATCGCACAGAAGGAGGTGAGGCGACCCAAACGCGTTTTCATTGTGACTGCTCTTGTGTACAACTGACTGATGAGACCCCCCCCCCACTTCACACTGCCATACAATGCATTACAGTAAATGGCTGGAAATGGTTCGCTCTCTCCTAGGTTTTTTGGCTTCTTTAAATTACTAACTGGTTTGTATGATCAAGCACCCATTCCCCCGTTTTAGTCTGTCTGTTTGAAACACATGTTCTGCAGGTTTACAGCAGTAATTGTTCACGTGTATGTGAGCTTAACTGTGCTAGACCTGGACCAGTAGGCTGAGAGGCACATGGCAGATGTGGTCTGTGGTACAGCAAGCTGTGCTCAGCACTGCTTTCAGACCTTCATCACAGTTCTTTTGTGGAATCAGTATCTACAGGTATCTGAGTATCTGGCTTGATCAATAATAACAAAACCAACTGTGTGTTCCAGAGGGAAGTAAGCATAATAACACAATGTATAAAGTATAATTTTACTTTAAAATTCTAAGCAGGTTTTAAATTGTTGTCAGATTGTTAGTCTCTGCAGTGTTGCCAAAGATTTAAAAGTGTGCATTTATTTACATTTATTTGTACCTGGGTCCTTCAAGTACAAGGCAGCAGCTGTAACCACTGCGCCATCTGCTGACCCAGGCACATGTGGCTCATGTTGTGAAAGGTGCGCTGTTAGCAAAACACTGTTCTACTGTTAAAAAGATACAAAAAACACTGACTTTCCCATTTTTCTCCTCATGTCCCCTGCTGTGCATCGCTGCAGCAAGACAGGAATAACATGGTGAGTACCACATACCTTCGGCCATTCCTGCTCATCCACGTGACACTCGTGCTCCTGGACCTGTAGCTAATACATTACTGCAAGGTCCACGTTATTTGCTTATGTGGGTCTCAGTGTTTGTTGTTTTCATCTTGGATTTGGAAAAGTCTTTAGGTTAATGTATTTATTTCCTACCTGGACACTGTCTAGTGCTATTAATAAATGGGATAAGCTGAGTGGATTCATTTGCTTTATCTCTGACACAGATCATTTTTAATAATCAATTACTTCACAGTGTTTGAAATTGATGTGTGTTTATACTATTGGTACTTTTATTCACTTTTATGCTTTTTGCTTGTTAGCTTATCTTGGGAGGCTGTGGCGCATTTATGCCTGGTGTTTCTGTTTTTAAGGACAATGCACAAGTTGCCATTCTCATTTTACTTGGTCTTTTTCTGCTCACGCTCTGCTAATAGTTTGTCAGTCTAAATTTAAACGAGATGGATTATCCATAAGCGAAAAAGAATATGTGACTTGTGGTTCTAATGGCTCACGGCAGAATCCCAACCAAAAGCCTGTTGTCCTACGAAAGAGAAGACAGCGGATCAAAATCGAAGCCAACTGGGAACTTTTCTACTACAGGTGTTGCTCTTCTTGCATGAAAATTTTAATAACAAAAATATCGTCTTACTAATGTAAATTTGTTAAGGAAGTGCTGTTGGCCCTGCCACATCTTCCAACATAATGTCATGTTCTTTAGTAATTTTTCTCTTGAATGGCTGTATAATCTGGGAAATGAAAGACAACTCATTTTTAAAAAAGTCACCTTATTTCAATAAAGTGATTTTCAACCATACAACTCTGCATGCATAACATACATTTTTGGGAAAAGTCAAATTGCAAAAAAACAACCTCTATTTGCCTCAGCCTTCTCCCTCTCTTTGAGATTACAGCCATTTTTCTTCCTCGCAGTAGAAGAATGTTAGATAAAATAGAGCACAACTTGTAAAAACTTAAGTTCTTTCAATATTCCAAGTGTTCTGCAAGCATACAAATACACAAAACATTTTATGAAATGCAGAACAGCCATTATTTATGCTACCACTCTCTTATAAATCACATTTAAAAAAATGAACTGGACCCAGTCCATTAGTCAGGTCATGCAAGGAACTGCAGTAAAATCATTTTAACACGTAGAAAATAAATTCTGTATGTACTTAAGTGTAGCACAAAGGGGATGAAGTGCATATGCATGAAACAGACAGATGGATCATCAGGTTGCTTTTAATGTCTTTGATGTGAAAGCTGAAGTAAGTAGAGGGATATAAGTTGTTTGTTTGTCTGTGAGAACCCTTTACACTTGTTCTTTGTAGGTTCCAGATGGACCATGCTCGGTCGAACCTGATCTGGAACCTGAAGACCCGAGAGGAGCTGCGGGATGCCCTGGAGGCAGAGATGCGTGCTTTCAGTGTAGACCGAGAGTTGGGTAGTGCCAATGTCATCTCCTGGAACCACCAGGAGTTTGAGGTACAGCTATCCCTCGCTATCTCAACTCTTAACTATCTCAGTATTGTCTGTAACTAATTGCAAAACTTTCTACCCAAGATTGAGTCTGAATCAAAAACCTGCTGTTACAAATATCCAAGAATTTCAAGGCATGTGCCAGACGACTTGTCATTAGTTTGTGTTTAATGGTGAGAGGATATAGTATTCGGAGAGTGAAAGGTTTGCTTTAAGAGCGTGGGGCATTATGGAAACTGTCAGTCATTTTGGGTGTGTGACTTAATTGAATCAACGGGAAGCAGTAGAGCAATTAGCAGTAAAAGTAACACATGGTTTTTCGGATATATCTCTGCATTTGACAGAAAGTGTACAATTGTAAAGTTGTTGACAATATACCAAATGTACTTAGTGGATCTGTTTCTTGGTTCAATACTGATGAAGTTAGAAGTGGGAATTACTCCAGAGCAGTCAGAAGCAGCCAGTACAGGTAACAAGACTGTGCTGCAGTTTTGTCTCGGCTCTTCTCCCGATCGGATCGTGTCTGGTGCTCGCATTGTTTAAATGTGTTGTCATCATCTTCCCCACATTATTAAGTGAAAATATCTTCTAAAAAATCCTTGTTGAACTAGGTGTTTAAGAGTGTTTTAATGAAACTTGAAGAAATTGGTTGGGGAACTTGGTGAATGCTGAGAACGCATTATTATTTTTCCCATAGAAAATAATGGAATATAGGCTTCCGCTATCCAACACTTTTTAATGAAAGGATTAGATTCAGATTGACAAAGGATGCATGTAGTGTGTTAATTAAATCTTATTTTGAGACATCTAGAAGATGGGCTCCTTCAGAGGGGCAACTTAAGCTGACAGTTAGTACACAACTGTGTTCTTATGCAGCAGCTTCTTTTTAATGAAGTGCATTGGGTCCTCGACTTACAAACACAGTTCAGAGTTTGGGCTTTTTTTAAACTTGATTTGTTTCTCTTTTACCACTTTCAAGGTCAACAAAAGCTTAATGATACACAGGTCCCTTTACAGGCCACGTTGTGTTAAAATCTTGGATATCGCTATAGTAAATAAGTACTCTGAAGACATGAACTGTGTGTCCTCACAGGTGAAGTATGACTGTCTGTCTGATGAGATTAAAATTGGCGATTACTACCTGCGTTTACTACTTGAAGAGGATGAGAATGAAGAATCAGGGGCCATTAAAAGATCGTAAGGAACTCTGGTTTTTGGACAACTTGTGATTTCATTTAGGCTCTTTATAAACCACCATTTCAGAGCTTTATATCTTCCATAACTGCTGTAGCTGCCTTAATAGCTGCATTTAATGTTAATAAAATGACATTACTTGAGGTCATTGCTGCTGCTGATCACTTCTTTGAATACTTCAATGTTGAATAATGAAATAACAAAGGACTTAACCCCTTGGGTCTCTCTCATCTTTTCCTTCATACAGGTATGAATTTTTTAATGAGTTGTACCACCGCTTCCTGCTCACGCCCAAAGTTAACATGAAGTGCCTGTGTCTGCAAGCACTCACCATCGTCTACGGGAAGTGTTTTGAGGAGATCGGCCCTTTTACCGACACCAAGTACATTGTGGGCATGCTGGACAGGGTCTGTACAGCCCCGACTCTGGTTTTACCCTCATTTTCCAACATAATTGCTTTTCTTGTAATCATCTCATCTGCATCAATTAACCTTAATGCTGTTCTCACATTGTCTAGCTATACCTCATTATGCTTTTCTACAGTTCTTCATGCATACATCTAAAACACATTTTCATATAAAACTTATTCGGTGTCTGTTCTATTTACAGTGCACAGACAGGCTGGAGAGGGACAGGCTCATCCTGTTCCTGAACAAACTCATTCTCAATAAGGTAAAGGTGCATGGATCATCTTGCAAATCCAGTTTTCTTTTAGCCCATGCCGAACTAAATCAGTGTCCTCAAATTGGCATGTTTGACAGTAAAAAAAAATAATAATCATTGCTATGAAACTTGACATCCTCTTAGTGCCAGTGAATGGTACAGCCCTTTGACCTTCGTGGCTATTGTCTTGTGGACAGAAAAACGTGAAGGAGGTGATGGATTCAAATGGGGTACGCATCCTGGTAGACCTGCTGACTCTGGCCCATCTTCACACAAGTCGCGCCACAGTGCCTCTGCAGGTACGTGTGCATTTTCGCTTAACTAACTACAACACTGGTCATCAACACAGACTCTTTTTTAGATATAAAACCATTTGCAAGAAGAAGATGCAGTTACCACTAGTTTTATGAACTCCAACATTGACACCTTTGCTTAACTAGCACCAAATCCCATTAAAATGGATAGTTATTTCAGTTAACGTTTGTTTTCCTAACACAAAATAAAAAGGCAGTTCTCTGTATTACTGTATGTCTCCCTGTGCTCATTTGGCTTTCATATTGTTTAACACAGTTAAAGCCTATTAACAAAACATACATACATATGATGACTCATTGTTTGTGTTAATCCTTAATGCAAAAACAGAACAATGAAGACAAACGCAATTAATGAAAGCAATGCAAATGAATTCGCTGTCTGAACAAGTAGACATCATTCGGGCAGTTCAAACAGAGGCCATGGTTATTGAGATTGTGCCACATGAAACTAGCAAGCAAGGGGTAACAGAGGTTCACAGTTTAAACCAGCAAGACCACATGGTGACTCCGGTCTTGTGCTGATCAACTGTTGAGAGGTGCAAAACATCCAAAGTCAAAAATGTGAAGAATGCCTCTTAAGGTGAAGGAGGGCTATGGAATGGAATTCCTTGTTAAATCAAATTCTCGTATAGCGAATGGGCAAATCTCGAGGTATATACCACGTACAAAATAAAACTCTCGTAAATTATTACATTTATTTTTTATATATTCCTGTTTTATTGATTAACACTGTCAAAGTATAAGTATGAATCTTAGACCAATCTTCCCTAATATGTGCCTTGGAACAGTGTTAACTGCAAACATGTAAAAGCTGTGAAGTCCTGCTATCCCGAAGATGTGTTTAGACTTGTACAACAGCAAACGTGGTCCTGAGCGAGGTGTCGCACGCTCACTGTGTCACTCTTACGCCTTTGTCTATGATCTGCAGAGCAACGTGCTGGAGGCAGCACCAGACATGAAGAGGGAGAGCGAGAAGGAGTGGTACTTCGGCAATGCTGACAAAGAGAGAAGGGGCCCCTTCAGCTTCGAAGAGGTGCATTGCCGTTTACCTGGGCTGCATATTGTGACTGTCCCACGTTTCCCACGTGTTTTGCTGAAAGGAACAAACTGGCTGTTAAGATGAGTGTTCACATTCAAATTAGGATGTTGAAGCCAAAGAAAAATGCGTGGTTTATACGAGGACAGCTCCAGTACTTTTGGACAGCTCAGCTTTTACCTGAAATTGCTGACAGTTCTGTACAACTGAATAGTTAGTATGAATCAGTGAATGACTGAAACCCTTATTAACAGTGCTCATATAATAGTGTGATGACAGGAAGAAAATGCAATGACTAGAGACAGAAACTGGACAAATGCTGGGAAGACTGAAATCACACCTGAAGGAAACGTAAATAAATGTTTATAAGAAGCTTAAAATTAAAAGTATTAAAATATTGAGTCTGCAGTTTCAGTTGCAGTTTATATTTACTTTAATCAATGTTTGTGATTGGCTCAGCCTGTCAGTGTGATAGAAGGGAAATAAGATGGATATACAGCATTGAGTGGTTGAGTATTGAGTTGTTACAGGACACGTGTGAGGATGTTCAGAAAAACTGCTTGAGGGAATGTCTGTGTCCTTGTAGTGTTCCTATTAAAAGAAGAGTCTGATGAGGAACACTGGACACTAGCGGTAATCATTAGCATGGCTATGTGGAGGCTATTACTGACAGCACTGAGGGACAAAAGCCCTCTGAATCTGAAGCACGAAGTGTGTAACCTTCTCACAGCACATCTGATACAAGGTGTGACAACCACTGTTTCAGTAAAATAACTGCATAATAAAAATGCTGTTGCACTGAGTAATTAGCCCATTACATGTACAAGGGTATATCTTCATAAACTTTTTTTAGTTGTACAGGATTCTTGTATGCAGGCCCAGTTTATTGTTTGAGCTGTTAGTTTTAAATAACTTTCTGTGGAGTAGGCAGCATGGTGGGGTGGCAGGTAGTGGGGGAGGCCCAGTGCACCAACAGCTTGGTGTTTGTTTAAATCCCACAGATGCAGGAGTTCTGGAACGCAGGCACTCTGACAGCTAAGACACGATGCTGGGCACAGGGCATGGATGGCTGGCGTCCCCTGCAAGCTATCCCCCAGCTCAAGTGGTGCCTGTTAGCCAGTGGGCAGGCGGTGATGAACGAGACGGACCTAGCAACGCTCATCCTCAACATGCTCATCACCATGTGCTCCTACTTTCCCAGCCGGTACCACACACCTTTAAACTGTCTCTCAGTGAAGTGCGAAGAGCTGTACGATTGACCTCACAGCACATCCTGCGTAGGAGTGTTTTGTCCGCAATAGAAGTGATTGCTTTCTGTCAGAGTGTTTGTGAGCTTGTGGTAATCAGGTCCTTTCTCGCAGGGACCAGGACAACGCCATCATCAGGCCCCTTCCCCGGGTTAAGAGGTTAATCAGTGATAACAGCTGTTTACCCCACATCGTCCAGGTATTGGCTTTAAACATCTTGTTCATTTCACAAGTGATCAGAGGAAAAGGGGAAATGGTATGCTGATGTTCACCTATATGTTTAATAGTGTTCAAAAGTCTTATTTTGCCAAATTATTCAGCCCATTTTATGATTGATTTCAAAGATATTTTTCTGTTTATCTTCAGTTGCTGCTGACCTTTGACCCCATCCTTGTGGAGAAGGTGGCCAACTTGCTATACCTGGTGATGCAGGACAACCCCAACTTGCCACGCCTCTACCTCACTGGAGTTTTCTTCTTCATCATGATGTACACTGGCTCCAACGTGTTGCCCGTTGCACGGTAAGAGTGGGTCTGACACAGCCTGACAGCCATGTCTGCATAAGAATATATAACCTACACAGGCTCTGTGTTCACATTATACTGCACATAGTATAATTGCTCCTGGCTGAGGCCTGTTGCCGGTCGCCTGGACCGTAGCATGAAAAATTTCAGTTTGGATTTTACTGGAAAGAGCAGATGCAGGCCATGTAAGGGAAATGAGGGCTCCACAGTCACCTTTAAATGCTAAGACAGTCTCCTTGAAGGTGTGTGCCCTGTGATCCTCAGCTCGGAGTTGTGCAATACCACTCTTGAGTGACATTTTAGGGGCATCACCATGACCACAACCCTTGCCTATTTAGTGTCAGTTCTCCATTAGTTCCTCAACTTAGGAACACAATTGGGACCACAAGTCTGTTAGGAATATTCTGAGTTCACAAAGGCAGTTGAGAAGTAGAGATGCTGCTGTGCCTTTTTCACCATGTAGGCTGTGTAGTGGGTCTAGGAGTGATTCTTGGTGATGTGTACTCCCAGGAACCTGAAGCTGTGCACCACTCCGCTGCTTAACCACCAATGCACAGAGGAGTGTGAGCAACTTGAGTCCTTCTGATGTCAACAATCATCTCCTTAGTCTTGTTGCCAATGAGGGACATTGTTGTCCTGCACCAGGCTACACGCTGCTCCACTTTCCGTCTGTAGGCATCTTGTCATTGTTGAAGATGAGGCCCATAACTGTGGTATCATCAGCAGACTGAATGATGTGGCTGCTGTTGTATTTGGTAACACAGTTATGGGTTAAACAGCAGTAGGATGAGCACACAGCCTTGCAGCGCACCAGGTTTCAAGACAGTGGTATGGGAGGTGTTGCCCTGGCTCTTCACCTTACTCTGTGACCTGTTGGTCAGGAAGTCTATGATCCAGTTGCACTTGGGGATGTTCAAAACCAGTGAGGACAATTTATTGATCAGGTGCTGGGGGATGATGGTATTGAATGCTGAGCTGAATCTGTCCCTGTTAAAAAAAGACCTCCTCAAAAGGTGACAGCCAGCTTTGTAATCTGCTTATGAGGAATTCTTTGCTTTCCAATGTTTTTTTGTATCTAGTGACATGAAAATGCTGCCTAAAATGATGCAATATGAAGCCCAAAGTGGAAAATCATAATTTTGTGTCTTTTTAAACTTGATCTCAGTTTGCTCTATTTATTTCCCTCAGGTTCCTGAAGTACACACACCTGAAACAAGCCTTTAAATCTGAAGAGGTACGATTCTCTGTCTTCCATCTATCTTCTCTGCATGAGCAAAATGATCTTCCATGATCTGACTCCTTCTGTGCCCTATGTTCTGCTCAGGCCAAGGGTCAGGATGTGGTCCAGCGCAGCGTGTTGGGCCCGGTGCTGCCTGAAGCCATGGTCTGCTATCTGGAGAACTATGAGGCAGAACGTTTCTCCGAGATCTTCCTGGGCGAGTTTGACACTCCAGAGGCCATCTGGAGCAGCGAGATGAGGTCCAGTATTGCTTAGTGACAGATGGGTTACCCCTGTCCTGTTGTGGGGGAGAGCAGGAGAGACATGAGTAAAAAATGAACTGGCCTGTAAAGTGAAGGTCACCTTTTTACTACAGTTGTACCCTTTAGAAAGATGCTTGGCCTTAATCATTCAATAAAATACCCTGAAGTACAAATGAAATTTTAAATTTGTTGGTAAGTGTTGAGTAAATGCCTTAATTTGCGGGCACCGTTCAATAGAGTACAAATCCACCTTTTACAGCACTAAGCTTGGGGATCAGATTCAAGAGGCCCTTGACCCCTTAGAACATTTGTGGGTAATGACATTCCCGGTACGAATGACCGCCGTGGTACACTGGCCATTCCAGGAAAAACAAATTTGGTGGGATGCCTGTATATCCTGAGAAAATGTGGTAAGATGTATGGAAAAAATCTGTCTTTCTCATCAGGCGGCTGATGATTGAGAAAATTGCTGCACATCTGGCAGACTTCACCCCGAGGCTGCAGAGCAACACTCGAGCCCTGTACCAGTACTGCCCCATCCCCGTGGTGAACTTCCCTCAGCTGGACAACGAGCTCTTCTGCAATATCTACTACCTCAGACACCTGTGTGACACCAATCGTTTCCCGAACTGGCCAGTCCGAGAACCTGTGAGGCCTCCTCTGCATTTTTTATCTGCTCTGTCCTTCACATTACGTTGCAGTTTGGTGTTTCAGGCTTATGGTTCTACCATCTTCAGGTGAAGCTGTTGAAGGACACGCTCGAGGCCTGGAAGAGGGAGGTCGAGAAAAAGCCGCCCTCCATGTCAGTGGACGACGCCTATCAAACCCTAAACCTCCCAGCAGGACAAGGGCAGTAAGTCCTCTCTCCTTCACTGCATTTCTTTCAGTGGTTTGTGTGAGCTCTTTTTCCCTGTAGGTGTGTTGTGCACTCTGTGTATAATAAATGTTTTAGATCAGCTGTTGTGTTGCAGAAGTTTACACTGAAGTCAGCTGTCGCATGTGTGCAGTGAGTGTTGGTGCTTGTCTGCAGGCATGAAGAGAGTAAAATCAGGAAAGCGTACTTCCGACTAGCACAGAAATACCACCCAGACAAGAACCCAGAAGGCAGGGTAAGTCATACTATGCACAGGCTTTTCCTCTACAGTGATGTTTGTCTAGGTTTTTGAAAAAAAAATTAGTGGATTTTTGCAGGTGACTTGTTTCCAATTGCTACAGCTCATGCTCACAGGCTAAGGGTGGTGGCAGGGCACTGGTCATTCCGGCCAGTGTTCCTTACATTTATTTCTTTTCTCATCTTTTACTTTGGGTGTCATTTCTTCAATTAAACATTCTTTCAAAAGAAAAAAAATGGTAGTGACCACGGTGTCATCTAAATGCCATCTAAATCGACATTTTTTGTTTTTTTTTTTTTTTAAATTTTTAATATTTTTTAATACGCTTTTAACAGTTTTATCCAAAAAATCACCCTCAAGTCACATGCAGATGAACTATATGTGTCTGGTTATATTGTTTGTGTGGTTTGAAGATTTAACTAACACCATATGTGCAACTACCATTTTACAAGTAAAACATAAAGAGCAGAATAAAATGTTAAAAGTCAATGTTAAAATGTTAAAAGTACTTCAGTTTACAAACAGCTGGGATCCTAATTCCACCCCCTACGTTACAATCAATAAAGGCTCAATAATACAGCTTAATCTATTGATTTAGACACATTTAGCTTCTGCTGAAAATATCAGATGAAGCTGTACTGAATTGAGAGCCTTTATTCTATTTTCATCCACAGCTTATGCAATGTAGGGCCTCATGGTTTCTGTATACTAGAAATATCAAGCCAGAGACAGTACATCATGCATGAGGCAGCGGTTTACTTTATTAACCTTTATTAACATAGAGCAACATTAAAACTGTCTACTGTCTTTACAAGTCTAACATGACTTTTAAAAATACCTGATTTTCACTGTGTTGTGTTTTGTGTTATAAATGTATGACAGTGCCATTTTACTGCATATGTTGTTTGTGTGCTTCAGGCACCATAGGACAATGTAACAGTGAGACAGAAATTTGAGTGGGTTGCAGAAATGTTAAGTGTTTGAATGTAAACTCCAAATTGGCCACAAAGAAACAACGGATTCATCACAAACATGTTTGTCAGCATCTGGTCACTTTCAGTTTTACAATCAAAAGGCATAACATTTACAGTGCTTCTGTTTATTTGTTGGGTAGTTTCTGTAAACGTTCTGGATATAGCTGTTACAAATAAAAATACTCTGAATGAAAACCTCTGGGAAATCCACAAGACTCATGCAACCCTCCCTTCTCTTTCTGGCCGCTTTTAATGGCAGAAAGCAGACACACAGGCCTGTTTGCTTTGCAACAGAACAAATGGAGAAAATAGATGGTAAAGAAAAAAATACAACTGTACATGGATCCAGTGAATGTCCTGCTGTTCTCTTCACTTTTGTCTGTACTGTGTTGCTTTCTGTCCAGGACATGTTTGAGAAGGTGAACAAAGCTTACGAGTTCCTGTGCACCAAGTCAGCCCGCATCACAGACGGTCCTGATCCGGAGAACATCATCCTCATCCTGAAGACCCAAAGCATCCTATTCAACAGACACCGCCAGGGTTTGTTTGAGTCCTGCTGCTTTATTTGTTGATAATAGCATTTTATAGTGGGATCAAAAGTGAATCTTCCCTTCAGTGTTTTAAAAGAGCTCTTTGTCCATTAAGTTGTTATGAGGTATTGATCCCCCTACTCACAGTCTGTAAAAGTTTCCTACTGTCTTTTTGTCTCCAAACTCTAATGGTTCTTCATTCAGTCCTGTTCTCGTTGTATTTTATGGTCATTTATTTAGAATTTTGTAACCAAAAGGCCCAGATGCTGAGGTAGGAAGAGAAAGGGGTTGTTTGCTTTGATGGCTGACCAAGTGTGCCTCTCTCAGAGCTGGAACCCTACAAGTATGCTGGGTATCCAATGTTGATCAAGACCATCAGCATGGAAACAGATGATGAGCAGCTCTTCTCCAAGACCTCCCCCCTGCTGCCCGCAGCCACAGAGCTCGCCTTCCATACAGTCAACTGTTCTGCTCTCAACGCGGAAGAACTCAGGAGGGAGAATGGTATAGAGGTATGGTACACAGTGCAAAATGGTGTACAGTTAGTGACAGATACTGACAGTGAATAACTGTGGTACAGAGACTGACTTGCTTGCTTGCATCAGGCAATAGTGGAACAGCGCTTTGACTAGAGAATCTTTTGGAGATGTTATTTATGACAAACATATAACTATTACATACACCAGCACAAAGCAAGGTAGAACAAAGCAAAACCAAATACACTTTGTCCTCTTACTCATACAATTGAGAGTAAAAATCTCGAACTCTTTGTGAATCCAATCATGACGTCATAGTTAATAAAAGCTCCTGTTTATTGCCAACCAAATGATTGCATACCTGTGTTTCATGTTCATTTGCTTCTGAACATGGACCTTCGTTTTATTTACTAGGTTTCACAAAAGAAGCTGTAAGACTTTTAACATTTTTTAATAATTTTCATAATTTTCACATTCTGTGAATATATTTGTCAGCATCTGGCCATTTTTGGCTTGTTCTGTTTCTCTTATATAGTCATTAAAATCAGAGTAATAGAGATATATCTCCATTTATTTGCTGCTAAGGTTATGATTTATATTTGTATTACAGTCAGAAACTATTTAGAGTGAAGGAAAATTAAAATCACATCGCCTCCTGTTTATTCCTATTCCATGTTGACTCTTGCCCGTATAAATGTGTTGCTTTCATCGTCTTATCGATCACCAACTCTCTTCGGTGCCAGACAGATGTAAACACCGTGGGAGGAAGTTAATGTGAGGCCATATTTCTTCTTCCTGTGGGTGCACTTTGCTGCCAGCTAATGACTGTTGCCAAAAATCTAGTTTGCTTTGTCTCCACAGCAAGAAAATTATCAACTAGGCAACTGAAGAAAGTGCACTTAAAAAATGTATCTGAACATTTGTAACCGAGATGTTGGCAACACAGGGAACTGTACTGCATGTAAACTGTTGCTGCGATCCAAGATGGAATTTGATGCTACATATTTATACAGTGAAAAGTTTTCTCATTCTGTCTATAAAGCTCCACCTCTGTTTGTCTGTCTATTTTTTTTTTTTTTTTTTTTTTTTTTTTTTTAATCAAACCACAGACTTGAAATTTGCCACAGATACTTTTTGCACTAAGTTAGGTTTTGTACTGTAAAGTTCATTAAACTTTGTATTTGGCTGGCTGACTGCCATGGCTCAGAGAGGTGGGAGTAATGGTGTCACACGCAGAGTGTGTAGTCTCTCACACACGCACTCTGACGTATTGTCATTTTAGGTGCAGAAATGAAAAATGTGAAAGTTAATTAAAAAAATATACCGATGCACACAGTGCTGCACTCATTTGTCATGTAAAGGTAGAAAAGTTTGTTGATATTGGTGTTTTTCCTTTCCCCTTGACTAGGACTGTACTAAATACAGCCACTTTAAAGGTAAAACAGTTTGGTGATGATATAACTTTTTATTACTTTTCACCTTTCCATCACTGCACCTTTTTGACCCAGGCAGCACTGGGTTAACACAGCTAGTATTGGATTAAAGGTGACCTGGAATGACTTTTGAAATGAAATGCTGGTTTGCTTAATTTTTTGCTGTTGTACTCGGTCTTTGATGGAATCCCTTACAATCAGGTCCATGCTCTGCCCTTGGTGTTTAGGTGTTGTTGGATGCCCTTTCTCGATGTGTTGCTGTTCTCACGGCCTCCAGCAAGCCTGAAGACATGGCTGTACAGGTAGGCTGAACTGGCACACGGCTCTCTAGGTACATGTCTTGATATTGTGTGTCTTCCACGTGAGGGTCCTGGTTTGAATCCCCTCCTCCTGTTGTATCCTTGAGAAAGAATTTTGAACTGTTCCATCAACTGTTACCCAGCTGTATTAATGGGTAAATCATTGTGAGTAACTAAACAATGTTATTTGCTTTAGTGAAAAGTATGCTTTTACTGAATAAATGTGAATAACTAAGATTACACATGTTCAGGCATCTCTGGTCATGAAGTAAAATAATTTTGCACTTCAGGGCCTAGTTTGGGCTTCACGGATTTGATCTTGTAAGAAAATAAGACAAAAGATAATTCTGTTGTAAGGTGCAAATGCAGCATTCTGTCCTCGTGATCATGACTGCCCACCCTTCTTCACACACCACGCATCTCCAGGTGTGCGGGCACATCTGCAGGTGCTACAGCGTGGCAGCGGAGTTTGAGGAGTGCCGCGAGAAGATCGTCGAGCTGCCCAACATCATCCGGGACTTGTGCCATTTGCTATATTACGGAAAGGTGACCATCTGCTTATGTTTCTGACCTCATGTCTTTGTGACTGTTATGAGTGGAAAACTGCAACGGTAGATGTTTGTGTTCACCTTTGAACTGGCTGTCCCCGCCTGTGTGAGTAGAGCGTTTTGAGATGTGTTTCCTCACACTGCAGGGCATACCGCGCATGGCAACTCTGGCAGTGCAGTGTGTGAGCTCTTTTGCCATGGACTTCTTCCTGCAAACACACCTGTATCACGCTGGTGTGCTCTGGCATCTGCTGGTCCCCCTCTTCAACTACGACTACACCCTGGAGGAGAGTGGCATCCAGAAGAGCCAGGAGACCAACCAACAGGAGGTGGCAAACAGCCTGGCCAAGGTCAGCGTGGTGGCCCTCAGCCGACTAGGGGGCTACAGTGCAGGGCCGCAGGAGGAGGGGAGTGGCAGCACAAACGGGATACCCCCGGAGAACCCCACCATCAGGAAGAGCCTGGCTGCCATGCTCACCCCCTACATCTCCCGCAAACTGGCCTCCAGTTCCCCCGCTGAGGTACCTGCAGGGATAGAGGGATGCACTGAGTCCTCAACTGGTCAACACAGTTGGGATCAGAAATCACTTTGTCCATATAAATCCAGGGTCACTTTTACCACCATTTCATAATCTTTTCAAGTTTAACTATGCCAGAATCCCTTGATTCATTTATGGGTTAGGGTCAATAAAAATTAGGAGAAAGCTGCAATAGATTTAATGAAATCGTTGCCAAACATTTATTTATATTTTCACCAGCTGCTCCTCCAGTGCAGAGTAGTCATGGTCTGGTGTCTATTCCAGGACAATGCATTTTATTCCTGTTCACTAACAAGGAACAGCATTGAAATTAATGCGAAATGTTAGTTGTCTACATTTTATCCCCTAAGCATGTGTAGCATTTGTCAGCAGCGGTCTGCCTGCCTTTAGTTTGCTTTATCTATCAAATAAATAAAAAAATGCAAATAAACTAAAAAAATGTTTTTATCTTTGAATGTTTGTAAGTGAAAGGTTAAGTGTAGCGCATGTTGTACAACAACTGCCTGGAAGACCAGTCCCAAGGTTATGCTTTTGAGTAAGAAGAGGCTCGGCATTAAATGTGATTTGAGTGATGGATGGTGGTGTGTATTTGGTTTCATGCTGGGTTCTGTGTGTGATCTGCCCCCCCCCCCCCCCCCCCCCCCAACACAANCTGCATTCACACATGCATGGAGATACGCACTGCATGTTTTTCACTGGTTGGCTTGTTTGATCCCCCCCCCCCCCCCCCCAAGGTTCTGAAGCTGCTCAACAGTAACTCTGAAAACCCATACCTGATCTGGAACAACAGCACGCGGGCCGAACTGCTCGAATTCCTCGAGGGCCAGCAGGAGAGCATCGTCAAGAGGGTTAGTTGAATGGAGTAACTACTGGCAAACAGTATTGTAAACAACACAACTCGTTGTCCTTGTTTTAGTTTATCAGAGCAGAAGGAAGAGACCAAGCAGACCAATATTTTGCTTCATTTGCTCTGATGTTTTTCCTCTTTTCATTATTTACAATACAATTACATTCATAATAGAATTTAACTCTTTCTTTGCTGTTTCTGCATTTATTAACTTCTGAAAGCTTAACTAGAATACTGAAGAAATGAATTACAGTCAGCATGTGGCTGGGCATGATACTTAGTCTGGATTGATAGGCAGAAATTACCCAGCTGTAACTGGGCAAAAGAATTTAAGTGGCTCAGCGTAAAAACCTCACATAAGTGTCTTTGGCGAAAAACATCAGCAAGATGAATAAAAAATAATATTTTTTAAAAAAACTGTTCACGACTGTCGTCCCCAGGGTGAATGTGACAAGAGCTTTGGCTCAGAGTTTGTTTTCACCGACCATGGCAAGGAGTTAATTGTGGGTGAGATCTTTGTGAGGGTCTACAACGAACAACCTGCCTATCCCCTGGAGGTGGGTCTTCTCACTGTCTGCTTTACATCTTTCAAGTTGCCTTTGCATATTTTACACCAAGGGTTTTGTCCTGCATTTTAAAATCTAAACCCCTCCTCCGCAGTCTCCAAAGGCGTTTGCAGCCAGCTTACTGGACTATGTGGGCTCCCAGGCCCAGTATCTCTGCACGCTTCTGGCAATGACCCAGGCCAGCAAGGTGGAGTCCCAGCAGCATGCCCAGAGGTTAAAGTGGGCCGAGATGGCCTTGGAAGCGCTTCGCAACGTCATCAAAAACAACCCAGGTATGATTTCTGTTGTAGTGATGTGGAACACTGTTATAGTTTGGGTTTATGGTGAAACTGATGGAACATATGGGCTTCTGATGTGACAACAGCTGGAATGAATACAGTAACACTGAACTGCTGAGGGTGGCTTACAGCTGTAGCTGTGTGTTGAACAGGGTCAGAGTCAGAGTGCATTGGACACTTCAAACTGCTCTTCTCACTACTGCGGGTCCATGGGGCAGGCAAGGTTCAGCAGCTCGCTCTGGAGGTACTGCTTAATTCACCTGATTATGTCTTCGCTTTTGTACTCCAGTGATGATGTGATTGATGAGTGCGGGAACAGGGCAGTGACCCAGATTTAATGGTGAATAAAGAAGCTCAGCCAGAAATATAGTACATTTTAAATATGTCACTGTTGTCAGTGTTTTCCTTGTTATTTGTCTCTAGGTTGTGAACACAGTGACCAAGAACCAGGACTGCGTGGCCAACATTGCAGAGTCACTTGTACTGTCCAACCTCCTGGTGCTGCTGCACTCGCTCCCCTCTAGTAAGATTCCACTCTGCTCTGTCATTCCCTGTCTTTGAAATGCAAGTGAAACTAATTGGCATCAAATGACTTGGTCTTTCTCTTCACCTTTTGTAGGCAGGCAGCTGGTGCTAGAAACTCTATATGCTCTGACTTCCAACACAAAGATCATTAAGGAGGCCATGGCTAAAGGTAGTTGTTTTCCTTGTGTGACTTTTTTTTTTTTTTTGGGCTGTTTTTTGCTTCAGCACTTGCCTCCTTGTCCCTGGAGGTTTTGAGTTTTGTTAAGTACCCGATGTGCCTTTTTTGCTCTGTTTTTCTTCAGGTGCACTGATCTACCTGCTAGATCTCTTTTGTAACTCCACCCACCCTCAGGTGCGCTCTCAGACTGCTGAGCTCTTTGCCAAGATGACCTCTGACAAGCTAGTGGGGCCCAAGGTTAGTCCCAGCATCAGTCACCATGTCTTTGTACAGTACGATAGTCTGACACTAGTGTATTAGTGTGCTTTTTCAATGTATTTTTCATCTGTCACACATCATTCTGCACTTAAGATGTGTTTAACTTACAACTTGCGCCAAATGTCCAGCTTTTAACTGCTTGAAAAAACTCAAGACAGTAGTTGCACGGAGGAGCGAGGATACGGATGAGTGCTGTTGAGAGAAAGTTAAGTCAGGGTAACGGCTTGAGTGGTTTTCGCGGTAAGGTGGGGTACGGAAGTGGTTTATCATTGCCTTCGTCTGCACGTGTCTTTGGACTGTGGGAGGAAACCCACAGCCAAACACAAGGGTAACATGCAGACTCATTGTGTGTGTCACATGTAACTGCAGCACTCGATGCACTGTGTTTTGTGACACTCTTTCCTGTGATGGGGTGTGCAATAACCACAGCAGGGCAGAAAAAACAATAATATAACAATAGGATATTACAGAGACTCTGTTCTTGTCAGATTGCTGCCTGTGTCTTTTTACTCTGAGGGGGGCACTGTGTCATGTTATTAACATGTTTTTGACATTAGTTGATACGAGTATTCATGTTAATAGTTATATGATTAATGATTATTATTTTAATAACTGAGTTATTAGTTACATTTTTATGGTTTATTTCTGTTAAACCTCAAACCACCCAACCCCAGTCCTACTGTTATACCTTCAATTGAGGTAATTTCCCTGAACTGAAACCATAGAAAAGTCCCTTCTGCATGATTGGCTAAATCACTGTAAGTAACCTAACCACTGCAAGTCACTTTTAAAGAGTGCATCAATGAAGTAAGTTAATAATAATGATGATAATAATAACAGTAGTGCCGCTGCTGTGTCCTAGAGCTCTAAATGCTGGTGAAGTGGAGCTCTCAGTTTCTCTCTGTCTTTGTGCCCTCCCAGGTGCGCTTGATCCTCATGCGCTTCCTGCCCGCTGTCTTCATGGAGGCCATGAGGGACAACCCAGAAGCTGCAGTGCATATATTTGAGGGCACACATGAGAACCCCGAGCTCATCTGGAACGACAGTTCTCGGGAGACAGTGTCCACAACCGTCCGTGAGATGATGCTGGAGTAGGAACCTCTCTTGCTTTCTCTTCCACCTTTGTTCCTCATTAGTATGAACGGTGTGTGTGTGTGTGTGTGTGTGTGTGTGTGCGCGTGCAGCATAAGTCACTGTTACAACTCACATTGAATGCTCCATGAGTATTGCCAGAACCTTGTTTTTCTGTCTTCCTTTCCAGGCACTTTAAACAGCAGAAGGATAATCCTGATGTCAACTGGAAAGTAAGTGTGGCATCGTGATGGATTTTACTTGCTTGAGCTGATGAGGATAAAGATTTAGAAATACTTGCCGTTTCAGTGTATTCTGCTGAGTGCCAGTCGTAATGCCATCGGGGATCGGCTTGAATTTGCCCTAACCTGTCCTGTGGACAACCCCATACCATATTTTACCCGTCTCATCAAATCAAACAGCGGTCCAATTTCAGGACATAACAAAACAACAATAAATGAATGTTATAGTTTGAAAAAACTTTTAACGGGCAGGATCTCAACAGCAACATTTATTGCTCACAACTTTATTAACTAACTTTTTGGTTAAAATACAGTTTTAATCCAAAAATAAATGTTACCAAGAACAAATTTAAATAACTTGAAGTAAATTTTTACATACATAAGTTTAAATAAAAACTAACAACATTAAAATTTAAGCGAATTACCTTTCCTGGACAACCATTAATGTTGAACTTTAGCCATAATGATAATTAAAATGAAATCACATTACATTGGTAATCATTTATGCTCCATTCTATTAACCACTATATTTGTACCTTGTCCTGAGGGCCTCATACTATACACATATGAGCAAGGGAAAAGTAAGCATTTTTTGTCTACCATTGTTCAGAAATCAGTCACTGGTGTGTGTGTGTGCGTGCGTGTGTGTGTGTGTGTGTGTGAGAGAGAGAGAGAGAGAACAAAATTTGTGGCAGCAGGCTGATATCTGTTTCATCTGAACCTGCAGACAGTACTTAGTTTCTGCTGTATGCCTGCATGTAGTCAAATGACTTTAATTTTAAAGTTAGGATGTTAATGGTTTGAACTGTTGAATGTCAGTTGGGTAGCAGGGCCTGAAGCTTGATGCCATGTGTGTTGTATTTCTGCAGTTGCCAGAGGACTTTGCGGTCGGGTATGGGGCTGGGCAGGGCGAGCTGGCAGTGGGCGGAGTCTACTTGCGCATCTTCATTGCACAGCCTGGCTGGGTGCTGCGCAAACCCAGGGAATTCCTGGTGTCCTTGCTGGAGACCCTCACTGAGCTTCTGGAAAGGAACAACCCCAACGTGAGTGATGGCCTGTGAGCTTTGCTGCTGGTGTCTCTGCGTCTGTCGTTGTACCCCATTTTGTCATATGTCTCTCTCAGGGTGAGGCCCTGGAAACAGTTACCACGGCAGCAGTGTGTCTCTTCAGCAATCAGACTCAGCTGGCTGACCAAGTTCCCCCTCTAGGCCACTTGCCCCGCATACTGGCTGCCTTGAACCACAAAAACATCGCTGTGCCAAAAAGCTCCATCCGTCTCATCCATGTTCTATCTGACAACGAGGTACGGGGAGGCTTGCTTGTGAACAGTTCCTCTACTTTTTGAAAAAAGACCAATTTGATGCCTTGTGTGTATGACGTCCATTGTTTGTGCATGGTTTGAGATGTGTGGCAGTGGTTGTAGGGTTTGCATCCATGGAGGTGGTGCTGTCCCTCCCTCCTGCTGTGTGTCTGTGGTGATGGTGGTGCTGATGTTTGAGTTGACTGTGTGCGTCCTCAGCTGTGCGTCCGCTCCATGGCTTCCCTGGACACTATTGGACCCTTGATGAATGGAATGAAGCTGCGGGCTGACATGGCCGGACTGGCCTGTGAAGCACTCAACCGCATGTTCCAAAAGGAGCAAACCGACCTGGTGGCTCAGGTACCACTCCCTTGGTGACCCTTTTGTTTACCTCCGCCCTGTTCTATCTTGTCATCCTGACCAAGATCCAGATAAGACGAATGTAGAAATAGATACTTACAGGTACACCCACATACTAACTTGCAGTTTTACGTGTGTATTCCTGGTCTTCTTCTCCCTGCCAGTTATCTGACCCCTATAGTTGTGTGTTTTAAACCTTTCGGGGGGCAGTTTGTTGGGACAGTGTCTCCCTGATAATACAAAAAATGATCATCTTGTTTGTGGTGTAGTTAGTAGTTGTTTTTGGCTGTATTACAGTGTAAAAACCAAAAGTGTGTGTATACAGGCCCTGAAAGTGGAACTGGTGCCATACCTCCTAAAGCTGCTGGAGGGGTTTGGTCTGGAGACGCTTGAAAACCCATCGGCCATCAAGGCCCAGATTGTCAAGGCGCTAAAGTCCATGACACGTAGTCTGCAGTACGGTGACCAGGTAAATACATGTTTTTGTAATGCATGTCATGCGAGTTGTGCCTGAACACCTACACTGTTAACCGAAAGCTTTATCAAGTGTATGTGAGGGTAAACTAAGTGGTGCTCAGATAACATTCAGGTTGTAGTCATTGCTTGTTAAAGGGATCACTTCATGTCTTTTGCTCTTTTGGCCTCACTACTGGCTGTGTCTCCGTGTTGTAGGTGAGCGAAATCCTCTCTCGATCCACTGTGTGGAGTGCCTTCAAAGACCAGAAACACGACCTGTTTATCTCCGACTCGCAGGCCGCAGGGTATCTGACAGGTACAGGCACCGTCTCGTCACCTGTTGCTTCAGGATAGAGCAGTTTGCAGTCTTTATGTTGAACCCAGACATTCCTCTCTTCTCTTGTTTGCGACACGATTTCCAACCCTGCGCATTGTGTTTGTGTGATCGTCTCCTCTACTAACACATGACTGAGGCAGCGCCTCCAATGCACTCGATCTGCTTACACTCCGTTGTCCAGCTAATTACTTTGCATTTAATAACTAACACAAAATATGGGTACAACTGTCTCAAGAAAAGTGTTGGTCATCCCAGCCATTAGACTTAGTGTAGAATGTAGAATTAGAGTGATGCAGTTGTTCCAGATAAAACCCTTTAGTGATTAATGAAATACATTAAAATTACTGCTGCGCTGAGTGGTTTTAGGTAGAATTTAGTGTGTTGAAATATGGGAAAGCCTGCGTAGTATATATTTTTTGAGAAACTTTTCTCTGTTGAGAAGTTCATTTGAGGCTGGCGTTTCAGTTCAAACTGCTTGACCCAGTGTGCTCCATTGCACCACCCAGACAGTCAGTGTGAGCAGGAAAACTGCCTTCGCTGCAGAAGAAGCAGAGAGAAGGTGAACAAGCTGGAGATGATACTGTGGTTTCTACAGCTACCTGTTCCAACTATCATCCACTTCCATGTAGAACCTCAGGCTCTGACTTGATCCGCAGTTGTTGTCTGTGATTCAAAGTGAATAATGTGCCACTTACACGTGGCACTTACAAGTTTTTTTTAGATAATTATGCTTCTATTTCTTATTATTACACATGTGTTTTTAGTAAGTTTCATGTGATGTGTGGCGTAAAAGGAGGGATCATGAAGCCACCACGTTTGGAAAAACCTTGCCTCTGATCCTATGGAGTTGTCCAGGTTATTGACATTTACATCATATTTATTGATTTAGCTGCACTTTTCTCCAAAGTGTTGTGCAGCAGAGTTAAACCAAAGTGCATTTCGTCATGAGATGGACAGACACACATTTGTTGAGGTACAGTCATGTGGTCATTTACGGCAGTAACTGTGTACAGAACCGATCATGAGCCACTCAATCTTGCATTCAACTTGCTAACTTACCAAGTAAGAAACCAGCTCTCTGTTTCAGTTAAGTTTGTAAGTCGGGAACCAACTGTGTGTCAAAACAAGGTTTTTTTTTTAACCCTGTGATTGCTATTTATCGACACGTGTTACACGTGCGATGCGGGGTTCATTTTAATATTTAATTTTATATTTACTATTTAATGTTTAACAGTTTAAGTCCTTTTACCTGGTTATCACCTAAAGCCTCCTTCTTTTGCATGTTGGTGCTGATACTGGTGCTGATGCTGTTGCTTGGCTTCCTCCCTGTCGCTCAGCACCCACTTCCTCTTCCTCCCTCTGCTGCTTCCTGTCTTCTCAGGTGTGTCCACTCCCTCTCTCCTGGCTGCGAGCAGCCCCCTGCGAAGCGGGCTGTAGATGCCCAGGCGGCAGCTTTTCTGCCCTCTTCTCTCTAACTCTGGTGCAGGTATATGGCCTTGTTCCTGTCCCCCTCTCCTGTCCTTTGGTTCGTACAGCAGCAAATCACCAGTTTCTGTTTCCACTGTTATGTTCTGCCTTTGCTTTTTGGTTGGTGGTTTCCTCTCAAAATCACGTTTCTCCGTCCAAGGTAAGTAGCAAAGTTCTGAGACAGTCTTCTGGACCTCGGACGCCAGTAGAGCGCTGTTAAATGCCCTGTGTAAGGACACCCCCACCCTCACAAAAACATGGTAAAGTGTAGCATAGTACTTACAGGGAAGGGCTAATACTTTGTTGGACACAAAATTTTTCATTTACGTATTTCCATCGACAGAGAACAAACCGCAGGAAAAAAACTCAGGGTGAAGCGTATGACCAGGTATCGACTGCATTTCTCACAGGAAGGTCCTGGTTCATGAAGTTGCTGGTAGTGACAAATCCTGCTTCTTTGGAGTCACAGTGACTCACATGGAGACTTGGATTCCCTTGATTTTTGCTGCATAGCAGGAGTCCCAATTGCGCCTCCGTCTCACTCGTATTTGTTAGCTAGTGAAGTTATTAGTAAAGTTATTTTCTGGAAGTCCTCATACTGCTCAGTGTGTGAGCAGACCCTGTGATGGGCATTGTTCTCAGCTCTCCCTTTGACCTGCAGCGTAAATAATTCACATCTGTGTGTTGGTTTATGTGGCCGACTGTGTATTGTTTTGATACCCACAGGTCCAGGAGTAGCAGGCTACCTGACCGCTGGGACGGTGTCCACCGTGCTGCCGAGCGTCCCTCCACCTGTAGACAATGACATCGGAGACCTGGGCTGAGCAGCACATGGACACGTCCAGGCAGACTGACCACACTGTGGTTCCAGACAACAGACTGAACAGGAGACCCAGAAAGAGAAGGAACAGGGTGGGGGGGGCAAGGATGGACACACAAACTGTGACAGACTGTCTGTCCTCGTCCTCGCCCACCCCAGTGTCCTCGTGCCCCCCAGATAGCACTCACATTCTTTTCAGGATTTTTTTCTTTTTTTCTGAATTCATAACATTTTTGTGCTGTTAAATTATGTTTCATCTTTTTCCAGCAAGACAAGTATAGTTTACTTTTGTATGAATATATTTTTTACTGTTTATTTTGTGGAAGACAATAGCTGAACTTGGAAGATGTTGACCTGTAATTGGATTTATCTCCCCCAACGTAGCCCCCACTTGGAGAGGGTTTGCCCCATGTGAGCCCAAGTGGCTATATGCAGTAAACCTGACCCCCCTCCCCCGCCTTTTCATACAGTACGTCAAGTGAAAGGAATGGTTTACAAAACTGTGGCCCCGATTTGTACACCGTTTTGCAGTGTTTTACAGTGATACACAGGGGAAAGGAAAGGAAAATTGGCTCAGCCTGTTGCTGCTGCTGCTACTGCTGCTGCTGCTGCTGCTGTTTTTGGCCGTCAGTCTGGCTGAGAGCCCTGCAGACCAGGTGCCTTTGCCCCGCGTCGCACGTGGACTCGGTTTCTCGCCTCTGTGGTGCCCTCTGCTCTCGTGATGCTTTGTCTCTGACACCATTCCTCTGAACGTCTCTCTCTCTCTCTCTCTCTCTCTCTCACTCACTCTTAACAGCCTTCTCTCATTCCTTTTTCCTTCTCCAGAATGCCGAAACCTCTTAGCAAACTCGTACCCAAGAAAATAACTGCCTTTACCGACTTAAATTTAGCTCCTAGAAAATGAAAAAGGAACATTAATATTGACTGATTATAAAACTATGTGAAATTCCAGTGCAATTGTGAAATGTAATACACCCTATATACACTTTCTATATTGAATGTACATTTGAAAAAAATCAGTCACACTGTACATAAAATTTTAAGAATAAACAAAGGGAATACAGAGCACTGCGTTGTCCCTCAGCATCCGGGCACCCGGGGTCTGCGCCAAATAGAACGCTGTCTTCAGACTGCTGCTGCTTCCTTCTGGGCTGCTCATCCCAGCAACGCAGTGTTTATTAACCATTATTTTTTCAGTGTCAAGTACACGAAAATCACTGCAGTCATTCACACAGCTGTATTCTGCTTGATTTGATCGTTTTTTTGTGTAAGCACAAGCGTAGCAAGTCCCATAAGGTTGTATTTCTGCCACCTGTGGACTGTTACCGGGCCGTAGCCGCTGTCAGGAGCTTGGTGGGGTCCTTCGCTGGCAGGGTGCTCCTGCTTCCTGTATCAGATGCTCAGCTGGGGGTTACGGGACAGGCAGGAGCCTGAGAGCCAGAGGCTGGTGTCTTGCTGAAGGATGCATCTCCAAGGCACAGTACGGACTGGGGTGGATGGGTTGGCAGGGATGTGATCCCAGGGCCAGGAGCAGTTGGGTGTCACCTTCAGCTCATGGCGAATTAAGGAGAACCTGCACAAGTCTGGGGTTCTGGGTTCACCAGCTCCCTGACCCTCCGATCTGACTGCAGCTATAGCTGCTGCATGCAGGGACTGTGCAGTTTGTGACGTTTTCCTAGCTGAGGCTCTGCAGCTTCTCAACCCATGACAGCAGCACAGGGGGCCCTGCAGTCGCAGCAGCCACACAACTAAGTACACTGACAACACCACAGGTGTGGACCTCGTCTCCGCTGAGGGCAAGTTGGTTCCTGAGTGATGATAATAGTATAAAACAAGGGGAAACCAGGAAGGGGACAAATACTTTTTCACCGTGTGTGTGTGTGTGTGTGTGTGTGTGTGTGTGTGTGTGTGTGTGTGTGTGTGTGTGTGTGTGTGTGTGTTTCTTTCTTTCTCTGGGTCTGTTGTACGAGTGATCAACTACTTTTCAAAGTGTCCCTGATGACTGGAGAGTTTGCAGGGGACCCCAGCTGTGCACAACTCGAGTGTCTTGCTGCGGTTGGATGCGTCACTGTCACTAAACACACACACACAAGCTTGGTGTTTCCGCCACCGTGTGCATGAAGTCCACGTGCAGATGAATGGAAGGACCACCAGGTGGTGGCTGTGCCATAGCCTTCCCTCCATTGTGTTTCTGCAAATGTTGGTGATCCCTGAGGGTTTCAGTCTTTGGACACGCTCGCCTCCGTCTTCCACGCCCGCTTTGGAGCGCGTTGTACAAATACGATTGTTCCCTGTGGAGGTAAACATCTGTCTAAAGCTGCGTGAGTGGAGACGTGTCGTGCAGCTGTGGGAGCTCACAGGCAAGGCTGCTCTTCCTGACCACCAGCCAAGCCGACAGCCTCCTCCAGAACAGTGTACAAATAAAGGCTGAACTTGGGGTCCTCGACCTCCACCTCCACCTGTCTGCCCACCGTACAGCAAACACTGACACTTCAGCAGCCTCCACACCAGCACAGCTGCACTCAAACCGTTGAAAATGGGCGGAGGACCAGGAGGGAGAAGTGCTCACTGACACTGAGCTCGGCGTCAGACCTCAGTTATGGGATTATGGCCCTTTTCTTGCAGTTTTCAGCCCCACTTTTCTTGCTTTTGCTTCACAAGAAATAAGAGCTCAGGAAGACCTGGTGTCTGAGTGTCTCTGCTGCGCCGTGGCCACAAATACCTAACAGTCAAAGAAAAGTTGATGATTAAACCCGTAAAAACAAGGGCGACCGGGTAAGGCCTGTAGCATTAGTCAGAGGGAAATGTTGTGCAGCAGTTTTCTGTTCTGAAGTCCACTGAAGACCTCAAGAAGCACAGTCTTTAACATTTCAGAGAATAAATAGCCCCTGGCGACTGATGGCTGAAAATGAGACAGGTCAGAGTCACTTTTTCTCCAGGTGAATTTTACAAAAGAGCAGTTAAAAGCAGAGGGACAAGTGCCGGTGTGACACCGCTTTAGTAAAGGTGGATCAGGGTTTATCATCCTGCCGCCTCACATTGGAATTTGTCTCGAAATGACCTCAACGCTTCTCTCAAGAACAGCACCCTCCTTGATTCGATTCAATTTATTATTTACAGAGAGCGCTTTTGTGGGCATGTTTTCTGAGCTGGTCTTGCTCAGTTTCATTCCAAAGCGTAAAACAAACATCTGATGAAGTCTTTTGTTTGATTTGGCTCAGCGAGTCTGTTAGTCCAAGGCAGGGATCTCGCTGTAAAGCAGTAAGTGCAGAGCTGCTTCCTCCATCTGACTGCAGCCACCGGTGGGAACATGGAAATGAGCACGTGGCTCAGTGGACGAACAAGCAGTCAGTCAGTAAGATTCAGGGTCACACGTTTCCTAAAGGATAAAACCACTTGAGTAAAAGATGACTGACTATGGCACACGAGCCCGGTGTCACTTCCCTCCCAGGCCGTGCAAATACTTATGTGTATAACCTTCTTCTTCAGGACCATGGAACTGCTCTAACGTGCCACTCCAGTCACTTTTGTTCTTTATTACATTATTACTCTGCTGGTCTCACTAAGGGAGCAGGAAGCAGCTGCTCACCGAAACATTAACAGAAGTGGTTGTAGATGCGGATCGGCAGCGACGTCCTCATGTAGGTGAGGGAGCACAAGGCAGACGGACCTGCAGACGAGGCGGAACCAGCACAACAGACAACATCCTTCATTCCAGGAAACACTTTGCTCCACATTATATACACAACACGCAGTGCTGACGCTGTCGCTCGCTGCCCGTCACTGTCACCGTGTGAGCGGCTTTACAACAGATTTATCACAACCTGTTCCACATATAAACACGGTCATCACTGCGGCTTCTCCATGTTCCTCATATCAACCGAGCAACAGTAAATACACCGGCGGTGCAAAATTACCTTCAAATATTAACTTTTATATTTAGCACTGACTGAGGCCTCGTGCCAAAGGTGAGAGACCGAGATCAGTTAAAAAGCTCAGACTTTCCTGGCAGACGTCACTTGGGTTTTATTTTCGACGTTCCTTAGTTGTGCGAAGACTACACGGAAATTGTGTAGTTTTGAGAAAAAAAAACTATTTAATAAAAAGTGCTTAATAAAATGGGCCCCTGTCTGAGCCACGGCTGCGACTGACTGAACGTGTTGTTTTCGGCCCAGTTTTCCTCTCGCTTCTGCTGCCGCAGCCAAACTGCCCGCATTCACCTGAAAAGGGCAACGGTTTCGCGGTGGTTCTGACTGTGACCTGGGAGGCGGACCGAGGGCGGCGCCACCCTGTGCTGCTCAGCTCCAGCTGCTGTCACTCTGGTCACTGCTGTCAGACCTGTCACTCTGCGCGGCAACATGGCAAAACTGTCTGCTTTACTGTGCGTTTTGGCTCTTGTCCTGACTGTCACTTCGGCCGCTCCTCGTTCGGTCAGATCGGTGAGTAATGCAGTGTGTGTGTGTGCATGCGTGCGTGCGTGTGTGAGTGAGAGAGACGTTAGGGCAGGGGGGTGAGACCACTTATCTACTGTACTGTACTGATCATTACTGACTGTCCTGAAACATGAACCCAGACACAGGTGAACATCATATTGCTGGGGGGGCAGGAGCTCATCAGTGATCAATGACAAGATGATGAACATTCGTGTTTTTGATGCTGGTGTTTATTTGTGGTGATGAATGCTGCAGCAGTTCAGGACTAAATGGGAGGTTGTGGAGACACTATTTATTGTCAATAATTTTAAATGTTTAAATGCCAATCAAATTGAATAAAAAGTGCTGCATCCTGCTGTTACTTATTACAGCTTTACAGAGTAATAATTGCACTGTTTGCCTGTGACTGTATGTGTTTCTAGGCTGATGATCCTGTAAACTGCAGATGGTGCGCTGTGCTGCTGGACGTGAAGCCAGATGACACAACAGTGAAGCCCCAAGCAGAACAGGTTCGCTACACTGGTCTGTTATGGCGTGTTCCTTCACTGCATGTTGACATGACCACCTCCAGTGATGGACTTTCATGTGCATCTTGGCCACCTTGGCCTGATCTTCCTCCACAGGTGCAGGAGATCCAGCCAGATAATAGTGCCATGGAGCAGCAGGCAACTTGGTCGAACCTGTCCTGAGTGCACACAGACACACTGGTCCTGCCCTGATGTGGAACATGAAGAGAACATGAGATGCTGTCTAATAAATGATTCTTTTTCGAGTCAGTTTACGTTGTTGTGAGATTTGTGATGCTACAGGAAACAGGATCAAGTCATGAGTCGATCTCCTTAATACCGTAAACACAGAATGACACTGAGCTGTAGTTGTGCCTTTGATATTGTTCTAACAAACCATCCTGACAGCAAAAGCACCAGTTCCCCCCTTTAGACCCGGCTGTCTGTGCCAGACCTCCTGTGGAATTTCACTTTATGTCCCCAGCTTACACAAACATCTCTCTGTCCAAACGTTTCTTACAAGTATTAAGGATATTTTTCAAACGTGACCAGAATTACAGCTGAAACTGGTCTCCAGAGTATCAGCATGTGGGCCGACAGGTAGCAAAGGTGAGCAGGAACCGGCATTTTAAGAGTGGAGAAGAAGCAGAGAACGTGACCCAGCTGCAGACGGTTGTGGAGCTTCTATATTTACCTGTTCTGGGCCGTCAGAGAAGCAGAGAGAGACAGAAAGAGAGGGAGACAGAGAGAGAGAGAAAGAAAGGCAGAGAGGGAGGGAGACAGACAGAGACAGAGAGAAAGAGAGGGAGACAGAGAGGTAGAGAAAGAAAGGCGGCGAGGGAGACAGAGAGAGACAGACAGAGAGAAAGAAAGGCGGCGAGGGAGGGAGACGGACAGAGACTGAGAGAGAGAGAAAGAAAGGCAGAGAGGGAGACAGAAAGCGAGAGACAGACAGAGAGAGAGACAGAAAGAGTTTGGAGCCATTGGAACTAAAGCACACACCTGCCGTGGGCAACCTTGAACCTGACATTCCCCTGTGCGACCGGTGGGGGTGTCGTGAACTTGGCTCTTCCACAGGACGGGGTTGAATACTTAGGGAAACGGTTCAGCTTTTACTGTCTTACACAGTGTTGTCCACTGCAGTATAACCCGTGTTACCGGCACCTTATCCTGGTTGAGAGTTTTTTTGTTTTCCTCTCCTCAGTTGCTGGCAGCTTTACTGTTTTGTGCTTCTATAGCTGCTCTTGTTATTAAATCTGTAATACCTGTGAAATCAGGCGTCTGAGTCACTGTGTGGTAAGAAGCCTGTATAAAAATAAAGTGAATTTAATTGTTAGTTCTTCTTAATTTTCATAATTAATTTAAAATGTCACCTTGAAATAATTGCATTTGAGGGTCGGCGTTGTGAGATAAAATATCAGACAGGAGGAAACCATCCGAGGGAACTGGTCAGGGGTCTGAATTCTTCCACCAGGTTCTGCACACGATTCCCATTTGACGGCAGCAGCATAAATACAACCTGCAGTTCGACCCTCCTGACGTGAAATATTGGCCTCCAGACCTGTGAGGCTGTTCACTCCTTCTGCTTGTTCGTCTCGAATGTGCTGAGATCTGAGGTCCAGCCACTGTGGGAAACTGCTCCGCTCTGTGGGCCGCTTTGCCCGCTTTGCCGTCATGTTTGTTCACGCAGTGATCCTGGATACCAGCAAAGTGCGCAGTTGCGTATTCACAGGTTGCCTCCCTACAAGGGGGGGTGCGTTCCACTCCTCAGTACACAGTGTTTCAGGAGGATCTTCTGTGAGTCAGCTCCTCTTTCAGGCCCTGCAGCTTGTCAGTCTTCAAATGTCCTGATCCACCGCATTCCTAGCCAAGCAAAGTAAAATTCACCTCCGGAATGACTTTTAAACAAAGGGACGCAGACAGATCTTGGTGGCTTTTCCGGTTTATTACCTGGTTGTAAAAAGTACGGTAAATACAAGACGCCCCCTGTAAAACATTCATTTCTTCTCAAGGTGCCTCTGCTTGGCCACCAGCACTGGCGGCAAAAGAAAGATGTTCTCAGAAAGACCCCATCGGGGCACAAGAAGCAACGATGCTCTTCACACTAAGCGACTATCATGATAAAGTAACAGTTTTAAGCGCACCGCTGTCATTTGGTTTTTGCGTGTCTTCTGCGAGGATCTCCTGCTTTGTGTACAACGTGAGCTGCAGTCTCTCTGGTCCTGTGAGCAGAAGCCGCCTTCGCTGGCAGCAGGTGGAATCAGGTCTTTACTATGGGTGCTTCAGAGAATGACGAGATGGTCGTCCTGGAACGGTGAAGACCGGGGAGCAAAGTGTGGCGTCCGCGTCCCCCGGGGGGCCTGTGCTGCCGTCGCCACTTTGCAGCACCACCGTCCCTCACAGTTCGATGCTATATTTTCACGTCAAGCAAAACTGTGACAAATACTGACACATTTGTGGAAAAATACATAAAAAACCATTTCACAGGCACACATCTGTAAAAAGTCAAAAAATACGGCAAACCCTCTGAGTACTGAAGGCGGTTTCTGGAGCTGTGAGATGATACATGTCTTTGCTTACGAAGCGCAGTCTGTAACACTTGGTAACAACAAATGTGGAAGAAGAGGGACCAGAAGAGGGGGTCCAGGCAAACGTGCCGCTACGAGTCGGACATCTCGTCTGTCTTGATGAAGAGCGTCTCCTGGCTGAAGGGGTTCACCAGCACCTCCCCCACGTTGTCGAACTCCCTGTTGGGGGGCAGACGGGCCTCCTGCTCCTGAAAAACAACAGCAGTCACACAGAATCGGCGTGCACCCCCCCCGTACCCACGACGTGGCATCTTCAACAGCAGCCTCCATTTGACAAGAAGCTCCATCACGTTTTCTCAGCGCAAGTCAAAGTCGAGCTTTTAAACCCCAACCCCCTCGTGCCACGTCCAACGTGAAGCTGAAGCTGAAGGACAGCAGCAGCTTGGCGGGGCCTGTTGGGAGGAGGTGGTCAGAATGTCGCTTCCCAGCAGTGAAGTGGCGAGAAGAAGCTGGGCGGCCAGGACCAAAATGTCTCCGAGAAGAGCAGGACAGTCAGACGCCACGAAAATCGAGAAGAAAAGACGACATACGTTGGGCGTATAGAAAATGAAATGACTCCTGCAGAGCAGAAATTGAGTCGCCGAACAGGACATAAGAGGGCAGCTGATGGTGTTTCTGTGCACGACAACAGCAATGTCTGCAGTTTCTGCAGCTCATCTTTCGTCAGTCCTTCACTGTCGGTAACCGGCGGCTGGATGAGGTTTCACACGAGGTCACAAGAGGAGACACACAGGCGTGTGTCACGTAAAGAAGTAGAGTTTACTCTTCTGCCCGGCTGGAGCGGAACGTGCAAATAAGCGAGTCGATGGTAAGCGACCGGCATTGAGACGGAAACGTAATAATTAATTAATTTTGAATGAATTAAGTAATAAATTCATCTCCTCGACAGAGTGAAAGCAGAAAAACTGGGCAGCTTCCTGAAAGCGTCGCATCGCGTTTCCCTGCTATTTCCTATATTTGCCTTCATTAGATGAGAGGAACACGTCCACACTTCAGAGCAGCGGAACCCTGTCAGAACCTCTGTTTCCCTTTTCTTATGGCCTGTTGTGTTTTTCGCTCTCTTCCGGAACCTTCCTTCCGGGCTTCTCCCTATTCCATCGTATCAAAAAACATTTTTCTACATGTAAAGCGGCTTCGCCATCTCACTTCTGCGATGTGCTTCGGTGGAGGTGATCTACACCGTCATTTTGGTGACGGATGACCCCACGTGGAGACTCTGCCCAGGTCATTAAATTCGCACGAGTGGCCGAGTTCTCGAGTGTGTAAGACGCCTCATTTCAGGACACTTCTGGAAATAGTTTGCTAAACCCTGAAATGTGTGAAGTGGCACCTATTGCTCTGCAGCGTTTTGCTGTGACTCTCGTCAGTAGATCCAAAGTCGCCCTTTAAAAAGCAAACATCTGTGTTTCTACGTTCAATTCCAAATGGCGGAATCAGTCGATGTGCAACGCTGTCGTGATGTTTACTGCGGTGAAAAGGGGTAAAAAACGGACGGGGTGACCGAGTGTAACGGCCACCTGAGCGCATGTCGCGCCTGGATCCCGAGACGCCATATTTGTATGCAGCAACTTAGAGATTTGATGTCTTTTCAAAGTGGCTGTTAGGATGGCAGGATTTCGAACACTTTCCCGAATGCGGCGAACCGCTCGGCGTCCCTCCGCCTCGAGCCGATCCGGACGGGAGACCCACCTCGGCCGCGTCCGGGGCCCGGATCTCCTTGGGCAGCTCCACGGCGTGGCGGGAGAAGTAGTCCGTGGTGATGCTGTTGTTCCAGTAGCTCACGCTCCTGTCCTGGCCGGAGCTCTTCCTCCTCCTCCGCAGGCAGCACACGGTGAGCATCACAGCTGCGGGGACAGGGGGACACGGCGGCACGTTTACACATCACGCGTGCCTTACATCACATCACAACATTCTCACGCTTCACTCACAGCAGGAGGAGACGGCCACGCTGGCAGCCAGCGCCACCCACACCACGTCCGCCTTGCCCAGGCACACAGTGCTGCGGGAGGGGAACGGGTCTGGGGGACCGCCTGCGCCTCGAGGTGCCCGTGTGGCCAGAGGGACGCGGCTGGTGGCAGACGGAGGGGGATCTGCGGTGGAGAAGCTGCGAAAGCGGTCGGGACCGGCGGGGGGGTCAGTGCCGTTGGTCAGTGGCCGAAGCGGGTGCACGGTGCGGTTGAGGGGCACCGGGCTGAGCGCCGCGTCGGTTTCCGGGGTGGAAGAGCTGCCGGAGGCGCCGGTGGGCGGCGCAGAGTGCAGGGAGGTGGACGCGGCGGGGGGAACTGAAGTGGGTGAAGGGCTGTCTGCGCTGCTTGGCTGTTCAGACGCTGGGCTTTGATTTGGCTGCACGCTGGCATCCACCCCCCATGGGGCGACGGGACGAGGACCCTCCGGCTCCCGTTCGTTCCTTCGCTGGCTTTCCACAGCAGCGGGGGAGAAGGTCGGGGTTGGGGATGGGGCGGCGGAACGGGTGGGTAAAGCCAGTCGTAGGCTAGTTTCTCGAGACCCCGCAGACCCCGCTGGCCCTGCCAGGACAGCCAGGATGCCTGCAGAGGAGACCAGGTGAGAATTAACAGTGGCTGGGAATCGGGGTCTTGCGACCCTGAGCAGGACCCCTGCTTTGCCACTTTCCTGCCTGACAGCAACATTGTGGCTCAATAATGCTCATGCAGGGGGGTCACCTAGTGGCAGTGAGATTTGGGGGTGAAATTTTGCTGCTAAAAAATATTGATAACACCGTCGCTACAGAGACAGTTTTATTAGAGAACCGAAGATCTGACGTGTTGTGCATCATGGGAATGTCACGTGACGTTTTGCCCCCCGTGTCACAACTTGTAGAAAATATTTTCTATTAAACTGTGAAACTACACAGAAAATTGTGTAGTTTTTTGTTCCCTTAAATGATGTATGAGGTACAGTATTTGCAGATGTTGGCTGGGGTGCTACTCTAGGGTCTAGAGTAAAGCTGTCATGTACGAACTTTTCAAATAAACATAGCAGATTGAAGGGGGGGGGTTTACACCAGGCTGTGGAGCAGTTAGTTAGCAGCTTCAAATCTCCTCCTGTTATTGCACCCTTATCAACACTAACCTTCTCCGGGGCAACCAGGTGTGCTGGTGAGTAAATGGTGACGGTCAGATGTTTAGGCCAGGAGTGGAGGCCCACAGTGACCAGGCAAGAGGGAAGTAAATAAGAGACTAACGTAACTAACGGACTAAATAAAATATTTTATAAACAAGTAGAAAGATGGGAAAATGATTTTAAAAATCCCATATAAGATGCACTGGGGGGGTACTGAGTCACACGACCCCCCTGTGAGACTGAACAGTCAACAGATCTACATCAGAAGCTCCTACTTTCTGACTCCCAGAAAGGCGAAAGGTACCCCCCCAAAGCGGTACTTTCCCAGTGTCCTCAATTGCCCCACCTGTGTGGTCTGAGCTTCGAGGTTCACTGTAGCTACGAGCTGCACCACCACAACAAGGAGACACATTTGCTCCATAAGCCAGAACTTCACTGAACTTCGATGTGATCAAAAGGACCTTTTAAAGTCACCAATGAATGCACCTTTGTCCCGAAAGCTCAGTTCTGTAAAATGTGACCCCCTGAAGCGAACCCCCACAGTGCAGCACACACCTCCCAAGCGCAGCGCTCAGAAAGCCCGCTGGCAGGATATCAGCCGCTGCCTGACAAACCTGCCAGGATGAAGGGAAGAGCAAGAATCGCGTTACACACAAAGTCTGCAGAAAACATGCTGGGAACTCTTCAGGGAATCAGTCAGATCGGCCGGAATGCGAGCTGCGTAAACATTGCTAAACAGGGCTGCCCTGGGGTGGTGAGTGGGCTTCCTGTGGGGCGGAATGGGTCCAGGGGGGTCCAGGAGATAACAGCTCAGTTCATGACATCTGTAAGCAGAAAAAAGCTCAGCTGTGCCATTGCACCAGTCTGGCTGGTCCACCGGAAGACAGTGGGCATCGTTTCTGGGAGCCGTGCAACATGATGTCCACACGGGTGCCGCGATGGTGCGGTGATGCAACGCAGTGATGCGACACGATGACACAGTGATGCGACACGGTGATGCAACATGATGACGCAGTGATGTGACGTAGTGATGCGATGTGGCACCATCTGACCTCGTGGGCGTGCTTGTCGCTCACAGGGACACTTCCACGGCACGGTAGCTGCACGTGGTTTTGTTGCGACCGATTCCACTGGCAGGTCAGACGATGCAAATTAAGTGCAGCTTCTGAGATGTTCGGCAGCTTGTGGACTGAAAGGGTTTATGAGTCTGGCCTGATTCCTGGCCTCCAGCTGACATTTAGCTGAGTTTGGAGAAAATGTCAAACGTAACATTTGCAAAGCCAGGAGCACGGGAGTTTTCCGCTCAGCTGCTCCTCCCCTCATTCCCGCCCTGAGCAGCTCCACAGTCCGACCTATTCGCACCGGGGGGCTCCTGAGGCGGAACAGCAGGCAGCGCTGGTGCCTCACGGTGCCCGGGCTGTGCCGCTGGAGGTGGGTTCGACTCCTGTCCGGTCTGCCCGGAGTTTTTATGTCTGCGGGCTCTGGTTCCCTCCCACACTCCACAGATACACGTTTGAGGTAAAGGGGTCACTCTGAACTGCCTCAGCATGCAGGCAGCGTCTGAGCAGTCGGCATGTATTGTACATTTTAGAAGAGGATTCTGATTTGTAATAATTCTTCTTATTATTGTTGTTGTTTCGATTCGCTGTTTATTTTTGGTTTTTTGCAGCACTAAACAAAGAGCAGCAGCAGCTGCAGTGACTAAACTGTCAGACAAGTGGAGGCTGAGGAGAGGAAACAAACCAGCCACAGGGAGGAAGAACAATAAACCGCCGGGGGTCCAGGTCCAGGTGGGGGTCCCCCCCCCCAGAACAAGGAAATGTGGAGACATGGAATCTTTTCTCACAGAGTCGTCTGTGTCAACATAGTCCATCGAGTCCGACAACCATGTACTTCAAATGTGTGTCTGGAGATACCAGAGACACAGACCTGCAGTGACCCCCCCAGGGAGGGCAGCAAATGACACCAGTCCTCTTGTTTGGAGGCAGCGGCACCAGAAGGTTTCAGAAAATATGTAGACATTTGTAAGACTGGGTAAGAACATGAACTGTATTTCTCTAAACTGACAGAACCACGAGGAATGGAGGTGAAGGAAACTGAACAAACTCTCGGCTGTAGATGTTTCTGACTCGTGTCGTCACACAACAAATACGGAAAATATAGCTGAACTCACAAACTTACTGAGTAGCTGGCAGCTCAGGACCTGCAAGCTTCTCTTCATGGTCCTCTGTGGTCGAGCTCCTCCTGTTGTTTGCTCATGGCTCCCTGGGGGTTACAAGGCAGGATCAGCAGAGAAGAGTCAAGACGCGTGTGTCCAGGCGGATGGTGCCTGCTGGGAAGCTGCAGAGAAGCTCCATTGTTCTTCAGTTCCGAGCTCCCACACAGCCGACTGGTCGTGTTAATAATCCCACCCTGGCGACTCCTCAGCTGTTGTGCATCTCCACACTAGACTGACTGTGAAGGTTGTAACACTATTTCATGTTAGTCTGTGTCACCTGGTTCTTATCCTGCATCCACACAAAGCACTGTTCCGGCTCCAATGGCCTATTCCTGTGAGTCACCTTGGGCAAAGTCTCAAAAAATTAATAAATAAATTAATAATAATAATAATAATGATAATAATAATAATAATAATAGTACATGTGTTTAAAGTTGTCATGAAAAACACCAGAAAGACAGGAAAAAACTTCCACATCATATGATCAGTTCAGTTATATGACTTTTATACGTGCTGCTCGAGGGCGCCCCTGGTGGTGGGAGCGGGAACCGCGCAATTTGCATATCACCGTCGAGGGGGGTGTGTGTGGCGGTGTGTCAGGCTGGCGTGAGCCACCATCAAAATCTGTCTCAAAACTTGATGAAACGTGTGCCCCGACTGCTCAGTGAAACGACCACAACTCAACAAGCAGCCCATTTATAACAGTTATTAGTGTCTTTTGTGAGAAATGAGGACGGGAGCTGCTGTTAGAAGCAGTAAGGAAAACGTGTGCTTGAGAGTTCAAAGGCAGAAAAGGATAAGAGAGGAGAACTGCTGTGCAAATGCGATTCATTGGTCTGGTGGTCTGGCAGGGTTTGAGCTGCGGGCACCAGGCCGTACGGAGCAGACCGGCAGGATCCACCAGCCTGAAGGTCGAAAGTTTGTTACCGCACCGCAGGAAGAGGCACAAAAACCAGCTCAACAGCTGCTGCTAGGAGAAGCACGAGGAAGAGAGAAAGGCTCTATTTTCTCTGTCAAATACAATTATGCAGGGCAAAAAGGGAGGAAGCCGGTGAGCAGAAGTTCTGCTCGACCGTCTCGGAAAGGTGTCAGTTGAGAGGCCGAGTTGTCGCTTGAAGCCGATTTAAGTTACAGTGAGACTCTACCCTCGAACGCGAGAGCCGCTGAGGTCCTACACCTGGGTCCCGCGCGGGAAAGGGAACCGACCCGCCCGGATGTGGCGATCCTACACTTTACGGTGATGGTGGAGTATTTGAGAAGGTCGAAGCGGACAACACCACGAACTTCAGTCAAGCCCCCCTCTGGCCTCCAGCCCCTGTCACTCAAAGGAGGAAAGGAGACTTTCACGTCACTCACTCCAAAGGGAAAGACGAGGATCAAAGTTGCACATTGGAGCAGAACGACGCTCCGAGGGTCTCGGGCTCTGCGCTCAGCATGTGACGCTGCAGCCTTGTGGCCACGGCTGTTTCTATGGCAACCCCACTGCACGCGAGTGGAGGTGTCAGTTACTGCTGTAAAAGTTGCTGAAATGTTAAAATGTTTCCCCTACAAAACAGGGTGAGTTAAAAAGGTGCAAAAAACAAAAAATCTGTGACATAAATCTGCAGGTTCGGTGAGAGTCTGGAAGGGCATCGTACACTCAGGATGGGTCTACAGTGAAGTGACTGAGACTGAAGCAACAAAATCAAAGACAAAAAAAACACACGATGTTACGGCACTAAAATTATAACTCAGCAAAGAGTCAAAAGGAGGAGAGAGAGAGAAATAAATCCCTAAGTCTGTGGTTGAAGAAATGAGACACTGGGGGTAGTGAGGAGCCACAACATTTCAACTGGGTGGGTGTGTGTGTGGGGGGGGGGGGGGNGTGGGGTCGGGGGATGATTGGGGGGGGGGGGGGGGGTTGGGGGGGGGGGGGGGGGTCCAGCTTGGGACAGGTAACAGGGACTTGGGTTCGATATTCTCTCAAAAATGGTTGCTTGAAAAAATAAGTCCATCAGTGACATGAGTTTCCCAGCTTTCCAGGGTCACATCAAGATTTTTTGCACAAGGTGAAGGTGAAAGCATGATGTCCTCAAGAGATGTCTTGAATGGGTGGTTTGTGGAAGGATTTCCAGGTGGCATCCAGGATGTACGTTCGCAGTGCAGGTCAGAGGCGTTCAGAGGGAATGTGGCCTGAGAGCTGAGCTGAAGTGGAAATGAGATATAAACATGAACATCAGTGTAAAGGTGATATGAATATTAATAATCTGCAACAGACTCCTTCTCCTCTGCTGTAGTGCTGTCCAACCGTCCGGACCAAGCAAGAAGGTAAGAAGAACATGACGTTTAGTTAAGAAGAATGTTTCAGTTTGGCACCTCAATATTGAATGTGATTTTATTTCATCACATCTGAGGGCAGGTTGGTGGGAGAAGGTAAGGGATCCAGGACAGCGTCCTGGAGAGTACATGTGGTGGCTTCAGTTCTTTTTGAAAAGGCTTTGAAGGTTTAGAAAACCCGTCTCATGCTAATCGCGTTACCTCCCCTTCAGTTTAAGATAAGAAGTAGAAAAGCTGCTCCATGTGCAGGAGGAGGACCACAGGAAAGCGCATATCTGATGGAATGAAGGCACAGACAGGCTTATCGTGTCGGCAAACAACCTCATGAGACTCGTGCAGTTCAGGAAGGGAGATAAACAGATCCAGGCATGAGGGCCAGAGTGGCGTCTGGAGCGCAAGCGGATCACAGCTTTGCTGGGAGCAAAGAGGGCTGAGCTGATCCCCAGCGGAGATGATCAGCAGCAACCCCCTCCCTGCCCCACCACCACGCCTTTTGACAGAGATTAGCGCGCGGCCCCTGAGGAGCCGCAACAGAGGCTGCTCTAGGAGGAGTGTTGGCCTCACTGAACTGCACACACCTCCGCCGGAAAGGACCCCGATGGCACAGACGTGAACATAACTTAGAACTGCCCAGCTCTCCATCCTGGTCTCTTTCCAGACTGGAAGGAGTAAATTACACCACGGGGTGTGAACCTAACGCCAAGTCCAATGAAAAGTGCCCACAAAATGCTGCAGTTGAAAGGATGTGCACTGGTTTCTCTTCATCTTCTTCTGCATTTGGATGGCAAACATCATCAACCAGTGACCCAAGCGGGGGGCAGAGTGCTGGAGAATAAAGTAAAAGTAGATGAGAGCCACAGTTTCCCCATCCTGCATCCTCCTGCATGTACGCGTGAGCCTCGATCTGCCCACAAAGGCCTCGTGCTTCCCACACACAAACACCATTTCCCAGACCTCACTGGACCTCCTGTTCCTCTCCAGTTGACACCTCCTCCTCTGTCAACCGGGCTCCACGTGGACTCATGTCCTCAGACCTGGTTGGAGTTGCTAAGGTCTTTGACACTGAAACTTGTTGACACCTGGCCCTCAAACCAGCCCTGACTGAAACCTACTGTCTTCGCTCCCGAGAAGCTGCGAGATCTGCATCGGGCTCCAAGTGAGCCAGTGATGACTGAACGATTATTGGTGCTGCTGTAGAAAATTGTCCCCTTTATCTACATATAAACAGCCAAGCTTCCTATATTCTGAGATGAAGAAAAACAGACCAAATGAGAGGAAACACTAATGAGCAAAAAATGCAGCTAAAATAGCAGGACTGCAGTAAACAGTCATGCAAGGCAGTCAAGATAAGAGCAAGCTCACCACTTCTGCCAAACATTATAGGGCCGGTTTAGTTTTCCAGAGGAAATTCTTGACTGAAGACACCAAGACTGGATACGTGAACATGTGAGGATAGGCGGTATTGTCATGGCCTCCCCTCCACAAGAAGGAAAGCACATGTTCTCCTGCCTGGACCATGTCCAAAAGCTCACGTATGACATGCCTACAAACACATCACCTCTGCAGCTGGCGTGCCCACCTGCCGGAGCCACTGGCTAAGGTGGGGAAGGGGCTCCTACCCCTGTATGATGCGTTGTCAGCTTTATAGCTTTGCCTTTAAACCTGGAGAGCTTCTCATTAACACCCAGGATGGCTCATCAACATGAACCACCTCCATGTATGTGTGAGAAAGAGCCTCCTACACCTTCTTTTCCCCCACGAGACCCACATGTCTGCAGTCGTCAAACCTCTTCAAAGCTTCATCAGCTCTGCTATCCTCTATGTGCCACAGGTGGCTGTGGCAGCGGAGAAGGTAGCTCCCACATGAAGGGGACCCCCTCAGGAGTTCTGCTACACCTGCCTGCAGCTGGGCTGCGACGCCTTCAGTTCACGCCTCTCAGCTTCTGACATCAGCCGTCACAAAGTCTGCCACTCCCGTGCTTTTTGAGAGAACAATGAAGGTGGCTTTCATCTCCATTCACTGTACAGATTCCTGCCGCCAAACTGCTGAAATACTCAATTATCCTCCTGTAGGCAGCTGCCCATCTCAAAGCAAGTAAAGCATGAAGCCAAACAAAAACCAGGACCGGTTGTTCCATCGCCTGTCAGCCTGTCATCCTCTCTGCGTGGCACCACTTTCATCTACAGCATTTACGAAATTTGGAGGTGGTTCCATCCAGCAAAACAGAAAATCCCAATCATTTAGGAAGAATAGCTAAACCCGGTTTGGCTCCTGCTGCTCTCAGCAGACGGTCAGGTGCTGCACACATATTCGACGATCTACTGACAGAAGATGGAATCGCCGCAACTGACGCAGTTCTCCGCCACCTTTCCCAACTCCTCTTGTTCACTGAGCAACTTTCCGGGGGTTAGGAGGTGAAAAGCCTGGTACACGCAGCATTCGGCCTACAGATCTGTGGCCTCAGGTCCACAGCGGAGGGTGATTCTACTGAAGCGGAAGAAAGGATCAGTCATAGGTAGAGCAAAGCCAGGAAAATGCAGCAGCTTGATGAACGTTATGCTGTGAAAATCAATAGCAGGTAATGGCTGACAGGCGTGTTGTCTTCTGGGTCGTGAGGAGATTTGGTGTATCAAGTAGAAATACTGTACCATGACAAAAGCCATGTGGAAGGAAAAAGCATTAGTGCATTTTAGATACAAGTTCCTGCGACATCTCTGCAGGGTTCTAGACCAGCAGTGTGTTCCAGCAAGTGGCTAGAGAAGAACAGTGTCGTTGAGGAAAGGAAACTTGAGTAAAAATAAAGGCGGGATCTGCGCTGTGTGACACAGGGCAGGTTAACAGCGTCAGAGGGGACCATCCAAGTGTAGCACTGCAGTAGGACGGAGGTGCAGACCTGACTGCGCTGCTGTTGTGTTTCAGCCCACGTGGCTACCGAGCAGAGGAGCTACAGAAAACCTGTCACAGGGAGCAGCTACACCCTGGCTGGAGCAGAGGACCATCAGCAGGATTCTCACAGCTGTAGCCCCAAACAGAAACACATTAAATGGCCACTGGGTGATGGCACAAGTTCATAGGGATCAAAACATCTGTAGATAGCAGGGAATGCAGCACATTTATTGCACAGGATGGACACCAAGGTGCTTTTGGCTCTTAAAGGTCATCCTTGGAAGTAGGAACTAGGATGTCCTATGAACATCTCACCTGTCACATTGGTCCCCAGACCTGTTCTTCAGGATTGGGGCATATTTAGAAGATACAACAGCTTTACTGCAATGCTACTCAGATCTCACATGTTCAACTGAGACTGACCATAGACTTCAAAACCGAACATGAAACGATGCTGATGAAACCACCAGAAAAAGTCATATTAGCATCTATTAAATACATGGCCTTGCATCTGCATCCAAACAGTGAGCTGAGTAAACACACAGAGCTCAGAAGTGGACATGCAGCAGCATGAAAATTCATGAGCACTTCCTGCTTCACACAAGGACCAGCTTGGAGGGGCCTTGTTCTGAGCAACAAAAGCAGGAAGCTCTACTCCTAATAAACCTTCTCGCTGAGGGCTCAGTGCAGACAATAGCAGGAACGGACACACGAAGATGGAGGATATTTCAGGAGAAGGTATTGTGCTGGACTTCCTGCAGGGACACAGCTTGGTAGTTGTAGAGCCACAGCTGTGTGTGGAGGTACTGACAGATACCACACAGGGGAGGACAAAGGGGTTGGCTTGGGGGGGTCCTGCTGTCAGCCCTCTGTGAGACCTCCATGGTCTGCTTGGTGGCTCCACGTGAGAGGAAACCCAGCTCACACACGTACTGAAGAAGGTTGAAAAAGGTTGAAGGAAGTTGTGTGTCCTAATCCTGTCAGTGTGACACTCAGAACCAGGGAGACTCTGGCAGCTCAGTTCTTCAGAGGGGAACCGTGTTTCTGTGGAATCGTCGCTCAGGGCCTCAGCTGAGCCGGTGCTCAGAAAGGTCCATGGAGAGTCCAGGAAAGCAGCAGAAACCCAACTCCACTGTGGTTTAAGATTCGCAACAGCATGGCGACTGGCACCCTGTCCAGGTCCAACACACACACTCACACACACACCTGCAGCAGGGGGTCATTTCACACGGTTCACTGTGGAGTCGACGGCTTCTCCTCGTTTTGATTTATTTCTGTGTTTACGAAAAGGGACAGAAAGAGGCGCCTGGTAGAGCCCAGTACCTGCGGTTCAGCCTTCAGGTCCCCTGAGCTACAATTCACACATCGTCATCAGCGCGATTATAAAAAGAGATGTTTTCTAAGAACCACCTCAGGTTCTTTTCTTCAACAGCATTAAGAACCGTTAGAGTCAGACTGTTGCCTTGCTGCCCCTTTTCTGCTTCTCTGGTTCCAAAGCTGCTTCTTGCCTGCTCGTTCACACACTGTTTATGTCCAGGGCAAACGGAACCTGTTGCCATGGTGATGCTGCTGGTATGGAGAGCCCCTCCTCTCCACTGTGTTGTTAGACCAGTGTTTCAGGCATTACGGCCTGTACAGAATAAAAACTTCACCGCGAATCTGCCGTTATTTCATATCAGTACTGGAGACCACTAGTCATCGAGAGAAACAGCAGGAAACCCCACAGCATCATCTTGAGCAGAGCTTTCTTAATGAACATGCAGCAGAAGCACAGGAGCCCGGAACCGACCACGTCTGAAACAATCAAAGGCAGGTTGAACCTGGCAGTGAAACAGTAGAAACAGGTGGAGGTAATAACTCCCAGTGCAGCTTTTTACCCAAAATGCAACAGTGAGGAGGAAGGAAGATGAGCGACACCAGTTCCAGGTCCAGTTCCAAGGTTCCTTCTAGTGAAGGACTTTTAAGGACATTGCTGGATTCTCCAGTGACCATGAAATAGGAACGACCTCCTGCTAAGCCGTGAAGCCCTACTCTCTTCCTCTCTCCCTGCTGAAGAGGTGAGGGATGAGGGTGAAGGTGCCCACAGCCCATGTCCAGATCCTGGAAAGCATCTCCCGTCTTTTGTTCACATTCTACTGAATATCGCGGACTTGCTGAGCGAGATCTTAAATTCCTGAAGCTGGAACTTCTGCCTGGACTTGCTGTAGTCTCAGTGCTCATTCTGCAGCACCTAAGTGAAGGTCAGCACCACGGCCATCATCATCTCCACTAACCTACAGGAGGAGCAGGGCTAAGTCTACCACACATTAACTTTTGATCACATTTACATTTATTCATTTCTCCAAAGCAACTCACAACTCAGAGTGCTTCCCACCAACAGACAAAGAGCTGCAGATGAAGACCAGTTAGTCCAACACCACCGCTTTTGGCAGAGAGAACTGACAGGAAGCACACAGGTGATGTGACCTATGGTGAGATGCAAATGAATGGAGCTGACAGGAGAACAGGAGAGACGTGTGTCTGAAAGAGGTGAGTTCTAAGGTCCTTCTTGAATGCTGAGAGGGATTCAGCAGCTCTGAAGGACAGAAGAAGCTCATTCCACCACTTAGAATCCAAACCAAGAACCTAGACTTTCCATTTTCCTGAGTGGCCCAGAAGCACAGAGACAATCAGTTCAGCCATCTTCTGAAGTATGACTTTCACAATCATAACTCAACCAAGGAAAAGTATTATCTAACCTGGCGGGCGGAAAGTGCTCATTGGTCCCAGACCAGCCCCAGAGCTGCTCTTGCTGCTCTTGTGAGGTCATATTTGTCCGGGATGAAGCAATTTGCTGGATCGAGGCTAATGCTCTGTGTGATTCTGCAAGTGCGGCTACAAAAGGAGGTTGGAGCCTTTCTACTTTCTTCTTACGTCACACCAGCTTTTTTCTTCACTGGGCTGCCAGTGTAGAGCAGAGCGACTTACAGCCACCACTTGCTGCACTCTGAACTACCATGAACTCCTGATATGGGACATGCATTAAAGTTCCTGCTCCTCTTATTTCAACAGTTGTGCACAAAAATGGAGAAATGGTCACTGACTGCGTTTTCACAGCAGCCTAAACGTCCCAGGACCAGATTGCTGTGGTGGGACCTTGGGAAGTTGGCCACGATGGTCCACTGCTACCCAACAGAGGAGCACTTCTGCACGTCACCATCTCATGGACCACCTGCAAAGACGGTGCTCTGCACTTCACCACTGATGCACCTTTTATGTGACTTTTTCCCCCTTGGGCCTCAGAGGCTGATTTTTTCCCCCAAATCCCTCCTGATTCCAGGGCACCACTGAGCTTAGAGAGTTGAAATTAAAAGTGAATATGTGATGATGCGATGGATCCAGCCTTAGGACCCTGGTTATGAAAAGAAGCGTCTTCAGAAGGAAAATGCAGCGGAGGAAACAGTGAAGGGGGACGAGGAGCTGCGTCTGTCATGAGGAACTAGACACATCTGTTCATGCAGGAAAGAAGCACAACTTACTGGAACTTAGTGCACCTGAAAAGTACAAATGAGGCTGTTGTGAACGACTGAGGGGGTCTGGTCAGCAGGGGGGCGGAAAAGAGCACTGGGGGATTATGGGAAGCGGCAGAGCGCAGGAAAAAGCTCCGGTTCTCCGAGAGCGATGCGCTGCTGAGTACCGGCCACCTCCACACGAACCACACCTGTATCTTCTTGCAGCATTTACCTTCTCCTTTCTTTACCTTCTTTACCTTCACCTTTCTTTACCTTCTTTGCTGACAGTAACAGAAAGCAGCAGCCACTGTAACATGCAGTAGCAGTGAAGCAGCAAAAACGAAACACTGCGGCGAAAAATATACACCAGTTCAAAAGTTTTGCTTGAAAAGACATTTTGCAATCAGAAAAAAAAACTTTAAAAACAGTTTTCGTTCTGCTGGACACGTGTGTGTTGCCCTACGTGGGGCCCGGTGGACAGCGGGCTATGCAGCTCCCTAAAGCCGCTTGAGGTGACCTGCCTCAGGTGACTGCAGTTTGTAAACCTCGCTGTGGTGGCCAGGTGCGGTCCTGCATTGACCTGGTCCTGTTCGCTGTCACCCGTTATTATGATCATGTTGTGACAGGATAAGGGGAAAAAAACAAGAAAAAAGAAAAGGAAAAAGAGGAGAAACATTGAAGAAGAAAAGTGTTTCCTACCTGGATGTTATAATGGAGAAACAGCGCTGAAATCCTGCAGCATCTTCGCAGCTTGTGAATCGCACAATGTTTTATAGTGAAAAGGAGCGGGAATGAAGCGCAGCCACCTCCTGTGTGTGTGTGAGAGAGAAAGAGAGAGAGAGAGAGAGAGAGAGAGAGAGAGAGAGAGAGAGAGAGAGAGAGAGAGAGTGTGTGTGTGTGTGTGTGTGTGTGTGAGTTTGTGCAGTTCGAATCACATGTCATAGTTGGTTGATTCTGCATTATTATTATTATTATTATTGTGTGAGAGTTTGTGTTTGTGTCTGTGTGAGAAAGAGTGTGTGTGTGTGAGAGAAGGGGAGAGAGAGAGTGTGTGTATGTGTGTGTGTGTGTGTGTGAGAGTTTGTGCAGTTTGAATCACTTGTCATAGTTGGTTGATTCTGCATTATTATTATTATTATTATTATTATTATTATTGTGAGAGAGAGAGAGCCACCTTTGACAGTAATAATACGAATTATACGTAACCTGGTCTCCGCTGAACTCAAACCTCGAACTGCGTTCACCCTCCTTTCCACCCGCATCATTTCATCTGTGCTGCTGGGTGCAGATACGCCCATATGTGCGATACTGGCGCTCACAGAAACCACGAGGGAATACGGTAATATTTAGCGCTGTTGTACACGGGTTATTACGGTAATAGTTAGGGCTCTTGTACAGGAGTGAATATGTTTGAGGTACAAATGTTCAAAGATACAACATTTTATTTTTAAGTGGATTTTCATCTGGCCTTTTTCTCGAAGTCTGCAGTGGAGCAAACATGACCTGCACCTCCGCATCCAGCCCCTAGGTAGCAGCAGAACAGCAGGACCTGGTCAGTTTAACTCACCTGGACGCTGCTTACAGCGTAAGTCTCAGAATGAGGATCTCTGCACCTTTCTGTGTGGACACACCTGGACTGTGTCCTCAGGTCCCCACTGCCACCTGCATGACTCACCTGGGCGCTTCATATTCTGCACACTGAGCTGAAATGTATCTCCTCCGCCGAGGAGATGTGACACGAGACGGTGTTTGGAAGGGCAGGGGTGGCTGTGTTTGTACATGTGAAACGATGAGTCCATGTGCTGCACATGCCTGTTTCCTGTGGCCTGTTTGTCCGCCGTTACGTGTACAGGCCTGTCCTGACATCCGTCACGCGTGTTGGTATGACGTGTTCAGGTCCTTCTGTGTGTCCTGAGCTTCTGCTAAGTGTACAGTAGGTCTGCTCAGTAGCACAGCATCAAGCTGAATAAAAAATAACTCATACTGGCTCTTCAGCAGAACAGCGCCGGTCACCAGGCAGCAGCAATTGTATGTGTGAGGAAAAGAGAGAGATGGAAATGCCATGTCAGCAAAGACTTTTTATAAAGATATTATTCTTTACTGCTCTAATTTGCACTATGAGGGAACATGATCAAAGTCCTATTTTTAATCTTTCAAATATTTGTGTGGCGTTTCCAAACATCACTGGGTGCCATTATGGCTCACTTGCCTTCACTGGTAGTTTTTAAGATGCTTGTTTTATGTACAATTAGGTGAAAAAGCAGAAGCAGTAATTACATCTCCAGCCACTATTTTCACACGTTTTCCTTCTGCTCAGGATACAGCTGCGTCTCAGTCACCCTGAACATGCTGGTAAGGAATGAAAAAGACAGCAGACAACTGAAAGACAGTTAAGGGTGCACAGCGTACAGCGCGTCGTGCTGCAGAGGAGCCCGACGGTCACGTGTGGCACCAGTGCCAACGGCTACAGAATCGGCACCGTGGTTGTCATGGGTAACAAGGCCAGCGCTGGGAGAGACGTTAAACTGACAGCTGATGAGCAGCACGAGGCCTGAAAGCTGGGAAGCGACGTTATGACCAGCTCAACTTAGGAGAGCAACACCGACAGTGGAGACACATCTGTACACTGCAGCTGTTCCACTGCCGCTAACAGGCAGCTAGCAAGCAACCGCCTGACTGCTAGTAAAGGTCAGAAGACTTCATTGACCCACCAGACCAGAGCTGTGAAACAGCCAGCGTGATCCTGCTGGCACGGGGATATGAGGGGAGCGTCGCTCTCATCTTCAGCATCCCTGCGACAGGTGCTGCTCTGAATGAAGCCTCTTGTGCAGGTGTACAGGTGTCCCTGTGGGCAGGCCTCGGCAGTCACAGTCCGTCCACAGCACAGGCTCCTATTGGCTGCTGTTGCCGAACATGTTTCATTAATTCTTTGCATCTCAAATTTAATTCCACTTCTGACAGAAGCCAGAACCACTAGAGGAGCGAGTTTGTGAGCAGCAGCCTGAAAGTCAGCAGCCAAACCCTTGGAGACCCTGAGGAAAAAACATCTACATGGGTTGTTGGATCCTGAACTCCAGCAACAGAAATTACCGAGACACTCATTTGCAAAGGGAAAAAAATCAAGCTTCAGTTTTCACTATAACAAAATGGGTGATGATTAAAAACATTTATTCAAGTTGTTTTATAGATCAGAATGCAATAAATGAGCTTATAATTATTTAAATCAAAAGCAAAGCAGTTCAACTAGGACTGATAACTGTGGGTTTTCACGTGTGAAGGTATTTTTTAAACTTTTCCAAATGGTCATTTTACAAGTATAAATTTCTAAGAGATAATATCATTGTTCCACGGGGGTGGGAAATACTTGCAGTGGGGTTAATAAACAGAGTACAAAGGCAGCCATTTATCTGTGCGCAACATTTATTGTCTTCAAGAAAAAGCAGAGAATGGGGGTTTTGCTGCAGTGAAATACACCTTATCAGTAAGGGACACAACACCCCCACCCGGTTAACCAGTACGGAGAAACTGCCTCTTGCAGGCCCCCCATGGACCTCAATGGCAGACACTGGCGCCCCCTTGTGGAATTCACAGGACAAGGTTGTTATGAGACCGAGGGAAAAAGCAAAGTGAAATGTGCAAAAAGCAAAAAGGTGTCCAACAGCAACAAGACTGGAGTTCTTATATAATTAATAATTATACAAGCAGCTCTTGCTCAACCTGCAAGTATCTGTTGTTCATTGGCGCACGCACGCGTATGCTCTTCAGCCTTCGCACTACTTTGTGAAACCAAAGTGTACAACCCAGCATGTACTGTCACATTCATTTTATTTTTCATACAACAAATAAAAATGTTATTTACAGGTGCTGGTTCGATTTAAAGGGTTAAGAATACTGGTGAGCAGCAGGATGAGTTTCAAGTGAGCCGGGACTTTTTCAAGTTTAACTTTTCCCCAGAGGCTTTGCGCTTACGAGACGATGTTGCAGGACCACCGCTGGAAGTGCCATGCAGGTACTGTGCTGCTTCGGGGAGGTAGTACATCTCGAGTGGGGGCGATGGCTCCTGGAGACACAACGACAATCAGAAACACATGCTATTTCTGTGCAGTGCGCTGGCCTTTTACCACTCTTACTCCTCGGAAAGACAAAGGGGAGAAAAGGTGAGCAGATATCCAGCTTACACATTGTGACAGTGTTCTTTAACTCTTCTCCAGAACATTTTACACTGAGTATGACTTAAAACAGAAAGCTTAGAACATTTATTATGCACCAAAACCAGGCAATTTTTCAGCCTAAATGAGCCTTCACAATTTTGTGGTACCTGCTAAATACAAAGTTCGTTTATTCATATGGTTTAAATGCCAAATTCTTGTCAGTTATAAGTGATTTGAAAGGGTTAGAGTTAGCTGCAGTAAGATTTGGCAGAGATGACATCTGGAGTGGGGCAAGAAAATCCTAAGAAATGCATGAGCTTTTCCTTCAAGGAAAGGAAGTACGCATTCCTCATCACACGGTACACTTCTGCACCTACCCTACCAAAGAAGTATCTTGTAAAAAGAACAAACTTAAAAATGTAACGAAAGAACATTTCGACCAACAAGTCTGTGTGCGTGCGTGCACCACTGACCTGCATGAGATAGTCGGCGATGTATTCAGGCTTGAGGCACTTGGCCCCCTGGGCTGCTGCCTCACATACATCCACGCGCAAGTCAGCGGCTCGCAGCCGGCTGAAGTCGGCGAACAGGTGTGTGCTGTCCTTGTACAGGGATGGCGACAGGCTGGGGAAAACCTGTCCAGACAGCAGCACATCCAGCCTGAACACCTCAAGTTCAAGTACACTGACTCCACGTGTTGTGACGGGATTAGGAAATTCCAAAAATACAAACATTTTGCATTTAATTTTTAACAGCATATTTTGTTCACAAACCAATTTTCTAAAAATTCTGAATGAATGTGACATGTATTTATGTGGCCAGCTGAAGTAGAACAGCCACCTTCGTTCAACTCACGTCAGATGACAAACAGTCCCAATGCTTGTGGGACAAATCTGTCAACGATCTGAACTGAATGGAAGTTTATGGAAATAATGTATTTTTATTTTCTGTCATTTGACGTGGGTTTTAAGATAGTTCAAACTCAATAACAGATAAAAATACATCATTATGGCTACATCCACAGCTTTTACAGAATAAATCAAGGAACGTCTGTGTTAAAACTATAACTGACTGTGACCTAGGACAGAAAAGCTTACTTCAGGTTTACACATTTTGGATCCTGCATTACAATGAACACAAATTTCATTTTGTTAAAAACAAATGGCAATTGATGAACAGTTCATCTCAAACATGTGGAGTGTTTTGTCATTTTGAAACTGATCCCCAATACTGACAAGCACATGATCCTGTCTGAGGAACCTTTAGTCCCATTAAATAAACTGGGCATAGAAAACCAGGTTGTGTTTGCTGTGCTATAGCCAGCGATTTTTGAAAACAGATATTTGAATTTGAAATATTTAAACAAAAAGTTGTGTATCTTGTGAAAAGTTCATAAGTTACCCTGTTGTGACATGAGAAGCCAGTGCACACTGGGCATTTTGACATTGTACTACATTTTAAAACCTCCACAGCACTATGGAAACAAAGTGGCTACAGTGGTTGCCAGCTGCTCCAGCTTTGGCCCACACTTGAGGTATGGAAAGCAGCTCTCACCTTTGCACCTCCAGACTGCAGCAACCGCCTGAAACCTGCTTCTCTGCCCTGGTCAATGTTCAGCATGACTGTCCAGCCACTGAACGCTCCCTGTTAAGGGGGCATTAGGACATGTTGAGAGGTGCTCAAGGACCATTTCTGCTCCTGTTGTGAACTGAATGTTCTACAGAACACTTCTGTTAAAACAGATTTTTTTATACCACTGGCAACCAAAATAAACTTGTGCTGAGCTATAGAACTTAACTTAAGCATGAAACAGTTTAATGGGTATGATGAGAATTCAGAGCTGCACCTCGCAGCCTGTCCTGCAAGACTCCTTTCGCTCCTGCAGGACTTTCCTCCACCGCATGGCAGCCCGGGCAAGCTTGCGTTGCTGAGAGCTGATGTTGGGCAGAGCATCCAAAATAGAGCTGCTACCCCACTCATATTCTTGCTCCTGGGTGGACAGATTGACAGTGGAGATGTGTGACTCCAGAGCTTTAACACCACTGTTGTCTTTAGACCTTTAAGAATCCAGCAAACACTCCACATGAGGACAACTGTGCGCCCCTTACTTGAATGAAGTGGCCGACAGCACGACACGCCTCTAAATAGGAGCGATGCAGAATCCACTTTCCTGCAGCCATGGCAGCCAGATACTTCTCATTGCGTAGTGGTTGTCCTACAATGATGTGGGAGCAGCTGGGGTCAAAGCACTGCTTGTCAAGGACAATTCCTCCTAGAGGGAAGCAACAGCGATAAAACAAATTCAGGCAGAGCTACCATCATGAGGATGTCACGTTTCACCTAGAGCAAAAAATTATTCTTAAAGTGAGGTCAACAAAATTTATCAAAATCAATACCAAAATTAAAATAAGCTATAAGGGTTTACTATCTTTACAGGAGTACTTTGTTCAAATAAACAGGATGGAAGAAGCTTGGCCAGCGACACATTAGAGAAGCGGCATTTGACACTCACCCAGCTCCTCTATCAAGTGGCTATAGTCAATGCGCTCCTGGGGGCTCAGAGAAGACAGCTGGAAGCGTAGCAGCTGTGACTTGTGCCTTGTCTTGTCATCCCCATCCTGCTCAGTGAACAACAGCACAATCGAATGACCGGCCTGTCACAGTGTGCCTGCAAGATGCTGGAGGAATATCAGTATGCACATCCACCTGTGGCTGAGGCTCAGCTGGGACAGCTGGCTCTGCGGTGACCACAGCGACGCTTGGTGCCTCGGGCGTGACAACAGAGGACTCGCTGTCCTCGCTGGGGAGTGCTGAGGTCCTCTTCTTCATTTGTTCATCAATGACATCACAGGCTGCTGCTCACAAAGGAACAGTTACAAGCAAGATAAATATTTTTCAGGCTTTGACCAATTTTCTTCATTTTACAGTTATGTTTTTCAGGTAAATAATAATAAACAGGTGCACCTGTTTATTAGAAATAAGGTGAGGTACTGGACGATCAGGAATCACTGCGAGCCCCTCACCACCCCTCGTCCCCCTCCCCTGACAAAACAGAGTCCCCAGTACCCATCTCCATGAGCTCTGAGTCCGTCATAGATTCCCTCGCGTGGGCAGACAGCTCTGTGTGCCCATTCATCGTGACCTTCGGCTCTGACAGGTGCTCTGAGTGCTGGGACGGGCTTCCGGGCCACTGCATGTTATCAGCCAGCCGAGCACGTTCCTCACGCGCTGTGGGGTCGTCCCACACAATCTGCTCGCTCTGAGACGGCTCCGCGTTAACATCCACCACTGTCTGCCTCGAGTGCCTGTGGGATATGGGACAGCAGACAGTTTGCTGCCTGGTTTGAGAAGATGGGGACTGCTGGTAAATGTTTTATTTCCTATTTTAATCAAACAGTTATAATGATAAACTCCTCTTACTTTTGGACTAATTTTGCACAGTAAGGGTAGGTTATAAGATTGTTACCGCAACGCCTCAAGGGCGCGGCTTCTGCTGGCTCTCCCAGACCGGCCCAAACTGTCCGGAGCGCTGGGGTGAGAATTCAGCCCTCCAGAATTGGTCCTAGCCAGCCGAACTGAGGACCGCCTCCCACTGGACAGTTTGGTGGCTGACATGATCTCCTGAAGCTGCCTCTGAAGATTCTCTCTCACCTCCAGTGCCTCGTCCAAGTCTGAGTTCACATACACGAGGACACATATATGAGACTAAACAATATGATGAGAGACATGAAGTGCACCTATCATTGGGGGAATTTTAATTTTATGCGTTTCAATATAGTCATCAATATCTGATTACTAATTACTTTGTTTTCCTACAGACAACTGTGGATAAATCAGGACCTCAGCCATTGTTTCTGAAACGGTTGGCATTGTAAAGTGGCACAAACTGCATAAATAATTTAAAACCAAAGGTCATTCATTATAAAGACAGACACTGTATGCAGCTCACAGGCCTAATGGAAAGGTGTACCTCTTTTTTGAGAGCTTTCCTGGTTCTCCTCCTCCCTGTCTGATTCCACATTGCTGTTACACTGTGCAGGCTTACTGCACTCCTCCTCTGAGCCACAGAAGGACTAGAAGAGGCAGTCAGCAAACATTTGAAAAAGGAAAGGATAACACAGTTACAAATGGTACTTAAACTGAGGCTTTGGGGTCAATGTCATATTTTAGAACATTATCACTAGCTGCTATGTTACACAACCACATAAATAGCACATGGACCTTAATCCACACAGCATTCGGCTCTTTCAAAACTAGCAAGCAGACCACACAACCCCTGTGCTCATATTAGTGATTTACTGTGCAGCTCTTGTCACTTACTGTATACTCCAATGCAAATTACTGAAAATCGTAAAGCATTTTAAAATAACAGATTTAAATATCAACTATTTTTTCTCCAAAACACATAAATGGTATTGTAGACTAATATATTAGACAGGCACTACCTTATCCCCCAGCATTTCAGTGAGGTTCTTTGGCTGAACGTGAGGCACCAGGGGAGACCGCTGCGTGCTCTCAGGCACCTGGCTGAGGTTCAAGCTCATCTTGGGGTTGTAAGTGAAGGGGTACAGAGACTCCGAGACACGTTTCTGTTCATCCGCACACTGCAAAACAAAGGCAAGAGAAAAACTACATCTACATAAGCTCTGTTTCAACTCTGAAACCAGGGACCCTAATCCTTTACTTCCACCCTAACCCTGCCTAAGCTTAACTGGACCCAACAGGTTGTGAAAGTTCGTTGTTGTACATTTGAATGCAAATCTATCAAATATATTAATGATATTATCACATTTTTTAGAAAATTTAATAGACCCCTTTGTACAAGATGAATTACAATGTGAGCAGATTAATTTTACAATTCCTTTTCTACCAATTTAGGTTAAGTCAGGTGTTACAGCAGGAGTGGGATTTGAACCCCCAGACCTTCAGTCTGTATGGTAATGGCTCTAACCTGGCTTTCATTTCACCAAATGCACATACCGCTTGGAGCCAGTACTCCGACACCACGTGCAATCCACGTTCCTTGACTGCACGGTACTCCCGGCTGCTGTCCCCAACACGACCCTGGTATACGTAATGGGTCACTGTGTCATCGCAGGACCATCTGAGGCATAAAACAGCATGTTGGCTACCATGCAATGGTGTATATTTGGTGTCTTTGTGATTTGAGGTTCTTTACAAAAAAGGTTTTGGAGTCTCCTGTTAAGAGTAGGACTGAAGGAAACAACATATGAATGAACCTGAAGTCGGCGCCCAGCGATGCGGCAATGGCGTTCAGCTCACTCTGCTTTTTGCTCAATTTCTTGCTGACGCAGATGACCACACCGATTAAGGGAGGCAGTTCACGTTCCTGCACAGAGCAGAAGCAGTGTCCCTTACAGATCAATTCATCAGCTGCATATATACACATCTTTACACATAAACTTCAAAGCACTGCTTTCACTGATTCATAATCTGTCAGCCACATGGCCAAAGCTAGGTGAGCATGCATGGAAAACCAGCTGTGAGCAAATGTCACACGAGCTACCCTCTGCTCCGTGTTCGTGTCAGTGCCAGTGCTCGACTTGGGGCTGGCTGTCATAGCTGCCAGCGTAGAGGTGTCGCCGCGGGTGCTGTTGGCCAGTGCCACCTTCAGATTCCTCCCAATGACTTCTGAGAGTGGGGTTGCAGCTCTACATCCCTGTTTTGGCTTACTCCCAGGAGTCTCCAGCGCAGCCAGAGCATCCTGCACACAGAGTATAACTCAAACCACTCTAGGTAAAGGGAAATCCTGCAGTGCAGCTTTATTACATTTGCAGCTATTTACATTGGATGGAAAAAGTCTACACACCCCTATAGAAATTGCAGGTTTTTGTGACTTAAACAGAGAACTCAAAATAAGATGGAAAATGTCTGGAATGATTTAAGTATTAAAAAAATTCATCAAGAGAAAAACAAATGCATAATTATTAGGACAAATAAATGATTAAAAAAAAGCACTTCTGGATTTATTACAAGAGTAGGTCTTTGTGAATAAGTGACTATCAACTTTGCAAGCCTGGACTCTGTAATTTTATTCCACTCTTCCCTGTACCTGCTGCCCCACATTATTAACTTGAAAATAGTTGAAGGAAGTACAATAATCTGTAAGATACGTTGGATGTTTTCTGCAATAAAAATGGCTAAGCAGGTAGAGGTGTAAATTAACGGTCTGATAAAAACAAAGGTCATCCTCACCTTGACATTGAAAGAAGGCCTGAAGAGCTGATCTCTGCACAGGAAGCGAGAGGGTGTGTCAAGCTGCAGTGGGAGTTCCCTCTGAAGCACACGTTTGCCTTCCGTCCCTGGGGTGGCGTTCCCTTGCTCTTTGTGTTGTTGGTCCTGTCCCAGCACTGAGTGGAATGCCTTGCTCTGAAAGCGTCCCACATTCAGTGGGGTAACGGCAGCGCTGAGCTGTGGCCCTGGCAGCGGCACCTCAGACGAGCTCCGGGACCCCCCAACAAAAGCTTCCTCCTCCCTCTCTGTGAAGACATCATAGTGTGAGGCAATAGGGGTTAGAATGGCGCTTAAAGAACATACACACGCACGCACGCACAATGAATAACTAACAGTTACACGCACACTAACTAGCTCCAGATAACTAGATTCCATTTGCTGTAACAGATTCCAAATTTCAGATGCTCTTCAACAACTAAAAGGCTCATCAATATGTCATATCTGATGGATGGCAACATAATACATGACCAGCACAGACTGAATTATTAGTTACATTTCTGTTTATAACAAAATCCATTGCTTAAGGTGCCCCGATACTTAGTACAATCACACTACACACAGCTTACCTGGCAAAGGTGTGAGGTCTACAAGGAACTTGCTCTCATCAGCACGGCAACCCCTCTTCCCTGACTCAAGCACCCAGTGCAGGGTCACTGCTGGTAGGCCCCATTTCTGTGCCGCATGGTACTTTGTGCCCTCTGGTGTCCTCAACACTAAGTGGGTGCTGGCCAGCATGCCTTTCCTGTGGTTTGCTGTGCGCACAAAGTACTCTTGGACTCTGTGGAGAGAAGGGTGTAGAGCTTCTCATCATGAGCAGTGGTCCACTAGCCATGCAACCAGGGAACAGGCTCAGTAATTACCATTTGAATGATAAAGGCTGCTTACTAAAAGTAAGTACAAGTGACATACAGTAGCAATTTAATCCCCCTCACTTTAATACAGCACTATTGTCAGGAGCGTGATGCAGAGCACTTAACAATAAATATAAGCAGGACAGGAACAGAAACAACGACGTATTGCAGAGTTGAACAAGTGAACTGGTTAGCAGATAAGGAAAGTTTAAAAAAATTAAATAAATAAACTCCTCCAGAACAAATGGGAGAAAAACAAACTGGCGGGGTGCCAAGCACCAGTGACAGCCCCCTTCCCCACGCAGTACTGATGTTGTTACGAAGGACCTGTTTGAATATAGCTATAGTAAAATAGGCAACACAGAGCTACAATCTATGGTCACCATTCCAGTGCAGAATACAGCTGGGCAACCTGAACAAACGCGTATGAGATAAACTAAACAGAAGAGTGAAAGCAAAGCAAGCCACGAGTTCCAAGTCTGGAAACCGCTGCAGAAGAACTAACAATACACAATGTGTCAGGTGACTTCTTGCTGGAACTTAGAACTTGATTAAACAAATGCTTAATGAAAAACATTACTTTCCTACAAATATGCTCAAACTTTTTACTGGTACTGTGCTGGTATATATTACTACTGTTTAAGATCTGCATAATCAGTCATTTTAAAATAAAAGATATTTTTCTAGGGAACTCCTTGGGTTACCTGAACCAAAATGACCACGTTCTCATACTAGGTCAGATAACATATCTGTTGAATAGTGTGACAGCCTACCTACAATGTGTGGTTGGGACCCATGCATGCTACCAAGCTGTCCTACACAGAATTGCCACTGGATTACCAAATTAATGTTTCAGTTATGTCATATATAAGTTAAGAAGTTCTGCTCATTCTCAGCTTTTCCGTCAACAATGTATTGTACTGAACTCAGTAACATGACCTACACTGGTCATTTAACAGAAGGAACCATATTTGCAAAGAGAACTGACATGCAGTTATTCCGCTCACAATGCCTGATGCTGTGTTGGATGCTAAGATGCTTTGGACTAGTTTCGAACACCTCCATGATTTCTTTGGACCATTCACCTAAAGAGCAAATGAGCTGTAAATGTTTCACTGTCATTGTTGGGATAAGCAAATCATCTCAAAATGGTCCCAATGCACTCACTTGGCTCCCAGGTGCTTAGCAAGCGTGATGAGGGATTCCCGCTCAGCCCCAGTGAACTGGCTGAAAGAGAGTATGCATCCGCGCAGGGGGGCACTGCCCTCTTCCACTGACAGCGGCATAAAGAGCGGGTGGGATGTCAGCTCCAGCAGGCACTGCTGCTCCACACACGTGCCCTGTGCACAACACAGACACTCAGGACCTGAGACATCAGGTGCAATTTAAACACGATAAAACCAACACATTCCAACCAATAACAGCAACAGGGGAAGTCACAGGACACTTTTAAACAGGTGTTTTTATTTATATAAAGAGAAGAAATGAAAACTGTCACGATGACTTTAGTGACACAATCTATATTAATGAAACATAACTGTAAGATCAAAGTTTTGCTGCCTGTTGTTCAATTAACCAGATTTAACCTGTTGTGTGTGGGGATCACAGAATTGCTGCTTTACGACGCTAATACATTAGGGTTTTGGTCATATACACCTTGCGCTTTTGTTAATACTGGAGGTGTGTTACAGATGTGACCTTGGTATCGCAGTGTTGTTGCCTACCAGCCAAGTATCTGTGGCCACGTCTCCCACAGTGGCTTCCACCTCACAGCCCAGTAGTGGCACCACGGCGTAGTCGGCCACCGCGCGTGTACCTGCTGCCAGCAGTCTGCCTCCGTTCTCTGCCACCAGTAATGACAGCTGAGCCTCTGCCTCACCGCCAAAGCCAACCAGCAAGAAGCGCTTGCCCTGGAGCACAGCACAGTTGTCTTGGTTCTGTAACGTGGAGTCCTGACGTGGCTCCAGGTTCAAGGGCTCTGGGACCAGAGTACTATTTTTTCTGCTGATATTACCCAGCTGAGGTAATTCGGCTAGGAAAGGGAAAACAGAATCATTAAGCAGGTCAAGGCTTGGAATTGCTGCATCTATTAAAAACTATCTCGTTTTTACATGATAATGACTCACTTTCCTTCCACAGCTCCAAAAGGAGTCTGTGTAATACAAGTTAAAAACCTTGATTATGACAATTTTAAATAACCACCCTCCCCCAAGCTTCCAGTCCAGGTCCCGAGACCCCAGAGGCTATCTGACACCACCTCTAAACTTATTTACAGGTATGGTTAGGCCTAGACATTTACTGCACACTTACCCACACTCTGGTCTGCATCCAGGTACTGGGAGAGCAGTTCCTCTTCTGTCTTCATGTGTTTTGAAGGGCTAGGTTCTTCAGTGACCACAGAAGACACGCTGTGTCGTGGGGCTGTGCCATGAGGGGCTGCTACTGGCACCGAGGGGGCAGGTGGAAGGCAGGCGGAATGAAAGTAACCTTCTTCAGGGACCAGGCATCCCTTGGAGAAGATGTCCACCAACCACTGCATGGTCACCACGTGAGGTCTGTTCAAGAAACACATAGGGTACACAACTCAGTAGTGGACAACATACAGTTTCAAACTGAAAAAGAAGGCAGTGTTTCCTTTTCAAATACGAATAGTGCCCAAAAAAACATGAATATGAAATTGATAAAAATAACTTGTTTCACTTTATCAGTAAAAAATAAACAATTTTATAATCCTAACTCAAATGAGTGCTGTCTGAATTGTAAAAGTTATTTTACTTATTTACCAGACACCCCCCCCCATTCAAATAAACTTGTGTTTACCATTATTCAATTAGTTCTCTCCTGATTTACCTTGTCATGCAGCTGGGGAATTTTTACTGTAGGGATTCAGGTTAAATACTATGCTCAAATGAACTACAGCAAGAGGTGGAATTCAATCCTGTGTTCTAACCCTAACTACTATGCCATACGCTTTGTACACAGGGAGGCATCCTATTTTTCTGTCCCTGTAAAATTTGTCTCTGCTGCAGGGGTGGTCTCATCGGGTGCATAAGTTCAATCAACTGTTTAGAGACTGACTTCTTGCTCTCTGAACACAAATGGGATCGGATGCAGTGCAGATAGGCACACCTGCAGCATCATTAGTGACAGCCATAAGTGGCGGATACAAACAGTGTAATGATTCAAAACCACAAACCGGTGCACAGCTTTGGATAAGAAACTGATGAGGTCTTTGTCAGGATCCCCCATGATGACATGAGAGAGGTCCTCGCTGGGCTGGTTAAAGCGCAGGCCACCCATGCTGTTCACCAGGCGCCGTAGCTTCTCCATCCTCTTCCCTGAGAAGCCGCATAGAAACAGCTGTGAGGAGATTGAGGGGAAAAATGATAAGGTTTTGCACTGACACAAGTTACAGCATTGTACCTGAATGATCTATGTTAGTCGAGCAAGACATTTACCCTGAATTGTTTCAGTATAAAATGGCTCTGTTGTATAAATGGATAAATCAAGTAATTTAGTGTACAAATATAAAACTGTAACTTGCTTTTGGAGAAAAATATATACTAGATAAATAAACACCAAGGTTTGCTGTTCACAGGTCAGTGTGCGTTTGACACAGGGGAAATCCAGCCCTCTGGCCACTTCAGTAACATTGGGAACTCATCCCCTAGTGAATAAAACCTAAGAGATCCATGTCTATGACCTACAGCATCCTATCTGCTGTTTTTTACGCATGATGGCATCATCATCATATTCATGGGAGCACTTTGACTTAAACAAGAATGATAAGGAAAGTATTTTTTCCCTGAAAAATAGATATAATCACCACTGTTTTGCGGTCTACATATGTCATTCTTATTTACACTGTACAAAAAGCTCCCTATTCAAAATTTCCTCACAACAATGATATTCAATGGCTTAACGTACAAAAAATGACCTCAGAATAAACAGGAAAGCACAGGTCAAGATCAGAGCTCACAAACACCACGTGGAAACACGGGGTGGACTGTTAATGGGGTACCCAACAGTCCACACTGACCTTGCAGCCGTCCAGCAGGTCATCTGCTGGGCAAGCAGTGATATCCAGCAAGTCCAGTGGGTCTGGTGTCTCCAGGCAGCTAACTGAGGTTGCATTCATGGCTGAGTCGCTGGCAGAGCTGAGATTGATGTTGGAAATCTGGCTCACACCCAGCAGAGGAACAGCAGCTGGGCAAGTCATGCATAAGTGCCGACAAGAGAATCCTTAACAACAGTCTTGTAACACTTAACATGTATTCAGTCCAAGTCCTAGTGTTGGTAGAAAAGGTCAAGGTACCTTAAAAGCTACATCACTTTCTACACTATAATATCCATATACTTCACAACACAGCCAATTTGAATATGAATCAATAGAGTAAAAATGTTAACCTTTAAAAGAAATTGTAAAATGGTAAAGTCACGGTAAACTAAAAGGGAGAGCAGCTGTTAATTATCTGCCTGAGGTAATACCTAATGGGCAATAGTAGCTGTTAATTTTAGGAACTAGGCTACAAACCAAAACAGATAAGTTTTCATTGTAAAGAACAACTCCAGCACAAGTGTTAAACCTCAAATGTTACTCATTAACACGAGTTAAAAAAAGATTGGAATAACTCTTCCAAGGTTACATAAAGTATGTGCTTGACAAATGATGAAAGGTGATCCCTGTACAAATGTACTCACTGCTTTTGTGCCCATCAGGACCCATGGGGGTGGAGGTGTGGGGTTGACTGGGCTCATCACCATGCACCTCGACTCGGTAGTGGCTCTCGTCCTGGCAGAAGCCCTTATCGATGCTGTCGAACAACCAGTGCAGGGACACACAGTACACGTTCCACTTTCTTGCACATTCATATTTCTGGCCTGGATGGAGAGAACAGGCCCAGATCTAATCCCACTATCACTGTAAGGATCAGTCATATGACCACAAACAGCTGTGCAACCTCCACTAATTTTAAATCCAGATGATTCATACTATATAACACAAACAGTGCTTAATAGGTGTAACTCTTCCAATAAATGCTCATTAACCAAAATGCCTAACAAAATTCAAGGTAAAAGTGCCAGAATTCATTTTGACACCATATCAACAAATGCCAAAGATTCAATTTTCACTATATAAAAAGAAAAGCAGCAGCTTATTGCAAAGCCTGCAAAGTCCTTCCTTCCAGTAAAAAAAAAAAAAACAAATGATAACCTTTGGGCTCGCTGGCGATGAGATGCGTGCACTCATTCATCTTGAGCTGGCCTGTATACTGAGCCCCATGCTGCCCGCAGAGCTGCTGCACCTGCTTGCGCTCGTTGCTGGACAATCCAGTCACACACACGGTACAGCCACGCAGCACAGGGCACAAGTACTCCTCCAGGGGCAGCTCTGAGTGCTGAAAGAGGCTGTTGGGGGGGTAGGGGTAGAGAGAACTTGTGTGATGCCCTCCTCTCCAACATGCTATCACACTGTAGCTCCTCTCACTAAGCACAGTTACATTCATTATAACTGAGACCCAAGTTACAGGAAGTGAAAAGTTGTCAAGTTTGGTTAAATTATCTGAGCAACTAATCTAAGCACTATTATACTATGGATTTTGCACTGTTAAAAAAGATTTGCAAATATATCAAAAAACTTATTCTGGTTGAAGTATTTTTCAGCATTATTCTGCAAATAAATACAGTATTCTTATTTCAAACTGATATAGTGTGAATCATTTTTAAATGTTGTAGTTTAAGCAGCTAATGACTACACACCAGTTACGTCCTAATTACGTTAATACTCACATGAGAGCGCATAAGGGGAACAAGTAACTGTAAATGAATCATTTTATGACAAACTAGCTGTACTTAACACAGCTTTTTTTTATGAAGTGTGCTTACCTGTTCTGGCACCTGTCCCAACATTCTTTGACCCAAGTGGGCAGCAAGATGGGCTTACCCAGGCTGGCAGCAACCAGGTACTTTTTGCTGCCCACCTCACCTGCCACCAGGTGCGTCACAGACACGTTGAGATCACGATAAACTTGCCCGCCCATCAGCTGCACAAGCTCCATGACTTCAGCCTGAGAACAGAAAATTTGCTTTTTCATCAGAGCAGCACCGTACCTGCTTTATGGAAGGCCATCATTAAAATCAACTGGAGAGCAGTCGGTCAAGATGCACAAGATGATCTCCTGATATCCAGTTTCTTCACGTTTCTGGTCAGTTGTTATCATCAATTGGTTCAGATTTTCATTTGTTCAGTTTGCAACACCCAGTCTGGGCTGGCAACATGCAGTCTGGTGCAACAAACTGAGACCACATTTGACAATTATGCTAGCCGTTGTTTGAGAGAGAGTTTCTAGAATGCACTGCATTGCAGGAACAAGGTACCTTGACGGTTCATCATTCTACTGTGTGCTGGCATCCTGTTTGTACCACTGTGGTCTCAGGGTCTAATGAGTCATTATTTTTTGTAGCATTGCATTTCTCACAAGGTGCTACTTAAGGCGGAGAAGGCAAAGGGTGAGGGAATGGATCAGTTTGAGGAAAAAAAGTTGAAAATGTCAACGCTTATAAAGTGTGTTGAAAGACAAAGATATTCTCTTGTATTATCTTTACATAAAGATGGGATTGAAATAAAGTGTCATTAACGGAATATGTAATTTCATTATCCTGTTTTTCAGTAGTCGGTCAGTTTTAAGGAACAAATTAGGACCAGTTAAGGGGACATTTAAAATTTGTACAACCTGCATATTTTGACCATATATGTCTGCTAAAATATATTTATTCAAGATTTAAATACACTTTAGCTTACAACTGGGACCACAAGGCTCATTTGTTTTGTTTGTAACTCCAGAGTCTCTTTTACCAACCAATAATCAAAAAGGTTAATAATCCCATACAGTTATTTCTTGCAGTAGTTATTTATTTATCCATCAATTGCAGACGTCCCTTTAGTTTTTTTTATTTGGTTCTGTAGAGATACAACTAGAATATAATTTTTTTCACTTTATTTTTATATTTTTGCATACATTTCCTAAAAAAACTACTATTCAATCGTTAATATAGTTATCCTATAAATATGTGCAGCATTCTTCAGCATTGAACGTTCAGTGTTCAGTTTCATCAATGTTAAACCCTCAAGAACACCAGACACAACCAGCAAACACTGTGGAAATTAATTACATCACAGCAGTTCCATACTACTGCACTGTTTGAGGGTGCTTTACAGCCAGATGAGCTGAAACACAGATATGAGAACGCTGCATTTAAGGGTACATAAAGCACAATATGTTTGCATCTTTAAAAATTTATAACATAATTTCACGAAATCAGGAGCCAATGTACAAATTACAGCTCACCGAGCCAAGTGAGTTACTACATATAACGTACAAAATAACTGCTTGTGGCTATTTGCCTTGGATCAGAGCTCGCAAACTCAGAAAGCAGACTGCACTTTATCACACACTGAGGAGGCTCATTGGTGAGATGGTGGTTCTCTTTATTGGTGTACTTTTATACAAAGAACAAGATCAAAGATGTATGAAAAAGAGATACAACTCTCTGTAACAAAACATGGGCAATATGAACAAATGTTTTCATTTTCGTGTTGGTTACAAGAATAAAGTGCCTGTGGAAGGGAGGGACAGAGCCGGTTCAGTAGCTCACCCGTGTTGCCTTATCCAGGCTGGTGCAGGAGATGGTGACATCAGCCATGGCCATGCTGTAGACAGGCTGCTTCGCCCGGGGCACGCGGCATTGATGTTGGAGGCAGAACAGTACAACCAGCGGACTCACCAACCTGCATCCCAACTAGACACGACAGGAGAGAAGGATTTAGACACCATACTATACATACCTCTGTTTCTCAAGTAAACAAAGTCCATTTGTCAATAACAAGTGACTGCTACTGTATTGACAGTATACCAGTGATTTTGTGTGTTAAAAAACCCACATAGAAATGTTAATGTAAATTTTAGCATAGTATGGACTAAGTCACTCTTCATTTCAAATGATCCCCCTCCTCAATATTAAAACAAAGTAACATCTTTGGCTATAACCACATTTTTATTAATTAAAGACCATTATTTGGCTGATAGGTCTGTCCTAGAAGACTTACAACGTTATGTTGACATGTCCTTGTGTGGCACTATGGAGGTGGAGAGCTGTTGGTAAGAAGGAACCTGAGAAGTGCTTCTTGGTGCCCAGAAGTTGAATAACCCAATGGCTAAAAGAGCTCATGGTGATCATTTCATTTAGGAAATGTGAGCGATTGTCCACGACGGACTGCTACCTTCCTTCTCATCCAGGCCTCTGTCATGGCCTCCACCGAATGAGGCATCTGACCCATGACAGAACCCACTTTACCTAAGAGTTTATCATCAGAAGTCACCTGTCACCAGAAGTGATGTTTCCTCAGCATTGTGGTATAAAAGATCACACTGACAACTAGTAGAAATTAAAACTAAATCTGAACCTTCACACTGCATGATGCAGCAGGTGTGACACCAACCTTCCTGCAGTGATGGAAAGCCAGGCTGGAAAAGTCACTGAAAACATAGAGGGATCCGTCGTTGTGATCCAGTGCCAGTGCTTCCTCCTCACTGATGATCTGGAGGTACTTCTCTGACTGCAGTTCCATAACGGCCTTGGACAACATAGCACCACAATCACATATGAAAAACTAGTCCCATAAGCAGTAAATACATGCTTGCTGATGATCCTCTGTGATGCTGGGTCTCACCTCGTATGCCTTGGCTGCAAACTCTGACTTCTGCTTGCCATCTTCCACAAACCTCACCATGAAGGCTCTGCTGTCCCCCTTCTGCATCTCCCCTTCCTACAACCCTCACACACATCCACGAGAAAACAAAAACAACCACTACCATGACACTTTATTACCATCAGCTTGTATGTTACCCATCTATGCTAGCTGACTTACTACAAAGATAATCGACTTCATGTAAGAGGAGGATACTGTTGCTGCATCGTGCAGGTTTAGTGTCTGTTAACAAGAACCCCCATCCGGCACAGCTCAGTTACGCGGTTATAACTATATTGAAACATTCCGAAAATACGATTCACGTTCTGCTCAAGCCTGGCTAAGATCTACACTAGTAGGAGCCGAAAGGGCGACAAAAAAAGTGGCGCGATGCTCCTGCAACCCTCTGACAAGTTTGAAAATACTCACCGCTATGTGACCACTTTTTTCTCCTCAGTATCAAAAAACTCTCGTTAGCTTCTATGTTAGCCTCAAGGTCGCTCAAAAAAGGTGTCAACGGCGACGACTTTCACTTCTACAACGACAAACCGAGCTTAATACTAGTGCTGTTTCCTGCTACGAAACATAAAGGAGAAAATTGGAAGTGAAGAATGAAATTTTTGAAAGTGAAGTGGAAGTGCAGGTACTGCGAAAAGGCGGACTGCGCCGTTCGCGCCACTGCGCCCCAGCGGGAGCCGGCCGGAAGTGAGAGACGGAGTGACAGGGCTCCGCTTCCGGAAATGGGCGGAGGGATGTCTGCAGAAACGTTACATCACTAGTCCGCAAAACGAGCTGGTTATTAAGTGGTTACAACGGTAAACTATAGTATTGGTTAGTATTGTACGTTGAGTACAATTTGTTTTTAAAAGTGTGTGCATGTAAGGTGAGTCGTCATCAAACAAACTCTTAATTACCGTTCGTTGTAAAAGGGAAAGAGGCAGTTGCTGTGGACATATTCAAATGGGTGTGTTTGCTTCTGCTGAATTCATGCTGAAACACAACCAGCTCCAGCAAAATGAACACAGTTAACAGTTCAGTAGTTAACATAACCAGGCAGTTTCACTTCAGTAGTTACTCTGCAGTACTGGGTAACGGTCTACCTGCACTAGTTCAGCTGTCATGTACTGCGCAGTTAAAGTGTGGGTTTCCTCTCACTTCAAACACGTTGCCGTAGCGTGTGCGTGTTAAATAGTATGTTGCCGACGCCTTTATTCAAGAAAAATTTGAAATACAAGATCAAATTAAGTTTTTAGAAGATTTATGACTAAGCACAGTGCCCAGTTTCGGCAACATCGAAAAGCCCTGGAGACACTTCGGTGCTCTTAACAGCTTCTCATATCCTGGTCCTTTTCAGCTCTACCCACAAGGTCTCCCTTCTCTGGTTTTAATGTCTCAAACACTAATGCCTAAAGCTTTATGTGCAACTACTAATAGTGCATTAAATCGTCTGCTTCTGTAGTTAGTCATCAGTCATTTCCCTGGTCTTTTCACTGGACTACCACTCAACACTAATAATACTTATCTACTAAATGCACCACTTTAAGGGTACAACATTTTGCTGATATATGACGTGTTATGACAACTTTCCAGTTTTTGGAAAGTGAGCTAGTAATAGATAATTTAACCATTGCGCTCCCGTACAGTAGGCACACAGCCCAGTTTTGGAGGGTAAAAAATAACAGCTATATTATTAAGTAATTTACTGATACATTTTATAATACATCCCAATTTTGATGAATTCATTTCAGCGAGGGAGAAGTTATTCGATCGACCGATTGGTTGATTGATCGATTAGTTAATTACCTTTCAGGCGGGAAAATACGAATTTCCGGGGGACTGCGGAAGTCTGTGTACGTCGAACATGTGACCTGAGCGCCGGCGGTGCTCGCGGGCTCTGGTTTCCATGACGCCGTCATAAACATTCAGGTGCCGGTGCTGTTCAGCACAGCTATTAGTAGAGAAAGTAACTACAGCAGCTAAAAGGTACGAAAAGGTGTGTTGTTTTTGACCCTGTGTGTATGTATATGTGTGTGTGTGTATATATATATATAGCTGCCGTTCTGACTTTTATCGCAGACAGCCTTTATTTATGCTCACTCTCGTTACTGACTAAATGTCCTACAGAAAAGTGCCGCACACACTCCATCTTAAATCTTAATACTGCACTTTTCTGTGGGCTCTGCTGATGCCTTTCTTTAATTGACTTAGCGTGTTAAATTTGCGTTTTAAGGTACTTGCAGTTGTTTTAATATATGCAGCATGACACTGTTACTGCAGTAACTTTACTCAAGGGCGTTGGAGGGAATTCCAGCAGTTTGATTGTGAGGCGATCGCTGTAACCACGATGCCGTTGCTGACACCAAGTCATATACGAGTGAGCATAAGATCACTTTAGCTGCGACTGACGAGCAATATACAGAGGCCCGGGGTTGTGGCAGGGTTCACCCTGGACAGGACACACACACACACACACACACACACTGGGAGACCCGGTAGCCCACGAATTGGTGCTCATCAAATCTGTATTTATGAAGCGCTCTTTTTGACAAAGTGACAGGTTGCTGAAAGTGGAGGAGACAGTGACATAGCATCGTCCCACAAGCCTTTCGCTGCAATAGTCTAGAGCAGTTTTAACCCGGCCTTAATGAGACCTGTGAGTTATTTTTCCAAATTCCTGCTTGTTTGATGCCGTTTTTCTTAATTCCGTAAACTCTCCGCTAAATACTCTCCACGCACGTTTTGCCGGGTCCGGCTTACTGAAGAATTTCGCGCCAAAATGAGCCAAAAGAAGAAGCGTTTTTATCAAACAATGGACTGCAAGAAAATTTTTTCCCCAGAAGTTGGACTAAATGCTATGTATTTATTTTGTAAGGAAAATGTTAGCCTCTCGGGCGCGCTTTGGTGCCAAACATGCTAACCGTGCTAGCCTGAGTGGCGCGAGGAGCGGAGCTGCTGACGGAGCCGCCGAATTAGCTGCTAGTTTACAGGCTGAGAAAAGTGTGTTTTTGCGCCCTTCTGTTGTCCAGGATCCCGCTGCAAACTCCAGCTTCCCGTTTGCTGGCGAAGTTGCAAAATAAAGCAAACCGTTTTGTCAAGGGGAGGTTTTGAAAGACTATGACAGAACCTGCCCATGTTCAGTATCCAGAGGAGAAGGGCGAATTCGGACGTTAGTTTATGACGTAGGTACCGGTCCATTTTGTTAAAACTACAAATTGACGTTACGTAATGAAAGATATCATCTTTAAAATTAGCTAGAAAAAAAACTTTTGTACGCCGTGTGACTTGTGCAGCGATTTTATTGAAGACTAGTGACAGGTTTTACTGGTTTGCTCTTAATGAAAGTACTGTTAGGAAGGACACTGCACGGTTTCTAATTTTTGCCACGGAAATTGAAATTTGAACATGAAATTTTCGACTTTGTGGAGGAACTTTTGTTCAGGAACAACAAAAATCGTGATGAACGGCGCGGGGGGGCTTTTAATTATTGATCCACATGTTTTTACGGTTTTCTTTTTTAAACGTCCCGTCATCATTAACCTTATTTTGAATTTCCAACGTATAAAGGGCATCTGCTATCTGTAACAGCAGCCTGAAGTGAAAAGAAGTTTTCAGGCTAGAAATTTTGCGTGGCCATAAAGTTAGTCCACCTTACTTTGATGGTATTTTACGTGAGTTATAGAACTTGTTAAAACGTGTATGATTTGTTTTCTCTAAAAGGTGTTATGAGTGCCCATGGCAGTGACGTGAAGGTGTTTGTCCGCACCAGACCCACCGCCAACTTTGCAACTGACCTCATTGAATACTCACCGGATGGACAGGTACTGGCTCTTTTCACACCTCAACACACGTGTGTTTGGTTTCTGCTGTTTGTGCTGGTTCATTCTGGGAGAAGTGTGGTAGTTTTACCTGCAACTGCCCTGCAAGTCAGTCAGGAGTCAAGTAGGATGTTAGTTTGTGCTGCTGCTGCTGCACTTGGTAGAGTCACAGTTCTGATACACAGCTGTCTTTCTGCTCCGCTCCATCTCCTCTTCCCTGCATCACCTCCCACTTCTTTGCACTCCTCTGTCTCTACTGTCCCTTCTTCAGACAGTAAACATCTACCTGAGGAAAGACTTGAGGAAGGCAGCGGTGAATAACCAGCTGTTCTCCTGGTCCTTCCAACTCGACCGGATCCTGCACGATGCCTCCCAAGAGGAGGTGTATGAGAGTGTGGCCCAGAGTGTCGTACTGGGGGCTCTCGATGGCTACAATGGTACATCAGGCCAACTAGTAACTACACCACAATCTCGTACCGTATTTCTGTGGCTGTGCTGACAATTAATAGTCAGCAAATTCATTCATTAATAAATGAATTTTTACTTATTCATTAATAATTAAAATAACTAAATAAGATTAATAATTAAAATAAGATCCATTAAATGCATATAACCTCTCACCAGCAACTTCTGCTCTCTGGTAAATAAAAAAGGTAATTTTTTTTGTAAAATAAGTATGTACAGTATGTATTCACATGGAACCAATTTCTGTAGTTTATTAAAAAAGAAATTTGTCCTGGGTAACAGCGTATTTGGAACTGAGATCCTTTATGAATGCTTTTGACATTGAGTCAGCTCTTAGCTTATGGAGTGCTTCCAGAATGTTCTCTCCTCTCCCTATGTCTTCATCCTGGAGAGCAGCACATCCATTGTCTTCATGATTGAGTCAATCCATCTGGTGGCTGGTTGTCCTTTCCTTCTTTGTCATTTCACTTTGGGGGGATCCTGTATGAAGAATACTACAAGAAAGGTACAAATTCTTTGGATGGTTTCTTTTCGCTGCTACTCTTGTCACGTTACTGTATGTTTCGTACATCTAGGCACAGTCATGTGTTTCGGGCAGACAGGGTCAGGAAAAACCTACACCATGATGGGAACCAACGAGAGCTACAGACACAGAGGGATCATCCCCAGGGCCCTGCAAGAGGTATGCAGTCCCCAGTCCCCATGGATGTTTTAGGGTAGCGAGTTATCGAACACAACAATTCATCAGTGTGCAGCAGTTCGGAACATTCAGACCAGCAGGCTGAAGTCTGGCCACGCCCACTGCGCGTCACTGACAGCTGCACCTGAGCAACCTATTGATGGCAGGAGGAGCCACAGGTGACACTGATACACTAGCAAGAGAGAAACCAAGAGGAAGACAGAATTGGAAACAAAACACCAGTCTGCATGCAATCATTCAAATATACAAATGACAGGTTTTTGTTACACAGCCCTGCTCTTCATGACTTTGGAGTCTAGTGCTTTGCCTGTAGCTACTGATAATGTTATATTTTTAAGTGTGGTGACTCAGTGACCTCAAAGGTTCACTCCCTTGGATGTTTTCCTTATCTTCATGTGGGTTTCCTCTGGGTTCCCCACCACAGTCCAAAGACATGTTTCAGGTGACCTGGTCATTTAGTGTTGGTGTTTGAGTGAGTGGGTTGGCATTGCTTGGTGTCATATCCAGGAACCTCCCTAATAAGTGGTTTTAGGAAATGAATGGATTAAAATTTTTTTCAATGAACACTACTTGACCAGTTTTTCCTGTAATTCCAGAGACACTGGCCACATTACCTCAGTGTTTAATGACACAGTTGGGATTAATCTTACGTGATATTGGCTTCAGTTTCCACACTCTCATCTCTTTGTTCGTAGCTGTTTCGAGAAGCGGAGCAGCGTGTGAATCAAAAAATTACAGTCCACCTGTCCTTCCTGGAGATCTACAATGAGATGCTGCAGGACCTGCTGTCCTCAGTGCGCAACGTCTCTGCTGGGGACAGTGGCGGGTCCAGTGCCATGTCTGTGGTAGAGGAGCCTGGGGGCGGTGTGACGGTGCGAGGCCTGTCTCTGCACCTGGTCCACAGTGAGGAGGAAGCTCTCAACCTGCTGTTTGAGGTACCCTAGCTCATTTGCCACTTTACTTTGTGGATGACAACGATCAGAAAGAAGTAATAATCTTTGTTCTCACAGGCTCATGATTCTGACTATTGCTGAGTTTGATGTGACAGTTGTTCTTTAGATATTTTTGTAAGCCCATTAGAAGATGCAAAAAACAAATAGTGGGTAAAACTGAGAGAAAACTTGTAATGAACATTTATACATATAGATACATGTATGTTGTACGTTCTCTGTCCCATCATATCTACTGTTTTGTGTATCGGTGCCATCGTGATAGTTTACAAAAGTGCTTAAACCTGTACGCTTGGGTGGATGATCTGTGGGATTAGATTATCGATAGTTTTTTTTTTTTTATTTTTTTATTTAGATTGGTTTTGTTTAGCACAATACCATAGCCAAGTGATTATCTTTACATTTCAGGGGGAGATGAACCGAATCATTGGTGCTCATTGTCTGAATAGGAACTCCTCTAGATCTCACTGCATTTTCTCCATCCATATCGAGGTACAGTGATATCTGGATGAAACCACAAATTTTTCTGCCAGTGGTTTCTGAGGAGGGGATGCAGTAACTTTTTGCTCTCCCTTCTGTGCATCTTGATTCCATTTTAAGCCATCAGTCCCTGTCTTTAAAGGTGACAATGAAATTACAATGAACATACACGTTTCTACAGTCTCGCTCACACACGTTATCAGAAGCCAAGTACGTAACCTCCAAGCTCAACCTGGTGGATCTGGCTGGATCTGAGAGATTAGGCAAAACTGGAGTAAGTTGTGTTTCTGTACAGATGTTTATGAATACAATCTGACTTGTCTTGAATTGCACTGCTTCTTTGTTCTATTGCTATAGAAATACATAAGACAAGTACCATCCTAGTAAAGTGGTTGAACTGTGACATTTTTAGCATTAATTTCACTACAGTTGAGAAATCATAATTAATATCATGTAGTGTCGTCTTAGTAAATCCAGTTACGTTTTAAGTTTTTGACTAAGGTTTCTCTTTTCTTTCATTTTCCGTATGTTAAACCTTTGTGATTGCAGCCTAGTAATGCGTTGTTCTCTTTCCCCTTTTTATGGTCCAGTCAGAGGGTCAGGTGCTGAAGGAGGCCATGTACATCAACAAGTCCTTGTCCTTTCTGGAGCAGGCCATTCTGGCCCTAGCAGACCGACGTCGCGACCATGTGCCTTTCAGACAGAGCAAGCTAACCCATGCCCTCAGAGACTCCCTTGGTAAGCTGCATCTTGTGTACTAAACCTGTGATGACACATCACCACCTTCCCATCTCCAAAGAGGGGGAAGTTCAGTTTCCTGTCCCTCTTGTCCTGCTGAGGACGATGCCGAAGAAGTTTGTGAATGAGATTGCAAATTGCATTGTGTAGCTGAACTAGTAAGTGCCATTAACTTTAGCTGCATACCTGGATGATATTGTCATTTTCAACCAGTCATTGGAGAAGCATTTCTCTCGTCTGATCCAAAGTTCTTGGAAGACCTATAGAAAACTGCTAACCTGCTAACAGCAAATACCCGAAAATGCAACCGTGTGAAGAGAGTTTGAGTGCCGAGGTGATGTTCTAGGCCCGTATGACAATAAATGAGGAAAGTGGCAGCCATAAGAGCCCATCCTACATTCACCAAAAAACAGTCAAGAGCTTTGGTTGACTTAGTCAACTGGACTTTGCCACACAGTGCAGCACCACTGACTGAGTTGACCTGAAACTCAGAAAGTGACAAGTTAACTGTTCCTTTTGTCTCAGTCTCAGTATGTACAATAAGTGATTTATTGTCTTCCCTACTGCAGGTGGAAACTGCAATACCGTGCTGGTGGCTAATATTTATGGGGAGGCAGCTCAGATAGAAGAGACGGTAGGAACGGTGGACTTAAACAGAAATAAGTATTTCTTTGAGAATCCATTACGAAATGATAAACTCTTTTACATGTAGATGTGTTTTGCACCCCAGAGCTGTGACTGCTGCTGGCTCTTTTTTCAGCTTTCCAGCCTGCGTTTTGCCAGTAGAATGAAGTGTGTGCAGACGGAACCAGCTATTAATGAGCACATGGATCCTGTGGTAAGACTGGAGTATGGTCAGGAAAACAGAATAATGGAACAGACTAGTGGACTTTTCAGCCTGCTTACTCAGTGGAATCCTGAGTGCGATGCTGTTTGTCCTCAAAATCAGTGTAATTCACATGTGATGAATGTGGAACTCTGAAGTTAAAGTTGTTTCCAGGTTGCGATATGACATGCAGCCGAAAGCCTAACTGATGGCATGTGTTGTGTGTGTTTGTTCAGCTCCAGGTGAAAAAGCTGCAGAAGGAGATCCAGTTGCTAAAGCAGGAACTGATTGTTCATGATACGCTTGTGAGTACTCGCGTCCACCCTGTCCCATCACCAGTAGGTAAACTGTAGCAGGAAGATAATGTGATTTACAAAATGAAGTGCTCGCATGTTCCTTCCATTCATCCGTTACCTTGAACCAATTAAAAATGGTCATGGTCATGGCCATGGTGGTCTGGAGCCTGTCCCAGAATCATTGAGCTCCAGGCCTTTTCACAGTGAAAAAACTATTTGGTGGCTAGAAATGTAGATGATTGCTAATCTGCCTCTGCACAGCCCGTGGTGGTTAGTGAAAAGACTGGACTTGTTTGTTATTGCCGTGAGAGATGGGATGCATTACAGTAGATCTAATACCTGCCTCGACCTCCGACGCAGGCCAATCGGACAGGTGTGTCCTATGACATGTTGACGGAAAACCAAGTGGCGCACATTCAGAGTCAGGTTCGGCGGTACCTGGATGGGACGACGGACAAGATTGATGTGAGAGAGCTGCTTGTCCCTTTGTGCAATCCAGTCAATATTTCCTTGTACAGCTGAGGTTGCCGTGCCAGCAGAAGACCTGTTTAGGTTGTCAAATGCACTTGATTTTCTCTCTGGCTGTTTCAGATAGTGAACATCAGACAGATCCAGGAGGTGTTTGCCCAGTTCAAACTAGTTTTTCAGTAAGTAATTCAGTGAAATACTTCTCTTTTTCATCCTGCTACTGAAGAATACTGTCATTTTTCTGGGCATTGTGAATGTGAGTGTAGTATAGTCAGTGACCAGTGTGCTTCTCATGCAGGCAGCAAGAGCAGAAGGTGAAGGATCAGGTGAAAGAGAGCAAGACCTTCACCCAGATCAGTGGCTCTACCGAATCTGCTGCAAAGGTTGATTATCTGTTTGTTTATTTAGCTTTCTTTAAGGCAACTTGCAATGCTAAGTTTGTAAAATGCATAATGTGACGCTCTAAATTGAAGTCCTGAGATGTAGCTAGCAAATCAGCCTGTGACAGGACACAGTTTTCAGGATTAACCTAATTATGGAGGCAAGGACCCACATGTTAGAACAAAAACATCAGACTATTATGAATTGGCTGAAGTTACAGTGAGGTATGGTTTAGTACATTACACAACAGTAGATGGTAGACAGTTCCAAGGTGTAAGAGGGGTGTTTGAAAGCTGGAAGAGATGAAGGAGACCGGTTACATACCTGATGTTGGGTGGTGCTCACCCCACAGCCTGGGAGCTAGAAGAGAGACTGATTAATACTTTACATCGTGTCTGGTGACAGGAGAGAACAGAGGAAACTAGTAGACGTGGAGTGGACATTATATCGAGAGCAGTAGGAAAAGTTAGTTTGCAGGCACTGAGAAGTAGAACTTTGTACTGATCTGTAGGTTAGAGTGACCATTAAACTGGACAATACAAGTAATGGGAACTGATGAGCAGATAAGAGCAGAAAAATGGTGTTTGTTTGAAGGATGAAAATACTAGATGGTGACAGCATTTGGTGGGACTGTGATGGACCAATGGCACATTCAGGGAAGACGGACAGTAAGGATTTATAAGAATCCACCTTAGGGAGAACAAGAAAACTCAGGATGAGTTGATTGACGGACACATGGCATTAGTGTTAGAAAGGAGGGTACTGTCTGAACTGCAGAAGGGACTTGTCAGGGAATGTTTTCAACCACGTGGAAGCGGAAAATCACAATTTTGGACTTATTCTGACTTGCATAAGTTCCACAAGAATACAAACTGTTTAGGAGAAAGAGTTTGGTGATTTTGGGCTTCTTTAGTGATTTAAAAAAAAAAAAAGTTTTTGTTTTAATAGTTAAGAATTTACTATATGCTTGTGCTCGGTGTATTCCAATACGCAGATGTAATTTTACCGTCAAACTGCCAAAACTGTAGGCAACAAAATGTCAGGCTCTTAAGAACATGGAGGTTGGATCTGGCAAATTAAGTGGAAGTACGCTTAGTTTGAATCATGCAATATAAAAAATAGTTAGTTAAAGTCATCTTTTGTATTTCATACTTGGTCTGCCTGAAAATGCTGTACTGTATCACACACTTTTGTTTATATTGCAGCCCCTTGGCACGAAGGGCACAGTGGGCAAACTGGAGGGCAGCAGTTTTGGGGTTGGGGTGGCTCCTTTGTCAGAGAGGCACAGCAGACCCCACTCTACCCGCAAAAACAAATTTCAGAAAGGCAAAGAGCCCAGGTAAGTTAAGTGGTTAAAAACTGCAAATTTAACAGCAGTCAGTCTGGTTTGCATTGTTTTATGAATTAGCATTTAGCACAAAGAGTTACCATTTTTGAGACTGAATTTTCTGAAAATATTCCCATTATGTTGAAGGGGTTTCAACTACCCTAAAAGTACCAAAATACTCAGAATAATACTCTGTAGAGCATGTTAGTTTCCAGCTGCGTTTGTGAGTCTCGCTTTCCTTCTCCCACATTGTACCCCTGACTGGTACTTGCGCCGTGTCCTTAGTGCAGACAGAAAGGAGGGTCCTGTGAGCCTCGGTCACGGGAAGGAGACGGATACTGCATCCCCGGGCAGTGGGATTGCCTTCCTCCTGTCCCACAGGGACCTGGAGTTGGAGACGCAAAGCCAGGAATCGGAAGGGACACAGCTTGGGGACCAAGAACACTTCAAAACAGAGTAACTGAAAGCATCGATTGCTTCTCTTTCAGGGCTGCAGGGGTGGATTAGATTCTTCCAGGAATCCTAAAAGCATTTTGGGTTTTGGGATGTCTTGGCTCTCATACTTTGTCGGTATGACATGGAACATCCTGACAGACTGGGGGATGGGAATGGTGATTTCATTTTCAATATGCGGTAGTACAGGGTGGACTCTAGCTTGAGGGATAACTTTTTTTTTTTTTTTTAGTCTTGATTAAGAAAGCCTGTGCCAGGGTGTTGTTGGGCTAAGGTCCAAGAGAAACGGTGCAGGTTTGGTTCGGACCATGAACAAAAATGGAATAACTCCATTCATGCAAGAACAGGAGAGGGTTTGTATGAAAATTTCAGATGTGATCTAAATGGGCTTTTTGGCCTGAGCCACGGCCCACAAACCTGCGCTCTGGTATTCTGTTGCACCAGTACGGAGTACCGGTCCTGCTCCTGTGTGTCCCATTTCTTCTCTATTGGCAGAGAGTGAGTTGTGTTCACACTTTTGCCATTAAGGCAAACTCATTGTATCCGTCTCTGCCAAAGGTTTTCCTTGTCCCCTCTTCTGTTTGTGATATTCATGAAGGCTTTATTGGGGTCGACTGCAAATGGGAATGACTGGTGAGCTCCTAGGACATTATGGTGGCTGTGGCTGAAAAAGGCCAGTGATGTATGTCATGCTTGGCCTGTTTTGCCGCAAAGCTCACCAGGACGGACAGGTTTGATGATGGATGAATGGACAGACAGACGGATGAAGTGTGTTAAAAGCAATTAAGTACATATATTTAAAACTGTACTGTGTAACGTTGAATGTTTTCTTCTAATGAAAACTTTTTTTACTTTTCATAAGCACTGACCACGTTATTGTTTCCACACTGGAATCTGCACCATGGATTCTCTTGCTGTCCCCCTTGTGTTGTCAGAAGTTCAAGTTATCAGCTGTGAAATGTGATCTAGGTTTTTTTTTTTTTTTGTTGTTGTTTCCAGATTCAGAATTTCTCAGAACGCTTTCTTTCTCATGTACTCCCTACTTCTAGGTCTCCTCCACCCAAAGTGGAGGCATTTGAGGTCTTCAAGGCACAGCGTGGGAGTGAGATCAATTACATCCTGAAGGAGAATAAGGCCATGCTACTAGAGCGGCGCCGGCAACTCCGGGAGCTGACAGATGTCGTGAACACAGTCAAACGGGAAATCGACCACATTGCCACCATGCTGCAGCAACAAAGGGATGAGAGCCAACATCAAGGTCAGTCAGTCAGTTTTTTCTGCTCAAGCTACTCTCTCAAACTTGAACATTGTTATTGGTCTTCTCTGGTTGCTTGGATACTTGGTTTACTGTGGCAGAGATGGAAACTTGCTGAGGAAAGGAAGGTTTGGATCTCAAACCTCAGGTGTTCAGTTTGCTACCACTGGACAAGTGGAATGAGACTGAACGGAGTATTACTGCTACCAAACACCACAAACAGTCTGTTGGAGCATGTGTTGCTAGTTCATTAAGTACGCCTGTCTGGTGGCGTGCTCTGCCTCCTTTGGCCTTCAGGACAACACACATTTGTCTGGACATGGATTCTACAAGATGCTGGATGTACTGTGAAATAATTGCATTGTGCAGTTCCTGCAGGGTCCTACTGCCAACAGCCCTTTCCACCTCATCCCAAAGTGCTGAATAGGGTGGGGATGTGGAGACAAAACTTACTGTCACGTTCCCGGGACCATTTGGTGACGATACACGCCGTGTGATGTGGTGCGTTATCATGCTGGAAGTTTCCTTCCCAGTGGGACAAACTGAAGCCATGAAAGGATGAACTTGGTCAGCGGTGATGTTCAGATTCAGATGTTCTTCAGTGGGTATCAGGGATCCTCGTGTGTCGCACCATCACACTGCCACCACGGGGCTGTGCTGTTAACGCGAATCAGGAGGACTCCAGGGTCTCGTGTTGCTTGTGCCAAATTCTGATCCTTCCAAGGGTTCATGGTATATCTACCTACCTTGCAACCCGAGTAAAAATCCCGCAAACGCCTCACTTGTGTGCTTTTTGCAATAACATCTTCAAGGTAATGAGGTGCACAAAGTGACCAACAGAAATCGGTGGATGTGTGTTCACAGTGTGAAGGGGTATTGCCTTGAGCCTCGTGATGAACTAAAATATAGATGTATTATATTTATTGTTTATATTATTGTAGATAGGGAGATAGAATGGTCAGAAATGTAACTAAAACAGTCGTGGTAGTTTATAGCCTCTAGCCTCTCTGCGGAGAAACGCAGCTGAGCTCTCTGTGACCGTCTTCTAGGGAGACGAGAAGGATGTTGTAGTTGATTGTCAAATGCAGCACAGAGGTTTGAGAACAATTGGCAGCAGGGATTGAGGTTGTGCTGGGTGTTTGGAGAGCTTCTGACACGCTGAGGAAGGCAGCCTCGGTGGGGGAGCTGATCACGGATCGTTCCGGGCAATAAATGTGGGAAAAGTGGTTTTAAATGGTTGTCTGCTCTAAGACTTTGGAAAGGAAAAGAAGGGAGACTATAATTGTGAACAGAGTTTGGGTTCAAAGAAAAGTTTTTTGCAAAGGTGAAACGGCCTGAAGGTAGATGAAAAACAACCAGAAGAACCTGGTCCAAAGTGCTAACTGTGTTCCCAGTTATCAGAACCTGCACAGCTTGGGCCCTCATCTTGTCCAGTGCTCTGTACTTGCAGGGCAGTTCATGAGCGTGGAGGGTGAGCCGGTGATGGAAGAGGCAGAGCTGGACCTGGTGCTGAAGTTGCAGGAGCTGAAGACACAGTACCGGCAGCAGTATAAGGAGCTGTGCAGCACCAGGGCGGAGGTCAGCTACTGCGAGCACCTAGTGGACCGGTGCAGGACACGTCTGCTCGTTGGTGGGTCATCGTGGGCAGTATTTTCAGGGTTATCTGCAGCCTGGTTTGGCCACGTGTTCTTATAATGCCATTATTATTATTAAAACTTAGACAAGTTTTAAAAAGGTTTTCTCCTGTATACAGCTCGATAAGCTGAATATTTTCAGCAGACATAAGTGTCTTATGCGAGGTAAGGTGCTACAGGACGTATGTGTCTTCAGATGTGACTCTTTCTACTGTCCAGGGATAACTTGAGTGGTAATGGAGATGCCTGAAAACCAAATAATTCACAAGACAGTCGGGGTGCAAGTAAGGCCCTTTGAAAACACGTTACGCGTCAGATTGAAAACGATACAGTTGGTGCCGTTTGTCCGAGGGGGGGGGGGGGGCTGCTTTAGTGGGAAATAGAAGCAGGGGAAGGATGTGCGACTGTTGACTGACAGCACNGGGGGGGGGGGGGGGGCTGCTTTAGTGTGAAATAGAAGCAGAGGAAGGATGTGCGACTGTTGACTGACAGCACTGGCTGCCTCTCCTTTAGAGTTTGAGAGCTGGTACAATGAGTCCTTCCTGCTTCCTGAAGAGGTTCAAGCAGTCCTGCAAACTGGGGGGTCCATCCAGCCTGGCCTGATCCCTGTGGAAAAGGCCTTAGCCCTGGTCAGTTGCTTTTAACAGGGAGAGCCAGCATTTGCTCTAAAAGTGGACAATGGTTTTACTGTTTAAACTGTCAACATTCGTGTGCAACATTAGTGGTTGGGCTTGGTGATGTGAAACTGGGCTCCATCATCGCATGTTCCCACAGGAAGATGATGAGCAGGAGCGCTTTGAGCATCTCCGCCACGAGCTGCTGGCTGACAGCCCCGGGGCCATGTCCTACTACAATGCCCACAGCAGGACACTACAGAGGGTGGGTCACTCTGGCCACTTGGCTGTGCCCAGACAACGGCGTCAGCAGCTCAGTGACCATGTTTACACTGGCACCTGTCTCCTGTCCCTCTTAGAGGACCTACAGCAGGGCCACATCCCAGTTTCCACTGCAGAGGAAGAGCACAGTTTCCAACATGAGGACCAAGTTACCCGTCACCCCGTCTGTCGTTTAAGGCGGCAGCAGCTGCCAGACGGCCTGCGGGAAAGGAACGGTCAGTCAGTCGCTTTACCTTTGGGAGTCAAAAATGTCAAAACACCTAAACTGCTCAATAAAGTAGTCTGCTGCTGTTGATGTTCATATCCTGTGCAGAATTACTGTCTGAGGGAAAGTTCTCCTGACATCCTTCACAGCAGTTGATTTGAGCCCAAAAAAGTCAAAGAAGACATCAGTTAAGTGAAAAATACTTTATTGTTCCTGAACCACAAAATAGACATCTTTGGTTGTACAAGGTGAAGAGTTACAGTCTTTGTCCTACAACTGCTCCTGCCCTAGTTTGGAGACAAACCAAGAAAGACTGTAGGAAGTAGGAATAACCAAAAACAAGTTAGCTGGGTGTAAAAATCTGACTAGACACAGAAAACCAGTGACAATCCAAACTGAATTTCAGTTACCATGACAAACCAAATCGGTGTATCAAAAAAAAATCCATCCTGACGTCAGTTTTAACAGTAGATCAAAGGAAACCTTCAATGACAGTATGAACAAACATCTAGGAGGTTTTTTTTTTTTTAACCAGAAAAACATTCCATGTTTCTGCCAGTGAAAGGTGAGAGGCGGCTCCCTGGCTCAGTTTTCACTCTAAATCTCCGTTGTTACTGTGTGAATAAAGTGGCAAGAGGGGGAACATCGGCGCCTTCGTAAACGCGGGAATCGTCTGCAGCAGGTGGGCGGCCGCCGGTTCCCCTCCCTCCCCAGGCCTTAAAGGGCTCTTCAGCGCATCCCGACCCCACACGCTGCTGCCCACTGCACCTCAGCGCGAGTGAAAGCAGGGCACCAAGTGCACGTTACTGCTGCCATCGTGTTGGACGCAGGAAGGCAGTTCGGCGCCTGGGAAGGGGTTTACTGCCCTCTTACCAGGGGGCAACAGAACCGCAGGTGCTCCGTCGCTGCTTTACCTGGATGTGTGCGGCTACTGTCCCACAGCAGCCGGGCGGCTTCGCGACACACTTTCCCGCTCTTCTGCAGTGCGGCCTCAGCGGCAAACCGTAAGCTGGTCTCGTTGCCCACGATCGTGTGCTGAACCCTGTGAGGTCGTCTTTGGCACGTTTACACGTTGGCACATCTATGTCCTGCACTGCGTTCTCCTCAAAGGGCTTGCAAGCGTGACTCGGTGTGGCCTTCGTGTCCGCCCGGGTTGGTGGCTAAAGCCAAGCTCAGCAGATGATTCTGACACCTCAGCTGTCGGCTCCCGTTTTTCAGCCTGACGCCTCTGGCAGCAGCGAGACTCCAAACCCCAAAGCCACGTGTACAATCATCTCCAGACCTTGTTGGGTCTCCTGTGACCCGGCTATCTGCTAACACCACGCGGTTGGGCCGACAGGCTGCAGTCGAAGCGCAAACCCAGCGAGCTGCATCTCGGTGTCAACTGTGTCCAGATACTTTCCTGACTGTGAAAACGTGTCGCGTTAAGAAGGGTTGGCTGGAGGGCCTCCGTACAGCAAACAAAATCCACTCGACTTTCACACCTTTTCCTGACCAATTCAGTGATCATGTAACAGATACATTTGTGAAACTCATACAAATTTATTGATCAACTCGTTTTCACAAATTCCAAACCTTAAAAACTCACTTTCCTGCTATGACGTCAAGTATTTGTGTGATATGCACTTACATATTCTATTTAGCACAATCGTCCAACCATTTTTTCCTGAAACAAACAATAAGTTAGTCTAAAAAGAATAAAAAATATTTCTCCGCAGAACCTTATGAAAACTGGACTAGAGGAAGGCAGAAGTGCAGCCCCCGTTTCTGTATTTACACATCTGCAACTTTACATACAAATCAACTAAAAACTCCCAAAAATAGAGTTAGTGTAACTGCTACATTCAATCATTTTCTTCTTCATAATGTTTAAAACTGTAATGAGAAGGAAGAGAATAAAATGTCAATAATTCTGCAAAAATACAAACAAATAAGGAAATTAAAATGCGCTTGAATGGGTTTTGTTGTGTAAATATGTGGTTTTCACACCACTCGACTCTTCATCGGTGTGGCCGTTTCCCACAGTCCCCTGTGTACTGGCAGGCACAGCGAGCGAGTGCGTGCGTGTGTGTGTGTGTGTGTGTGTGTGTGTGAGGGAGGGGGAGAGAGAGAGAGAGAGAGCGTCTCCAGGGCCGTTACGTGGGGACGGCCGTTTCCAGGCTCTGCTGCAGTTTGCGCCTGTTGCCGTACAGCGCTGCCTCCCCCAGGGCTGAAGAGATGGACAGTGTGTCTGCAGGGGGTGCTGTGACACCCGGGTCTGTGGGGGGCGCTGCTGTAACACATTGAAATGAGCTTCAGTGGTGAAGACAGGACAAGTAGGAGGAGAAGTGTCCTCCAGAGAACATGAACAAAAAGGCTGCAGTCCCACAATTCCCAGCTGTTTCTACAGTCAGTCAACAGCAGAGTTAGAGCTGTACTGGTGTGTGTGTGTGTGTGTGTGTGTGTGTGGTGACCCCCCGCACTGTTCATCACACACAAGCAGCTCCTCAGGGAAGTAAAGCTACTGCAGTGTAAAGAGAAGTTACACCAGCAGTGGAGGTGCAGTTCTGTCCACACACACACGTTCTTTAGTTTGTGCCCCTGTTGAGACCGGCGAGAACAGCAGCAGCACAGTGTCATCCTTTTGTTTACCGTCTTCTTCAGCGTTTATTCTGCGCTGCTCAGGTTCCCACTTCACACTGCGATCGTTATATTCTTACTATCAGTTCATGTAGCTGTTGGTTCTCCAAAGCAACTTAGTGTCAGATACACTCAGCTGCCACCATCAGTTCAGGGTGGGATTCGAACCCGAGTCCTTTGACTGGACAACAGCAGCTCTGACCGCTCTAATTGTATTTCTCACCCTTTGTTGAATTACCAAGAACTGTGCTTTGGTCACTTTACTGGGACCCTGAGGTCAGACAGGTCGGCTGGTGACTCACCTGGGCTGCCGGAACATTCCTCAGTGCCCTGAAGGTGGCGGCCAGCATCAAGGGGCTGCAACACAAACGGCGAGAATGACAACAGGGCAGGGTGGGACAGAGGGGAGGGGCTTCTCAAGCTCCACCTCTTGAAGCATCAGCAGGGTCCCACCGGTGAACTTTGTGACACACACATGCAGGGCACCGTAGTACACACACACACACACACACAATATGGGCAATTTAGCGTCACCAATCTTTGGACTGTGGGAGGAAACCCATGCAAACATGGGAAGAACATGCCAGCTGCACTCAGACTGAGCTGAGTTCGTATCCCCACGAGGCCTCAATTCAGCAGCTGTGAGGCACCATCACCTGCTGCACCACCACACTGGTCAGAAAAAAACACTACAGCTGTGCTGTTATCCGAATGTGAGGGAAATGTCGGATAACAAATTTTCCACATAGTAGGATTTTATATTCCATTATTTTAAATGGGGAAAAATAATAATGCATTCCCAGCACGATTCACTGGGAATCATCGGTTCCCTCTGAGAACTCCAGGACCGGAGTTACAGCAGCTGTAACGTGATCCGCGATGAACCACTGAGCACATTGTTTTTACTGTGCACAACTTGAAAACCGCACTGCGGACCTTCAGTGTAAGTTTTACCTAATTTTACCCAAATGCTCCACTGCCTCCCTTTTTATGCCGTTTGAAATTTTTTTGGATGTATTTTGGGTACAAATGTTGTGTTTTTCCATAGCGAATGTTCGGACCGCGAGGGGTAGCTGTGTTTCACACGGCGCCAGTCGGCTACGTCAACTGAACGTACAAGACGAGATTATTCATTCGATAACACGAAGGAGGAGCCCAGGCTGACGTGACGGACAGCAGATGGGGGCGGAGCAAACGGCTGTTCTGACAGGACGTCCGTAAGGATGGGCCAGCGTCCGGGAGCTGTGTGGGGACGGGCTGTGGGGACACGCAGCGGGGACAGGAACAGCATGCAGCCGATACCTGGAGGTCGTACACAGGTTTGGAGGAGGGGATTGCGGCAAACTGCCGGTAGTCAAACTTCTTCTGCGACAGTAACTGGAAGGACAGCAGAGGGGTGGGGGCATGAAGTGAGGCCCAAGTCCAGGATGTCACTGGGGGGAGGGGGGACACAGGACGGACATGGGGACAGGGAGGTTCTGTCTGTCGTCTCTGGCTGCAGCAGGTAAAGGTCCTGATCTGCCCTCCACTGAGTCCAGTCACAGCTACAAACACCAGCGTGTTCATCTATACTTCTCACTTCCTGGTTCACCGGAGCCTCATCTTACAGCACCCCAGGAGGAGAAGTCGGGTTGTAACTCAGCGGTTTGTAAGTCCGTCCACTAGTGCACAAGCAGTAAGTCTGAGTAACATCTTAATGTCTCACAGGTTGGGATCGTGATCACGAGCAGCGAGTGTCTGAGCTGCTTCTGCCCTGTTGTTCATCGGGAAAAAGGCAGCAGCTACTGGCTGGAAAAGAGCGTTTCTAGTTTTGCCCAGGGAGTGAAGATGCAAAGTAAAAAAAACAATTTCTCCTTGCTGAACGACTGTGGTACAAAAGCAGGCTAAGCACAGTAAAACACTGTTTCCCCAGAGAGCTGAGAGATGGAGGTGAGCGGAGAGAAACATCCTCACCGGTCGGCCTGGAGATGCTGTACAGCGGGATCCGCAATCTGGAACAGAAGCAGCACATCAGAAACACTCATTCATCCGTTTTCTTTCTACTTTCCTTTTTTTGCAGACAGAACAAAAACTACACTACAGTCCTGCACAACACACCCGGCATCTCGGAGGATCCGTGTCCAAACAGGTGTACCTAATAAACTGCCAGCTCTGCGCATAATAAAACCGAAGGCAGCAGGATGTCTGATCTTGCTGCTCCGCTGCTGTGGACTGACCTTCTACAGGGGTTGGCGGGGGGGATTCGGCCAGCTGGTCCAAGGTGCTGCGCTTTTTGCCTTCCAGCGATTTAGCGATGACCATCTGCGCCTTGAGGGCGTCCTGCTCCAGGGACTTCATCCTGGGGGGGGCACGCAGAAGATGTGAAGTAGAGGGTACAAACGGTTTGAGAAAAACAGCTGGAGGAACAGAACTTGAACACAAGTGCGACGAGACTGAGGAGGATGCGAGGAGAAGTCAAGTTGACACAGATGAGTGTGAAGGGTAGGAGAGGGATGGTGAGAGTGGGGGTTGGGGGGTGTGGACAGCTGACGGGGTGCAGTCTGACTGACTACAACTGGTTAAAAGTGTTATGAAAGGCCCCCCTAGGCCCCCCACCCCAAAGGCCGGGAGCGCCCGACCGCACCCCCAGGGGGCAGTGCAGCAGGCAGGACACAGGGCAGACCTGGGCTGGGCGGTGCTGGCAGGACAGGCGGCTGGAGCGGCACCCTGAGATGCTCGCACTCTGGCCTGGTACAGCCTTTTGGCCAGATCCTGCTCATAGAGCCTAACGTCCTCCTCGAGCCCACAGGGTCTGAGCCGAGCCGGTTTGGGGGGGGGGCAGAAAACAGAGGGAGAGAGAAAGGAAACAACAGAAAATGAAACACACAAAGGGTTAAAGAAAAATGAAAAACGAGAAACTTCAATAACAAAGACAAAAGAATTAAAGAGTGAGGGAAATATGAAAAGTGTGAGTGAGAATCCAGCGGCAGACAGTAGAGCGCAGTGTGTGTGTGTGTGTACAGGGGATCCCGGCTGTCGTGACGCTCGGCAGTGAGGTTAAGAACAAACGCTCCGTCTGCGGTCCAGCAAATGGTCTCAAAACTGACCTCTTTCAGACCCACTTCTCTCCGGATCCACCTGCTGCACACACTCGCGCCAAATTATCCGTTTAAAAATTGTATGTCGGTTCTACACACAGCTCGTGGTGTAAAGTACCCCGGTAAAACGGTGGCACTGGATCGACCATCTGATGAACGAAAAGATGTAAATATATTCGGGAACCGTTCTCCTCACAGAGCTCCTGAAAGGCAGCAGTTCTAACTGCTGCACCACCTGCTGGCACTAGGGGGCGAAACCTGCCTCTTTGCACTATTTAGTCGAGGGGGCCGCATATTCGTTCTCGCACGAGACGAAAGAGCGCTACACACCGCGGTAAAGCTTACCGCGCTGCTCTCCACATGGCCCTCTTCTCGGCCTCCACGGCGCGCTTCTCGGCGGGGGACAGTTCCCGGTCGGGGGTCCCGGCAGCCGGCAGCAGCTCTGGACTCTGCATGCGGAGCCGCTCCTGGTGGCGTCGCTCTGCCTTGGCTGTGCGAATGGGCGCACTGGGCCCCCCAGGGTGTGCAGGTGACGAGCTGCGTGGGTCACACGTACTGCAGCTCAGCGGCTGGGCTCATGGCGCGTAAACAAAACCGACACGACCGAGACGCTCAGCAATCGACTTATTTCCCCACTAACCCGCAATCGGTGGGGGGGGCGGGAGAGGTGAGGCAGGACAGGACAGGACAGGAGGGGACAAAACGGGGCAGGAGGGGCGCTGCTCCCCAGCCCTGACCGAGCAGCGACGGGAACCTCACCCTGAGCTGGGCGGGGTGGCGGCAGGACTGCAGCAGGTCGTCGGGTCGCGGCTCACGCTCTCCACCTTATACTCCACTCCATCCAGCACGACCCTGCCCTGGGCCTTCAGCTCGGCCAGGTCCTCCTCCTCCTCGTCCTCCTCGTCCATTAGGCGCTCCTGCGGCCGCTGGTCCGCCCTCCTCGCTTGAGCAGGTAGATAACAGAGGAGACAACGTCAAAGTGGATCTTAACCGTCGGATGTTTTTAAGGGGGGGAACATGCGGCTGCTCACCTTCCTCCTCCCGCATCTTCTTCAGGTCCTCTTCGCCCACGAGCGACACGCGGGGCCTGGGCCCGCTGTCCGACACGCGCTGCTTCGTGTCCATCTCAAAGTACCTCTGGCGGTCGCGGAACGAGCGCTGCTCCGCCCCCTGCGGGTCACACGGCCTCATTACCGCAGTACTCTGTATCATCAAAGTAAACAGTTCTGAATTGAGGGCAGATGTAAAAGGCAGCACAAACATTTGCCCGCCTTCCTGTGATTTAGGTGGGTTTTTTTTTTTTTTTCTCCTCCAGTGAGCCAGTGGAAGGGAACCGGCTCGGCGGTCGGTGTGATGAGGGTTTTTACGAACGGAGGAAGCGCTGGAAACACTCACCTCGGGCGAATCGCTCCTCACCAGGAGGCCGTCCTGCGGAGGGAAAAGGAGCGAGTTACTTCGCGGTTCGACGTCGTCCTTCCAACTCCTTTGTGACTGTCTGGAATTGGCAATATCGAGGTGTTCGCTTAAAGACGGCGGCGGGACGCAAGACGACGAAATCCAGCTACGCAAACGTGGGGCTGCAACGCTCAGCGAGGGAAACCGACAAGTTCTCCTGCCTGGGCAGCGGCTGTGCCGTGTGCTGAAGCGGGGGCCGCCGTTCTGCCTGGGCGTGTGCCTGGCGAGGCTCGAGCGCCACAGCCGACCGGGGAACGACCGCAAAGGCCTCGTCTCGTACGCCTGCTTCGCCCCGGGGGGAAAGGGGGGGCACCCGTGGGACGCAGGGGCAGAGAGGATCGCGGAGAGGACAGAGAGGGAGAGAGTGCGACAGGCAGCGCCGGAGCCTTCGACGTCCATCATCAAGAGCCCCCCGGCGGAGAAACGGAGCTACGGCAGGTTTACACAGACCCTCCATTCTGTACTCGTACACAGCAAATGGAAGCACGAGGCAACGAGATGTGATTTTTTTAAACAAAATAAACACGTAGAATTCTGAGTTGAACTTGTTGCCTTTCAGACAGGGAAACTCAGCAACTACAGAACCAAATGACCATAAGACCACCCACAGACTAAAAATATCACTAATGTAAAACATCCCAATAAACTAGGCATAAAGGCTCCACTTAATTGAACTCACTTCCACATTGTTTACAGGCTGGAACTGGTGTCCCTGACTGACGACCGTTGGCAAGACGATACGGATTTATTAGATAAAATGATCAATAATCAGGACTGAATAGAAGCTTATTAGTTATTTTAAATTTAAATGCAAGTTAAAATGGAAACAAGTGTTTTTCCAAGTATTTTAATTTGTTAGTCATATCCCAGACATCTGCAGCAGCTAAAATGTAAAGATTTAAGGTACATCTGTTATTAGCCATACAGATAATAAGACACACATGACGCAGTTTTACTTTCAGTAATTATAGTTTAGTGTGAATTTTTATCCTTTTGCCCCCCTGGTCTCTAACCTGTAAATGAGGGGCGTCAGTGTTAGACTTTTATTGTTACTAAGTAAAGGGGACGCTGGGGTGACGAACAAACGCCGGGTCGTGTCAGTCGAGCTGGTACGGTGAGGAAGCGGTGTGAACGTGGGTTTTCTTTCTCAGCACTTCACCGTACAAACACGCACCACCAGCAAGGCGTCTCGCACTCGACGGGGGTCTTACGCTGGCCTGCTGTGCGTCCGGACTGGCTGCAGACGGACTCTGCTGCACGCGTGCGAGAGGTTGGATCGCTCCAGGTTTCGTCTGCAGGGGAGGCAGATGGTTAAACTACTGACAGCATGTGCACATGGTCAACAGCCAAGTTGGCAGGAGCTGCCAACGGTCAGGATGGAACTGGTCACAAACCCAGGGAGCAGCTTCCCGCACACTTACCATCACGTTTTCCCCAGGAGCTGCGTTACAGGTGAAATTAATGCTGGCCTGAAAAATTAAAACAGATTCAGGAGAAAGGCCCAGGAGAATCGACGTCCTTCAAAACAGCACCTGTGCCGACAGCCCAAACGCAAGCGCGCTCTGGCCAAATTCCGTTTACGGGCATGTCACGTTCTCACGTCGGCGGCCACGCTGCGGCCAACCTTCCGGCAGCTTCTCTGCTCAAGCAGCATGCGGGGCCACCAGCAGCCGCGTGCAGTTCAGCTTGCCAGACACGCGGTCGGCGGAGCCACAGGCCGTCCACGCGCGACCAGCACATTCTCCCCGTGCCGCTTCCTCCCACAGTCCAAACGTGTGTGGTTCAGGCTGACTCTAAACTGGGGGGCAGGGGGTTGCTATATAAAAGGGTGAATTTGGTGCGGTGTATCCAACACTGTAGGTAAATGTGTCCTCTGAACATATGCAAATTTGACTTTTAAAAGTCCAAAAAAACACCACGACAGAAATTCGGTTGCAGGCGAATAAAACGTTTGAACACAAAAATACAAACAGAAAATTGGAAACAATGGAACAGCGTTTATAACACTTCCTCACCAAATCTGAATTTATAATCAAATATTTACGTTATGAAATATTATTATTGCTATGTACGCATTATTAAATGTTTTGTGAAAATAAATCACATATTGAAAGTGGGATTTTTAAAAAACAAATTCTGTTCTGCTTTGATTTGTTGACCCCCCCCCAGCGTAATACTGTGATGCCCTGGACTGTGTGGCCGTTGGGGCCGTGGGCTGCGGGGACCTGAGGTCTGGTCCCACGCGGAGGGACAGTAAACAGACAGCTGCGCACCGCACCGCGCCACCCGAGCGAGACGAGCCGGAGAGCGACTTACGAAGCGGGTCTCCCTTCCGCGGGCCGCAAGGGGCAGGGGGGTGCGGCGGGGCTGATCGGAGTGGCAGGTGTGGACAGGTGAACACCTCATTGGTGGGGGTGCAGTCTGTACACATTTCAATGACTGGAAATCAACTGTTATTTGCACTCACCGGCCGGGGGCTCGAGGGGCGGGGGGCGTCTCTGCCGGACCTGGACGGCTCTGCCGAAGGAGGCTGGTGACACACAGCACAGAGACAGCAGTCAGCCTGTAGCTCAGAGAAGATGTTCCTCCTGCTGGGGATGCGGTCTGCTCTTGTGGCCAAAATCAGCACGGTTAATAATTTGACAATAATAAACATCCACTGTGGAGAGCAGAAGGTGTGAAGGCAGCGCAGAGGAGAACAAGAGACCCATGATCCTGTGCTCTTTATATCTGCCAGTTCTGAGCCGTCGGCGAAGCGGCGTCTTTCCTGCACCTCCTGCCTGACCGCTGCCTGCCCTGTATAACGTTTTTGCCTGGGTGCCTGAGCTGTCCTAGGGTCCTGGGGGCCGGAGGAGAGAGGCGGCCGCTCAGCTCACGTCGCTGACATTTACATTACATTGTCCGTTTGGCACAGACTTTCCTCCAAAGCATTGCACGACAAAATAAACCAGAGTATTTGCCCAGCAGATGGAGGAACGCAGATGATACAGGCACTCGGTCCAGTTCCACATGCATCTCATCGACAGATGCAAACAGCACTGACGTGGGTCAGCCGACCCCCTCTGCAAACAAACCAATTCTCAGTCCCACTTAAGCTCGTAAGCTGAGAACAAACACAACCGTGAGACGCTCCACACCATGCAGGTTCGGCGTAATGGAACCAAAACACCATCAGTCGTCCAAAACGGCAAACACGTGCAAATGAATGCAACAGAGACCATGCAAAGAGCCTCAACGCCATCAGCTGCTGGGCTGAAGGGCCTGAAAACAGAGGCTGATGGCAGCACCACGCAGGCCACCGTTAGGGGACACTTCAGGCTGTTTTGGACAAGCAGCCCACCAGGCGCTGGCTGGGTCAGGGCGCGAACTACAGAAAACTGTGGGTTCTTTCTCTCTCACACACACACACACACACACACACACACACACACACACACACACACACACCCTTGCCTTGCTGTGCAGACTCGTCTGCAACTGGCCCTGTCTGCCGTAGCCCACTGGTGGCCCGGAGAGGATGCGCCGCTCGGGCGGCTGTCCTCTGCCCTGCCGGTTGGCCACCAGGAAGGGGTTCTCGCTGAAGCAGATGGGCTGTGAGTCCACAAGACACTCCTCTTCCTCCTGTCCCGCTGCAGCCACCACGGGCGCTTTCGCTGGAGCAGGAGGACCTTCTCGCAGGGGGACACTGGCGACATGTCCTTGAAGAGACACCTCGAGGTTTACAGGAGGCTGTCGAGACATATGCGCAGGCTGTGGTGGGGGAGGGGACCCCACTGGGAACAAGGGGTGTGGGGCCACGTCAGTGGCTGGTAGACCTAGGGGAGCGATGAGCTTGGCCCGTAGGGGAGCCTCCATGTCAGCAGTCAAAGCGACGAAGGGACAGAACTGAGAAAGAGGAGGCAGAAGCAGGAGCGACAGTGAGCGAGAAGATCAAGATATGAGGAGCGCGCACACACACACACACACACACACACACACACACACACACACACACACACACACACACCAAGAGAGCGGGGCAGAAGAAAGTGGAAGGTCCTCAAATGACCACAACAACGACCACCTATAAATGACTAAAGTCTATAATAATATGGTTCTAAAATAAGTGATATAATTAATAATATTTGGTTAAATAATATCATTACCGTAGGCAACTACTCCATGTGGTCAGGAGCGGAAGAGGTGTGACGCAGAAAAAAGAGAAGTCAGAGAAGACAGTCCAAGTGGCAGGTTCATGCGAGACAGCAGAAGACAGCTGAACCACAAGCATTCTGGGAAGGGGATGGAAGTGCTGGAGGTGGGGGAGGGGGGCTGCCAACACAGAGGGCACTAAGGGCAGTGCAATGTGCTCCTGAGCTCCAGAGTGAACGGTCAAAACAACCTCCATATCCCAATGAGCTACTTTCATAAAGTCAGTATTCACTACCAAAATTCTCGCTGCCATCCAAACAAGCGACCGAACAAAAACGACACGAGGTTCTCAAAACTCGACTCCGTGAAGCCAGTAACTTGTGCTGAGAGGGAACAGCTGCGGAGTCCCTGAAACCCCCTGCTGAGCGTCGTCGTCACCCCCAGCTACCCCACACCACGTCTGACTAACACAGCCAAAGTGAAAGCTCCAAGTGACGTGAAGGTCAGCAATACTTCAGCTGAGAGAAAGTTCTCACATGAAAAGACAGTAAAGCCAGAGGAGCTGCGCAACACACCACACAATCCAGTCGTCATTTTAAGACTCACTTTGGGAGGTTCGCCGGGTGACGCTCTGGTTGAGGACGTCCTCTCTGACAGCGTGGCTCTGGGATACTGAACGCTGGGGGTCCTACACTTGACTGTACCTTGCACTCCTGCTGTTCCCACCCACCCCTGTGAAATGTCTCCCAGCAAGTGCTAAAAAAAACCTGACAAGTGGCAGCAGGGTTGGCAGCTGTCCTGCACAGCCCCGGACACCTCTCTTCTCGGCACGTCCGAAGGGCGGGTTCCCACAGACATACCCTGCACGGCGTTTAACACACAGCTTCGGCGCCTTACTGCAGTCCCTCAGCGCTGCTGAATCCTTTCCAACACTCGCAAACGGTCTCAAACTGCCCGTTTCAGGCCCACTGCTCTCCTGATCTCGTGATCCACCATAAATGTGCATCACGCCGTCACTGTTGAGAAAAGCATCTGCTAAACGAAAAACGTAAACGAAAAGGCGCTCAGTTGAAAGCGGCGTCCAAAAGGGGGCTATAAAGCAGCAGTGGTTATGTAGAGCCACAAGTGGAAAGAAGGCGTCTCCTCAGTAAGCAGAGTGGGAACAAGGCTGCACCTGCCAGATTTTGCAGAAACAGCAATAGTGAAATATGATCCAGTCCACCCAAAAACCACAAGTATTCTGGGGAAAGGGGTGGAAGTACTGGAGGTGGGAGCTGCCAACACAGAGGGCACTTGGGGCAGAGGCTCAAAAACAAGGAGCGAGGAAGGAAGCCCCATTGGTGCCACCCGTGTCGTCACAGCTATGGCTGATGGGACAAGAACGCGCGGTTTAGCTGTAGGTGAGATCAGATTAACTGCAGAGGGGAGGTCTTCGTACTCATCGTCTCTTCCTTCAGCACCCCCACCCCCCATGACCTGCTGAGGTTGTGCTCAGGTCTCTAGTCCGCTTTTACCCAACAGAAGCGCCCTGCCCGCTTGTGAGCTGCACCCATTTCCCAAAAGATCAAAGAGCACCATCATTAAGTAAAGACTGAGGAAAGGGATGTGAGGCCTGGTCACCATCGTCACGACCGGGAAGGTGGCAGAGACCTGGTCGGACCGCGGGCTGGTGCCCGATGCCTCATCCCGAGTTCTATTCACCGATTCAACAAACACCACAGTTTTATTCTGGTCAAAGCCTTCAGCTCACAGCCACCGAAACCCAACAAGATGGTACAGTTATTTTTCCAACAGTAGAGCTTAGTGACGTCGAGGTGCAGGGTCACACTGCCCCCTCCGCTGCAGCCCGCCAGGGATGCAGGTCAGCATGTGAGGTACGTACCTGGCTGAGCTTCTGCAGGCTGGGTGTGGGCAGTGCAGCCAGGGTCCTGTAGTCCAGTTTGACTGGTCCTGTGCCCTGGTTCTGCAAGAGGCAACGGGACAGCAGGAGTCACGTCTGGGCTTAAGGTGAGAACAATCTCATGAGACGGACAGAATCGGGCAGTTAGGTTGACTGTCAAAAGAAACTGAGGCGAGACACTTCTCCTGCTCTGGTCCCCGGGGGGCAGGAGGAGGGGGGTCAGACAACGAGGGCCTCACCTCAGGCTCCTCCTCCAGTAGGCGGTTTGCCTCCTCACGCTCCACACGCATGCGTTCCTTCACCAAGGGCCACCGAGACATAAGGAGGGCGGGAAGGAAGGTGCAGGGCAGGGGAAGTGAGAGATCAGGAGATGGGTGAGGACACAGGGAGCGTGACCGTCACAGGAGGAAGAGCAAGGGTAGGACAGGTAAAGGTGCGAGACAAGAATGCAGGTCAAAATGAGACACTTGATTCCCAGAAAAACGAAAAGGTAGAGAGTGGACAGAATTCACACACGTTACACGAGTCATTCCCGTGGAATACCAGAGAAGAAACGAGTACAAGAGCAGGATTAGCCTCAGTGCTGCGTGTCGCTCGCTTGTTCTCCTTCTTCAGGAAACGGCAAAAGGGCCTCGATATGCTATGCGGTAACAACCAGGAGGCACTGAGGTTTGTCTCGGTTCCTGTGGTCAGGTGGTAATTTAGCACATTTTTGGAATTCCAACATTAACAGAAAATAACGTTTTGTGAATGTTTTTTTGTACCTTTAGTACAGCAAACCAAATGGGCAAAATTACCTCGGCTATTTTTTTTAAATCACCCGTCAGACTTTAAAATGTAGAGAATGTTTGGAGGCGTCACTCACCACTTTCTCCAGATCTTCCTTCTCCCACTGAGATGTCTCACGTATCATCTCAACCTCCTGAACACAAATTGGCAGACAGACAGGTAAACAGAGTAGAACCTTAGCCCATCTTCGTATTCCTTTTAGTCACAACTGTTCCATATCAGCACACGTCTCAAGGAGTTCGACCTTCTGGAGGACGTCCATCTCCTCTGGGCTGAGGTCCTTATCAATGGAGGAGATGCTGTCCATGCTGCTCTTGCGAGTGATACCTGCAGCGAAGGGGTTGGTGATGACTCCAGGAGATGCCTGGGGAAATCGAGGAGGATGGAAACATGTGCTTACAAAGCCTGATGAGCAAGTGTTACCCTGGTAAAATTCTCTCACTGCTCTTTCTAACACATCATTAACCTTCTTCCCTCATCTTGCTTCAGTCGCACTGGAAAACAATTCCAGAGACTGAAGAATGTGTTTACTGGGGAACAAAATGCTGCTCTGTACTCAGGGGGGTTAGTATGTTTGAGTGTCGGGCCCCCCAGGGGTCTTACTTCAGTGACCGCGTCGCTGGGATCAAAGCCGTCGCACACCAGGACCGCCAGTGTCTCCCCCACGGAGCGCAGGATGCGCACGGCCTCTGCGTGCGTCATGCCCAGCAGGCTGTGGTTGTTCACCTCCAGGATGCGCATGCCCACCCGCAGGCGGCCATCGCGTGCTGCAGCCCCACTAGGGCTCACCTGAAGGGGGCGACAGAAGTGAGGGTGTAGGGATGAGGACGAGCGGGCCTCGGGGTGCCAGCAAAAGACTGCTATTTAACGGCTAACCTTGGAGATGAAGACTCCCTCATCCGTGGGGTCGAAAGGGTTGCCAGCATGGCCCTTGGCCCCACCGCGGATGCTAATGCCCAGCTTCTCGCCGGGCTTTTTCTCGATCACTATCTCCTGCAGGCAGAGACAGGCAGGTCAAAAAGACACAGAGAATATGCACGAAACCCTGCATCAAATGAAGTCGTGAGGACAGAGAGTCAGTTTAAAGGCTTCCACCTGCTAAAAGCATTGACTCGTCTTCAAGGTACCATCACCGAGTCCAACCTCAGCCCCTCCTTTACAGTCTGGTTTGGGGGGGGGGGGGCATTGCACACGGACCTCACTTGTTCCAAACCCTCCCTCCTGGAAAGCCATACTGACATACACCTGCATTTCTCCCCTCGAGCCGTGTCCCCCGTCAGATGAAGAGCAGATAATGATCCTTAAACTCAACGGACGACAAGACGGTACTGTTGGCAAACAAGTTACGAACTAACTGGGCAGTCGACACTTTGGATATTTATTAATATGTCAACAACTACACATATTAATGTTTGATCTAACTGACACGTCTGCCTTTATGCTCAACATATACATGTAAATAACTACTTTCTCCGAAGCGTTTATTTACTGTGTGCGAAAACTCCAGCATGACAAGCGGGGTCCAAAAAACTGCAGGGTCACCTTATTGCAAAAGCAGTAAAATCATTATTTTCCAGTTGGTCTTCTAGCTCAAAACATTTCCATTTACTTGTTTTCAATTATTAGACATGTAGATCAGACAGATAAAACACACAACATGTGCATGTGACAAATATAACATGTCCGATTAGTGCCAGAAGATCACCACTCGTGACCTGCTTCAACTGTGCCGTGTACTGTGGTAAGATGGGTAGCTGAAGCTGGGGAGTCTGGACCATGTTTCTCCGTCACTCACAGAGCACAACAACACAGCCAACACAGAGGGTCGGCACCCCTGAGCGGGTACACAGCTGTTACCAGCACGCAGCAGCAGCTGCCACGTCACTTTCCCCACACGCAAACATCCTTTTCCGTTGCAGTGTCATCTCTAGTCAGCCAGTTTAAGCTACAAACCCCCACGCAGCTGGAAAACTGCATCTACTAGTTCAAAAGACAACAGCGAGGGGGAAATATAACAATTGGCCATTTGTGCAGCGGTGACAAAAGGCTGAACGCTGTAATCTGCAGCCGGTCAAGTAGGAGCTTCACCAGAAAGGCAGTGGTGTGCATGAGCTGCATCGCTACGGGGCCGTGGGAAGAGTCGCCCCTCACCTGCATCCCCGATGGGGGGGGGTCCCGGCGGACCAGCACCCGGATTTCCTGCCTGTTGGAGAGCAGAGCCTGTACGGCCTCCTGATGAGTGGCGTGGCGCAGGTCCATACTGTTCACCTCCAGGATGCGGTCGCCAACCCGCAGCCCACTCTTGCATGCCAGACCCTGGGGGATCACCTGGACATGGGGCAGCATAAGGGAAGAGACCGTCAGAATGGGGTTTCTGGCCAGAAAATGGCACCTATGTATCAGCTTCAACTCAACTGCTTTGAGAAGTTTGTAAGTCAAATAAAGGAGCAAGGAGTTTGTCTTTAATTATACGTGCAGCTCCTTGTTTACCACGTGCCTGCAAAAACAGTAGTATTCAAATAAATGCCTCAAGAACTGTCTGCATCTTTGTGTGTATGTCAGCTGGTGAAACGCACTTGTGTTTACTCAGACGCGCTTCACTCTGGGTTAGGGTCATGCTATGCTTATGTAAAACATACAACAGAAGCGTGAGGCACCCCGACTGCTCCGAGTGGTGGGAGGCAACAGCAGAGTTTTTCAGAGCAGTGCAGAGCGTCCCCCTCTCTGGTCCACTGAGCTGAGACAGTGCAGGAGTAGAAAGCAGGAGCGGAAAGCTTGGCCTTCTGGTGAGCCAATGCCCCTCGTGCACATGTCATTATTCGGAATCCCCTGCCTGGGGTGTTTATGACTATGGGTAAAAAAAATTTTTTAAAAAAAGCACAGCGAAATGTGTCTGCGTTTATGGTTGGATCCTCAATCATTTGGTTCATTCCACCAACACACAAAATTCATTAATCCCTAACACAGGCGTAATAATCTGGTGAATGATTGCATGATTTGAATTGGTATGAAAAAAATACGAAATGGTTTGTAAAGTAAAAGGTTTGGAACAGTGTTAGGTCTGTTACTGGAAACTGAGCTGGGGAACAGCTCTGCATGTCTTTCAGAATAAATATTCTTACACAAGATATTTTTTTCTTGAGAAACAAAGGTCACTAAATGATCAGATCCATGTGGCAGGTACTGAAGTGCCACCTCCTCTGGCGCAGGTAAGTGCTCAAAGCCTTCTGCTATTATTGATGCTGGTGAACACACTGGGTGGGATCTTGGACCCCTCCTGCATGCACCCGTGTTCTCCGCGGAATAAAAGCCTGAAGGTTGGTGACAATACATGGCTGCTGACGTGGACTCTTCAGTTTCTACTGCATTGTGTGTTTTCCTTTAGAAGGGAAGCAAACAACATAGGAGGCCACTGCGGAACATGGAACAACAGCAGCAGTCATACACAGTTAAAAACCAGAGGGGGAAAGGCAGCCTGGGATGTGCAGGACACAAGATGTAGAGGTTGCTTGATGGCACAGGCCCCCCTCAGAGACTTACTTTTGAGATGAAAACTCCTGGTTCAGTGACCCCAAATGGATGGCTGGCATGGTCACTGCCTCCAACAATGCTCAGCCCCAGGGGGCCACCCGCTTTGACCAGAGTCACTTCCTGCCAGGACAGGCAGTGGAGGTTGTTACATTCAGGGAAAGAGCAAATAACCCAGCACAGGAGAAGCGATTGGGGAAAAGGGGGGGAAGACAAAGGAATCATTTGGCTTTAGGCCAATGGATGCCCCCTGTGGTCCTTGAGAGCCACACAGCCTGCCATTGTACTGCCATTTACATGTTAACCGCTCAATGTCTCAACTGTGAAAAATCCACTTTGGACAAGATTAAATTTAGTGACCCTCAGGGACCAGAGGGCCACCACTAACTGACACGGAACCCAGGTCTTCAAAGCCTGTTTTCAGTGTTTCTTGATGGCACAAGTGCAGGACAGCCAATTTTGACACTACGTGACAATTCAAACAGCAGCTTCGTACCTTCAACCACTTTCTCTGGCAGAGGAACGCAGTGGAGAAAAAGACAACAGCCCAATTAGACTGAACAGTCTCTCAAACACATTAAGACCAGCAGCCGTCCAACTGTCCCCCAAAACAACGTTTGCACGCAGCCAGGCCTGCACGACCGTTTCCCCCGCTCACCTCAATGGGAAACTCGTCCTCCACGACAGCGGGCTGCGGGGGTGGCGGGGAGCGCGGCCGGGACCGCAGCGGGTCGGCCAGCTCTCGCTCCACCACCAGGGCAACGGTGGGGGTGGTGGCCGTGAGCAGCGCCACTGCCTGGTCGTGCCTGGCCTCGGTCATGTCCACACCGTTGATCTGCACGGACAGCGAGACGGAGAGGCACGTGAGGGACAGACCACCGGGCAGACAGCCGCAACACCACCTTTACGTTTGTTCTTCCCTGCAACCTTTAATTGACCGTCTTCAGCAGAACTTCACTGAATTTGGAAGATCGGAGCACAGCGCTGGCGGACTGAGCTGCCTTTCTGCAAGACCAAACTGACAACCTTGTCAGTTTATACTTTTACGCATTATGTGCACAAATTCCAACCGCTACACAGTTTCTCACTTTGTCTTCAGGTGAGAGTTCTCCAGGTGAATTACATCACCAAAGAACACATGCATTTATTATTTCAATTATTCAACATGCATTTTCAGTTTCTAAGATGAATGGCACATATCTATATAACTTATGTATATGCAGGAACACGGAACCATTGTGAAGTAAGAGGAGCCGCAGCACAAGAGAGACAGGGGAATACAAAGAGATGAAGCCCCTTGGTGGGTTTATACTACAGCACAAGGCGCCACATGCTGCCACAGCACCACTCATCTCGTGCGTCTATAGACCACCTATAACTCATTTAATGTGTATCTGTGTCTCATATGTGTGGGGGGTCTCTTCAACGTTTCACTAGTCTTTAGTTCAGAGTTATTAGATGGCACCAACCCCTCCATCCAAGGTAAGATCAAGATAAACACGGCACTCGAATCACGATGACAAGGGAGCAGAGCTGAGCACAAAGGATCGCGTTTACCACTGCTGCCTTTTACAGCGTAGTACTGCTTACCACCACTGGCTTGTACAGCGCAGTACCGCCGGCTTTTACGGTGCGGTACTGTTTACCACTGGCAGCTTCAGCAGTACAGCATGGAAACCATGTTACTGGCATGTCAGCTGGAGCCCAACACTGTGGCCACACGGCAAAACCGCAACCACAGGCAAGGAGACACAATGGAGACGAAGGAAGGACAGAAGGAGAAAGTGGACAGTAACATACAGGACTGAGACGAGCACAGAAGTATTCCAATGTGGGTATTTTAAACAACCTATTATTATCATCATTAGGTCAACGGCTACAGTTAACTACCCACCTCGGTGCTTCTAAAAAAAGAAACATGGACACGACAGGAGGGAGAACTCAGCCATTGTGTTCGACAGTACATTTTCACAAGAGGGTTGTATAGACTTCTGACACGAAAGGAGTTTCAGCAACGCTCCGCGACCCCTGCAGTGGCGGCTGAGGCCGAGTGACGGGGGAAAAAGGTCTCTGCCACTTACAGAAATGACTCTGTCCCCTACTTGCAGAGTGTCGTCACGGTGCGCAGCTCCGCCCTCCGCGATGCGGGAGATGAAGATGCCCTGAGAAAAGGGAGAAAAGGTTCCGATGAAGCTGCTCTGACTGCAGACCAGTCAGCAGTGCTGTGAAAAGCTGCACATCAGCTCTCAGCAAAGAGCTGCACCATCGGGTTCGGTTGGGTTTTCACGGTGCGATGAACATGGAAATTTTATTGCTATTGAGCAGGGTTTCCACGTACAGATTCCGCCCACCTCGTGGAGGTGACGTGGTCCTGAAAAGAGCCTCAAGTGAACTCAGATGTCCTTATCACCAATTCCAACAGTACAAGTGAGGTGTTTCTGAGTTCTGAAACTGACACTGAATATCACCAAAAGCCACTAAAATGGGCACAGTTTCCTGAGTAGTTAACATCAGTTATCGTAACCCGGGTCACACAGCAGCTTCGCTTCATTCATCCCACTAGATAACGTTGTACTGGCTGTCAACTGGCGCCCGTCTTGCAGCCTTTATGTACCACGCAGTTTCGGTGTGGTTCCCCCTACAGTCCAAAGGTGTGTGATTCAGGTGGATCGATCACTCTCAGTGGCCTGTAGAGTGAGACCGACTGTAGGGAGTTCAGGGCAGTATGTCTGATGCTGCTCAGCTGTCAGGAGGGGCACAAAGTCTAAATTTGGTGTTCGTAAATGCTACGAAATGCCAGCAGTCAACACAGAAGCTTTAAATGAAACTCGCTATAAAGTTGAAATCTTCTAACGCGATTGCATGAATCTCCACTTACTTCAACATGTCGTATGAAAAGGACATTTTCACAAGCTGCTTTAGCACCGCACTGCACTGTCGCATAAGGGCTAAATGTATATAATGGCAAGATCACAAGGGGAGCATAAAGTTAGTAAAATCACCGCAGCACTACGTGGCCACGGAGTCACAAGGTCACCACAACTCTTTACCTGTCACCTGTAAAGGCCGCCTCCTCCTATGTCCGACATTAATATTAAACAAGTGTCAGCAAAACGCACCGTAGTGACATAACATTTCAACAAATGGTGTTGAACTTTGGCTATATGACCATTACAAACATGAGAAAAATGCGGTTTTTTTGTCACTTAAACAAAACAGTGTAACAAACAGAACAGGTGAACTGCACACAGCTTAATCTCCACCCTTAGAAAACAAGTCCATCTGAGAACCACAAGCCACCTCAGAAATATGACCCATCTTTCATTCTTTAAGGCTGCATGAGAAGCGACACGGAGTCCTTGGGATTAAAGGGGATGGTTCTGACCCGCCGCGTCAAACACAAGGCCGCCACTTACAGACGACGACAGCTTCTCCAACCCGCTGCCTTCTGTTCCTTATACAAAAACTGGTCCAGGGCCAGACCTCACAAGAAGTTCCATAAACTGCAACTGCTGGAAAAATGAGTTGCCCTCCTCTGACAGAAACTCTGAGCAAGTAAACCTCAGTAAAAGTAATCTTGTACTAGGGTCCCACAGCACTAGCTGAGTGACAAGCCAGGACTTACGGACATGGAGGCTCAGCACGCGTCTCCTGCCCCGTCAACTCGACATGTGGCCGAAGGTGCTGCCGGCCAGCGCCGAAAATATGCCCTGCGACAGACCTCCTGCATTCCATGGTGGGACGATCGGATGTCACAGCCTGCTATTCATAACCGTGTTTCCGTAGCAACCTCACCAAACAAGGCGCTTGAGTATGAAGCCGCAGTACGAGGGGGACCTCCGTGGGCGTAGGAACGCAGCAGAAGTGCTTCCCTCACTCCCGTTTTACTGTAGGAACCTGGGGCCATTTTTGTGGACTTTATAAAGATTACTAGTCTGACAGAGAGCTGCACACACCTGTTTAAGTGTCTTACACAGATGCAGCTGAAGAAGGGAAACATCCTGAGGTCCCCTACAAGGTCCGTCCCAGCAGCAGGAGCGACACATCTCATTAACTCTCACTGGGGCAGGTAACCGTACACAGGTGGTCTCTGACTTACTGTGGGGTTCCGTTCCAATGACCTTGACGCAAGTCAAAAGCTCCCTTACAGTCTAGTATAAAAATCATAAACAGCGGCAACATTCATCAATGCTGTGTCGTGGAACAGTGTTTTCTTCTTCACTCTTCATTCCACTATTATTCATATCAGAATAACCCTAATAAACAATAATAATATTGATCCAGCACAGTATTATCAGAGGATTAAGGGTTTTCACATTATTTCTGACGGTGACAGAGAGGGCTGAGGGGAAGCTACAGCTGTCCCATGATGCAGTGCTGCCACGTGTGCGCAGACCATTGTTTCTCACTTGTGGTGGGAAGATGTAGGGGAACTTCTGGCTGCTCCACAGCACGCATGAATTAAACCATTTTGCACTCACAATTGCACTTGCTGACCATTACTGTGTATACACAATATACTTGTGTGGAATCGCAAATGTATACTGTATACTGACAGATGCCGAAACAGCGACTAAGTCGACAGCAAATACAGGTCCAGTGAAAACATTTACGTTTGATCCCATATCTCATCGCTTCGTAAACAGACTTCTCGCTAATCTCAGCATGGGGTGCAGTTCCTCATTAAATCTGTGCCTTTTTTCAACCAAACTCCTGTTTTACTTTACAGTCCCCTGCAGAATCTTGGACTCTTTCATGTCCTGTGATCACAGGCTGGGGAGACTCTGAGACTCTATACTCTGAGACCGAATGTACCAACTCCTGTGTTGTTGAGCGGACTTGGTGGGAAATTCAGGGAGGCCTGACTCACGGTGTCTCCAGCGCGGTACTGGGTGGAGCCCTTGCCCCCCGCTATACTGAAGCCCAGTCCCTTGTCGGTGCGGACGAGGCAGGTGGACAGGCGCCGCTGGGCGGAGGGTACACAGGGGGACAGGGGGTCCAGGCAGAAGGCCAGGGTGCCGCTGCCCCACCTCTCGCGGGGGAGGTAGTCGTCTTCGGGGCGCAGCGGAGTGGTTGTGACGGCGTTTTCCGGCTCCACCATGCGCTCCCGCAGCACCGTTAAGGTGATGGCGGGACCGCAGCGCCGCAGCTCCTCCACAACCTGCTGGTGCTCGGCTCCCTGCAGGTCCACCCCGTTCACCTGGGGACACAGAGAGAGACGCGAAAGACGGCAGCATTTAAGCCCATCCTCAGCCAGTCACAGCCACCGCTGCTACCTTCATCACAAACGCCTGCAATTCGGCTTCAATTTGCTGCTTTTATTTTGCTAAATACAACGTGATTTGAAACACACAGTTACCTCCAGAAGTTTGTCTCCTACTCTGACCCCTGCACAGGCAGCCGGGCCCTCTTCAGAGACCCTGGAAATGAACACACCCTGCAGGGAGGGAGGGAGAGAGACAGCCCTTCAGGGGGTAAACACGGTAAACATTACAGGCCTGCTGAACGCATGCAGAAGACGGCAGTGTGTGTAGCGGCAACAGAACTAGTGCACGAAGAACTAAAGCCTCAAGTTCAGCTTCCTTGGGAGCAGCTGCTACTGTCCCATGAGCAATATTAGTTTGTTTGTTCGTGACATAAAGGACGGAAGTTGACAAGATCACTGGCCGTCCTCCACTGTGCCAAGTGACTGTACGCCGGCTGTTTCACTCGAGCAGAAGCAGGATTCCTCGCCTTGCGAAGACTCTGGATCAGTACAGCTCATCCTGCTTCCAAGGGCGGTACAGCACTTGTACGGTGCTCCTTCCTCACCTCGTCATCCCCTTTGTATGGAGTGGAGCCTCTGCCGCCAGCAATACTGATCCCCAGGCCCCCTGTCTGGCGCAGGACGGTGATCGTGAGCTGAAAGCAGAGTGCAGGGGTCAACACACACAGACACATACGACATGCAGGTCTAGGACACGCGCGCGAGACACACCAAAGCAAATCCACTCATTTCACTCGGCCCCTCGGGGTGCAGCCCAGCGCCAAAGCGACTGTCTGCCATTACGTCTTTCACGACGGTGTTAAAAAGGCACGAGTGAAATTGCTCATTTGCTGTAAAACAGGGTACGACCGACGTGCAACACCTCCACGTCGAGTTTCCCGCTTCAATCTGAGAGCCAGGTGGTCGGGTGGGATGCTTCCCGTGACAGGAGGGGGTTAGCTGCCCACGTCGTTTCTTGTTAACTTTTATATGCACACAATTGCCATTCTGAGGACAGAACATCCTGCGGAAGGTCTGGGATCTTAAGCTTTTGGTCCCACCTGACCAGCCGCTGGACTGAAGCGGGACCCTGGTCAGAGACTCGGTACATGCAAACTACATCAGTCGTGACAGAGCGTGGGGTGCAGAGATACCCTGTAAACACGGCTAAAACAGAGATGCTCAGCGACCACGAGCCAACATGAAAGACAGAAGAGTTTATGAACGAAGGCACAACAGCAGGACCAGGTCTCAACTGCCGGGGGTTGGTATGGAAAGCCAACTGAACGCCGTGCAGATGGGATGGAAAAGTTGAGGAAAAAGACGAGAGAGATCCAGATTCTGGACAAGGTGCTGGGTGTCCTGTCATAACCTGTCGTTCACAGAGCTTTCGTCAGGAAAACCTACAATTCTCCATTCGTGCTGACTGGGCTTCTCAAAATACACCACTTCTGCACGATAAACGTCGGAGTTACAATTTTTAAGATATCTGATCGAAGTTTCCTAAACTATTAAACTGCGTTTTCTAAAATTTCCACCTGCGAAAAATACCTGCATTAGTCGGCAACAAAGTGGACTCAAAAGGAATAGAAGCAACGCCGGTGAAGACCTTTCTTCGTTTCACACGTCGCTGTAGTTTCATACAAATTTTTTAGAGAACCTGGCCAGTAAGAAAAATGAGGGAAATGTGTTTTAGGATTTAATGATTCTGTCGCGGCTCAAGAACAAAAACTCTGCAAAGTTATGAAGAGTTAAATTATTGAGAATAAAAGTGGCGTCAAGGTGCACTTTGAAGGTCTTTGGAAGTTAATGACAAGGACACTGTGACCCTGCGCTGGACCAGAGGTTACTGATAACGCACGGAACCAATGACCATTGTTGTTTTTTATGTTTATAAAGCATTAAACTATTTTTATTTTTTTTATTACAGCTTTGTCTGAGGATTCAACCAAGTGGAGCGATGTAAGTAAATATGTATTATTCAGCTTTTATTCATTGCAGACTCCCTGCTAACATCGACTTTGGAACTACAATCAACATAAGCTGGGCCACACGTGAAAACGCAGTGGTTTTGGACACAATCACAAAAGAACACACGGAACAATAACAAATATGGCGACAAATATCGGAGGCAGATGAGCGCATTCCACATGAAATGGATGAGACCACCTGAGAGAGCTGCCTCATCACCTGGGATAGTCTTTGTTCCAGACCCCCTGCACACAAGAAGGAAGCTGACACCAGCAACCTAGGGATTGAGAGGAAGGAGGGAAGAAAGGAGGCAGGAGTCGCAGTTCGGTGCACGAGCCAGAAAAGGACAGACCACAGGAGACTGCAGAACAAGGCATACAACAGTGGTAAATCTACTGCAGACTGCTCACGTCCCACCACCACCTACTCAAAGCGAGAGCAGGTTTGACTTCACTGTGGAATCTCTCGTCTGATGAGCAGTTGGGGGTCCGAACGGCCCAAATCATGGCCCTCAATTCAAGGCGGCTGCACTATTGGTCTCTAGTGAGAGCAGGTGGCGGAGGGAGCGAGAGGGAGCGAATGGACTGAAAGAGCAGGTACAGACCTCTTCCTCCTCAATTCGAGCAGGCTCAATCAGCAGGTTATTCACTTGATCAAATGACACCCCCTGTTAGGACAGGAACCAGCGAGAAGCATGCGGATTAGTGAGGCCAAAATGAATAAAAATTCGTGCGCGCGCACACACACACACACAGACACACACACAGAGTCAGGTGAGTAGGCTGCTGCCCTGAACCCCCAGTCCACCTCTCTCTGACTGTGTCACCTGCGCTGCCCGACTATGCCCCCAGCAGAAGAGCTTGGCCCCTCCCCCAACAAAATGAATGCGATCCTATAAAGCCTGCAGAACATGAGATATGAACCAATTTGAAGGACAACTGTCTCGAGGGCAAAACGCTGAAATGAAAAAACAGAACAAAGGCCCACAGTTGCCTGGAGGATAGAGACTACTGCAGCGCGTGACGCTGGCTGACCTTCCGCAGGAAAAGCTAACATCTGATCCGCCTGAAAGGTCGTGGGTGTAAGTGTGTGAAAGGAGAGGCATCAGTCAGAGAAAGGTGGGATCGTGAGGCTCAGGACACACTGGCTTTGTAACCGCTCTGTTAAGCAGAAAAAGGTGAATGAACCAGACTGCGATTGTTTTGATATGAATCAAACGTTAATGTTTCTTCATTACGAAGACGAACGATTGCGTCGCACTGTTAACAGCCTTGTGTGTAAGCAGCAGAAGGGAAGGGAAATAGAAACAAGTTAAAAACGGATAGAGAAACAAGGCAATGCGCCACTGTGAGCGCAGAGAAGCAGGTCTGGGCTGTCGGGCTTCAAACAGCCGACCTGGCGTCTCGCCGCGCCGCTTGCAGGATGGGTTTAAAAGACGACTTGGACCGACGCCCGAGCCGCCCTACTGTTACTGCACACGCTGGTCATGGGGAGCAGCCGCCTGTTTCTTCAGGGAATTTCCTTCCCTTCTCAGCATCTCCTCTCGAGAGCTCAGGTGGCTTGCCTGATGGAGGTGGACCAAGCTCTGCTCATCAGCCAGGATCAGGCTGCATCAGCATTAAAGGACCGTTTTACATACAAATTTCTGTCAAACTGAACGGATCCAAACTTTCTAGACAGAAACATGACACAAAGGGCTCTAAATGGGAGTCTGTCGGCACCCAAACTGACACTGGCACCTCAGTTTTATTTTACCACAGGGAAATTAATACAAGCTGTTAAGACGACGGCCGGTCCAGGGCGGGTCTGGAGGCACAGCTCTCCCCCGGTCGGTCCGACACTCCCTGATCCCCTTACCTTGACAGGCTGCAGGGGGGAGCCGACCTTGTCCGTCAGCCCGTGGTGGTCCAGCGAGTCATCCTCATCCCCGGCATCCCCGGGGAAGGCCTGCAGCAGCGCAGCTACCGCCTCCGGCTTGGGCAGCTTGTTGATCTTGAAGTGCTTCTTGTAGTGTGGGGTGTCCTTGCGGATCAGCCGCTGCTTCTCCGTTGGTGCCGCGAGCCTCTGCTCCCCGTCTTCGGCTTCTTCCTCGTGCTCGTACTCTTCATTGCCGCCGCGGATGATGGGCTCCTCCGCAAAGTGCACTGTTGGCTAAAGCGAACGCGCAATGCACAGAGAGAAGCGGAGCAGCACTCTTCAGCCCTCGTCCCCTGCGTGGCACACAGGTTCTCCAGATGTCTGCCTCAAACTGCCAAACTGCCTCACATTATTTAAATGACCCCACTTAAGCTTCAGCAAAGTTCCACCTCCAAGTAGAAGCAGCTCTGAGTTGATGTGTAGCTGTTTTCTGCACTTGAAGGTAAACAACACAAAACTTACACTGTTTTTTCTGTTACCTATTGGATCATTTAACATGATGTGTGGGATAAAAGCTGCAGGCAAACAAAAATACTGCAGTGAAGCAATAAATATGCCTGACAGCGCGCGCACGTGTGTGCGTGTGTTGTTCTGCTGTGTTTCCATCCGCTGAGCTCAGACACACACTGCTGTCTACCAGGCCCAGTGTGGAGGACTGAGAAAAAGAACGGAAAATAAATGCAATGAACCAGGTCTCACCACAGACCCACCTCGGTATATTCTACTTCCATGTCATCAAGCTCCTCTTCCTCCTCTTGGCCGTGCCCATCTGAGGCGTCTTCCTCTTTAATGATGAGGACCTGCCTGTCCTCATGGGAGCAGGCAGACACGGTGCTGTCGGTGGCCCGGGAGTCATGGCTCTCGTCTGACAGTCTGCTCAGGCGCCGTTCCTACGAACACACCGACAATAACACATCTGCCAAGACGCAGCAAGATAGTATTCTTCTACAACACCAATAACAAGAAACTGCAATACTCTAGTGAGGTCCTTCTGCAAGCCTTCTTACACACCCACCCACACACGCATCTCGTGTGTGTATCTACAAACCTCTATATCAGAGGTCTCCTCATCATCACCGGGCCTTTTGGTGCAGGCCTCGATCCTCCTCCTCTCGTCTATAACTTTCTTCATCTCTTTCAGCTCACTGGGGTGCGGCGTTGCCCTTCGCTGGAGACCCTGAGAAAACACACACACACACACACACACACACACACACACCTTATGACACGTGTCTGCATGCACACACGCCGACATGTTGAGGCCAGATGGGACTAGAAAATGTGCACAATTTTAACAAACGGGACCAAACTGATCGCAGTATCAGATAATTTGCATTTCTTTCTTTTGCAGACAATTTTCTCCAAAGCAACATATTTGCAGTTATAAACACCAGGGCGATTTCCACGGGAGCAGTCCGGAGCTAGTATCCTGCTCAAAGGTCCTGCAAGTCCAAAGGCAGCGGCTGTAAGGTGTGGAGACAGAAAGACTGCAGCTCACCCTGCGCTCGGCCGCCTCCTCCTCAACCTCCTGCTCGCTCCTGGACTCCTCCTGGAACTGGATGACCGACACGCGGTTCAGGCTGCTGTCCGTAAAGCTGTCGTCCACACTGTTCTGCAGCAGGTTCTCTGTGAGGTCAAGAGGGAAGAGCCACTGGAATTTTACTGGTTACAGACATCGTCTTCCAGCAGACACGTTTGTCCACAGGGTGGGTGCCCTGCGATCTTGTCTGGGAATCAATGTCTGGCGTGTGGTTAAATACAGCCAGCTGTGATCTCTGGTTCATTTGCACGAACAAGTGAGAGCAGGAAAGACGGATGGATGAAGGGGACTCAAGACCGGGTTTCTCACCAAGGCTGGGTGAGGGCTGCTGGGGCAGCAGGTAGCAGGTAAGCACCTTCTCGCCTGTGTCCTCGTCCTTCTCCGTCTGGAACTTGAGCATAGGCTGCGACTGGTTCTCTGCCAGCCACATAGCCTTCAGGTTCAGGTTGGCCAGGGCAAACGGCAGGTTCTGGAGCCTGTAGCCACAGGACAGAGGGCAGAGTGACAATTTAGAAGGGTGTGGGGTTTTGTTCATTTTGTTCATTCTTCTCCCACACTCAATTCCAACTGTAATCAGTTGTAGACCATTTGCATTTATTCATTTAGCTTTTCTTCCAGACTGATCCGAAACAAAACCGCATCTGACAAAAAAGATACCGAGACTAAGATAAAGACAAACAAATGGAGAACATTCAATTTGTCCACCACCACCATTTTTACCGCCACACATTACACCAGCTGATGGGGAACATAGAGGTGATGGTGTTAGGTGATTGACACAGATTTATGGAGCTGACAGGACATCAGGAGGGAAGTGCCTCCAGCAGAGATGAAGGCAGGGAAGGATTCAACGGTACTGGGGGACCAAGGGAGCACAGTGCACCACAACAGGGGCCCGAGTTTGAATCCCTCGTGAGGAAGGAGTGGGACCACAAAGAAGCCAGGCGTGGAACGGCCTGCGTGTAGGGAGTGATGAGACCCTGAAGGTATCTGGGTGGACATCCTCTGACCATCTTGTATCATCAGCCCTCCCAGTGCGACTCCATTACACATTGTGGATGGGCTAAGAAACCTGTGGGCACCTCACAGACCCCAGGAGTAGGTTCAGTTCCCTGGTCGATTCAAACACAAGAACAGGAGCAGAAACACCCGCCCTCCGGGTTGAGAAGACGACCAGCAGACTTTGCCACTCAGGAGGCTCAACAAATATTTACACTCCATTCTTCTCAAACATCTGGACAGAGAAGCAAGGCTGCCCACTTGAAGTGTCATTCAGAAAACATGAAGCCCAGAAAGCAGCTTGAGCAGAGAGCTGAAACGGAGCTTGCGGACCAAGTGATAAGTGGGGAGATGGTGGTGTTACCGGTTTCCCGCCACGTCCAGCACGTGAAGCTCGGTGGCATTGGCCAGCTCAGCAGGCAGTCGGGACACGCTGTTGTCCCGCAGCGAGAGCACGTTGAGGCTGGTGCAGGTCCCCAGCTCGGCAGGGACGAAGCTCAGCCGATTGCGGTCCGCATTGAGGTTGGTCAGTTTCTTGAGCTTACCGAGGGTGGCCGGCAGGGTCTGGCACGGGGGAAAACAGACGGCGGTCAGGCCGAGCGCTCATTGTGGGGAGTGGGTACAAGATACGAGTCAAGCAACAGCTGCATAGAAACAAAAATTAGAGAAGAGTTTTGCTGCTATTCAAGTCCAACTGAGGGAGTGGGGCAGGAGGCAGGAAAAATGGAGAGCAAATGACAGAAAAAACAGAAGGGCGGCCATGGGAACAGCACGGATTTGCCTTTGCTGCTTTGAGGGAAGCAGGTAGTAGGAATACTTAAATACAGAATATCTAGATCAAGCTGTAAACGAGACCAAATAGGGAAAAGAGGAAACAACTGAGAATTAAATCAATCCCATGCATAACCCGGCTTAAAGTGGAAAGCCTGTTTTTAATAGATTAGGCAAAAGGACCAGAAAGGCATTCAAACCAGTGGTTCTCCATATACAGTATAAAAGGCAGGGGCGTACAGCAAAGGCAGAGGGCACTCACCTGCAGCAGGTTCTCAGTGAGCATGAGCTCAGACAGGTTCTCACACTGCCCGATGGAGGCTGTCAGGTGTCTCAGGCGGTTCTGGTCCACTTTCAGGATGGACAGCTGCTTCAGGGAACCTGTTCAGAGAAGCGACACATCAGAAACGGCAGCCTGCACAGGGCGGCTGATCGTAATAATAACAACAACCGTAAGGACACTTAATACTAGTAGAGGGCAGAATTGAAGGGCATAATTCAGGAAGATATGAATGTTTCTGGGTGGGGGCACCACTCCCTCACCGATGCTGTCCGGCACACTTTCCAGCAGGTTCTGGCTTAGCAGCAGGTCTGTGAGAGCAAGCAGGCCGCTCAGTTCCGGCGGCAACTCCTTCAAGCGATTCTCAGACACATCCAGGCACACCAGCCGCCGCAGGCCACCCAGCTCCTGAGTGCACGTGGCAACAAGAGGTGGCACCAAGGCCATTACAGCATCCTGGCTCATTCCAAACCCCCAGACAGTTACAGCCCAGCACACCCGACAGCCCTCCTGCCTGTACACCTGTCACACGAGGCCAGGGCTATAGGCATCGACACTGGCTTATACTGACCGGCGGCAGCACAGACAGCTGATTACGGTCCAGCCACAGTTCCCGTAGGTTTGGTAGCGCCCCAAGCGTCTCGGGCTGTGTGAGAGAGAGAGAGGATTGTCTACTCGGCGGTCTGCAAACACACCTGGCTCTCCCCGCAGCAGATCATGTGTTCTAAACGTGCAGAAGCACACTAATTTACACGTGAGCAGCTGAAGACCTTAATCAGATGCTCTGAAGAGAGCTGTCCAGGCACAGTGATGAACACCTGAACACATGTTCTTATTCCTGTAACAGGCTGCAGTACCACTTCACACCTCTTGGTGGCTCTTTTGTCTGGCAAATACTTCTGAGCCCCGTTAAAAGCAAAACTGAAGATGCGTTCAGTCTATCACTGGCCCTATTAACACAGTCAGGTGTGGAAGGTTTTTCCCCACTGGTTTAGTTCATGTGCCATAAAGCCCCCGTCTCCCCTTGGTCTGGTTCATAAAAACTGCACCACTCATCTGACCTCAACTGCACAGGGAAATGAGCCCAAAAGAGAGGGGACACCAGGACACCAGGACACAGGCGGAGTGGTTATTTGCTACCTCTCCACAGTGTGGTGCCGGGTCTCAGAGCCACGGCTGACTGCTGCCCCCGCCTTTGTCAAAGGGCCACGGCAGAGCTCCTCTCAGCTCACGGTGAGACCCCCATCAGCTCCCTCTGATGTATGTAGAGAAGCCTGCTGGACAGTGATGTGCTATTGCTTTTCCGCAGAAAGCGGTTAGGATGCAGCGGGCAACGTGCCAGGATGTGTGCGTCTAGGAAAAGGCAAGACAGGTGCGCACAACCATTGCCCCCAGGACAAGATCGCAGGGCACCCACCGCGTGGACAAACACGTCTGCTGGAAGAAGATGGCTATAACCAGTAAAATTTCGGTGGCTCTTACCAACATTTCCAGTTCATTACTGCCCAGGTCCAGATGTTCCAGCTTAACCAGGTAAGACAGTGATCTACAAATGAAGAGAGAAATGAGCTGTTGACTGCAAACTCAATGCAAAGAGCACTTGGTAAGATCAGATTCAGCACAAACGGGTCACTTGCACAGCTATCACACTGCAGGAAGGACAAACGCTGACGGGCATCGGCCACAGCAGACAGTAGCTGTCCACACTGGCAATGAGGCTGTGGCACTCGCAGTACCACCCCCACGTTACCACTTTTTCCATCTGTCTGCTCCTCATCTCTCTTCCATCAAGGCTCCCACGTCCATCACCAAGTGACGTGCAGGAGCAGGGGAGCTGTGGCTGGGCCGTGGCCACCTGGTGCCAGGACTCGCAGCCACACCCAGCGTGGGCTTGTTAAGAGGAGGAGACCAGGCGTGGCCACTTCAGAAAATGAGGAGTTTTAAAAGGAAGTTTTTTCCACTACATGTCTGAACTCCGGGTGTTCCTGGACTGAGTTCAACTAAGAGGATTGCAGAAAGTTTAACATTAAAGGTTTCACTTGTGTTTATACCCTGTGTTCTACACTACTGTTTGAACGTCAGTAATTGTTTATTAAAGAAACCAACCTTAATCTGTGTTATTGTTATTTCGAAATTATGAGAAGGAATAAAGCCTGGAGGAAACTGACCCTCCACCACTCCCCCTGTTCACTCCTTAAACCCAACAGAGGATCCAGTGTGAAGGTGCCAAGTTTTATATCAGAACCTTGAAAACCAGCAGCTACAACGAACGCTGGAGTCATGCGACGGGTTTGCCAATCCCTCCCATCTGTTCCACGTTCACTGCTTTTGCACTTGTTATCAGACTGCATGGCCACATACTGCGGCCCATCATACGGCGGTGTTGAGTAAATCAAGCACCTTCAAAGTTCAAGGCAACTTGAGCAGATGTAATGTGGGCCAAAGTTACAAGACAAAGCACGCCACCTGGAACAAGCCCTCGTAGACCTTCTTTTGTGCAAGCACCTGCTTCAACCCCCCCCCCCAAATCCCACCAGTGATGAGGCAGCAAACACGATAGCAGGTGTCCAACAACACGTGCCAGTGGGGGCTTAGTGCTGCTGGGGAGGCTTAGTTGTTCAGTGCAGTAAACCCATTAAATACACCGATTACTGTGCTGCCCACACCCCCCCCCTCCACGTAACCTCCTGTATCTACAGTGTACAGGGATCTCCCCCTCTCAATATAATCATTTTGTAAACAAACTGACCCCCTACACAGCCTGCAGGATGGGAAACGACCGTCACTTCAGTAAAATAAGCAGCGGCTCGTTTTTCGCTTCGTCCATAGAAATTTTTGCATGTTTAACATTCGTAGAGGACCGTTTCCCACATCTTTCCTGCTGTTTTTGTCGAGTGAGCTGACACTCAAATAGTATTTGTCATGAAAACCCAGCTAAAATAGCCTAAAGATCCCAGTGGGTCTGCACTTCATCCAAGAGGCCCAAAGACGCAGCTCCTCAGGCTCTGTGGGCTCAAGCATTGGACAGCAGGGAGGTCGTCCTCACAGGGACCAGTCCACTTACGTGGGTAGGGACTTCAGCAGGTTTTCACGCAACTCCAGGGTCACCAAGTTAGCCAAGCTGCAGGTAACACAGAGGAAGGCAACATGAGTGGTGAATCCGTCACGAGTGCACATCACTGCTCTGCGCCAGACACTCGCTGCCTCTCCACACCATCAACTGTGTTCGTTTCCATACAGCTCAGTGACAAGTGTCTGGTGAGGCCACGTTAACGTTTAGACGCAAGAACGATGGGCGGGTATAAACGCTGCATTGCGACAAAGACAGCAATGGCACAACTAACGCCCAGCAGTCTCCAGACTGGTCACGTTCCCGTCTCCAGGAGACCCGTGTGAGCGCCCAGCAGGTCGACGTGCTTACTTTCCAATGTCGTCCGGTAGCGTCTGCAGCGACACGTCGTTCAGGGCCAAGTGGGCCAGGCCACGCAGCTGAGTAAAGCCCTCAGGCAACCTGCAGCGCACACAGAGAAGAGAGCAGACAGGGTAAAGGTCGAGACGGACGCTAGCAGCTAGCAACCTGAGATACAGGTTTCTCACACACCATTCATCACACACAGCTTGGGCCAGAGGACCGGTCCGGCTCTCAGCGCCGCTGCTCTGTGTCCGACCCAGTGTCATCGTTCAGCGACGGGTCACCGCGTCTACGCTGCGCTGGTCTGGATGTGATGGGCACCTGCTACACAGCGTACGAATGCGCTCCTGCTGTAGTTCAGTGCAATTTGTTTGGATCAATAAGATTATCTAAGTATGTCCTTCACCGTTCACCTGAGGGTTAGAGTTAGCCTCCCTATAAAAGTCTTGTTAATATGCAAATAGGCTCCACTCAACTGAAGAACATTTACTTAGTGGAGCAGTAAGAAAACCTGTGCAGAAGATGCCTGATTTAGAGAATCACACACCCAGACAGGATTTGCTCTCGCTTCTTTCAGCACAACCGCATCTTGTAGACAGTGTGAAGAGATATTTCGCTCCCTCTACACCCTTCGCTCTGCGACACCCAGCAGAGAGGAGCCGTCCCACGTGCTCACCTGGAGAGGGGGTTCCCACTGAAATCTGCGATCTCCAGTGCCTTGCAGAACTTAATGCTCTCTGGGATCTCAGGAATGTCTGCGGCAGAGGCCAAGAAGAAGGGAAAGAAAAAGGAAAGCAGAATTTCTTTGTAAGTAACAGATGGATCAGGCAGGAGAAAGAGTGAGAACTTTTGTGGTCAGCGTGGAATCTCTGCACCCCTAAAAGCCATCACAGCAAACTACTGACCCAAACACCTTATTCCTCTGCCTCCCTTCGTACATTTACATCGATTCATTTAACTGACACTTGTCTCCAAAGTGACCTACAATACTGAGCTACTTCCAAATTCTTGTTTATACAGTTGGGCAATTTTAACTGGAGCATTTCAGTGTAAGGGGTTTGCTCAAGGGCACTATAGTAGAAGGTGTGATTCAAACCCAGGTCCTTCAAGCGCAAGGTGGCAACTCTCAGCCTTCCTGAATTACTGTGGTCTACAGGCACTATGTGACTAAGCGACTAACCAGTTGAGTTATAAACACAGTAAAATGCACTTTCTCTTTCATCATTAGAAGAAAACTGGCCCTCCAGATGCCATGATGGTCAACCACTTCCTTTTTAAAGGGAACCATGATGACACACTTTGGTTTGGCAGTCAAGGTGCGATGCAGAGGACACAAGAATGGCAACAAGGAGTGATTTGTGTAACCGCGAGCCGGAAAGAGAAAACTGCCGTCACGGAGCATCATGAGTTGCCCTGACATACAACTTACCGTTTCGCGAGATGTCCAGCTCTACCAGCTGCATGAAATTGGCCACATCCGGCGGAAGCCTCTGGATCTCATTGTCGCTCAGGCACAACTTGCGCAGGTTCAGCAGTCGGAAGAAGGGCTTCAGAGGAAGAGAGGAGTGTCACTTGTGTGTGCACGTGTGTCCACATTCTGACAAAGCAAATATTAGATGTGCAAACAGGTCCTCCAATTCATTCCCACAGAGTTTAAGGAGGGATGCAAGGCCAGCTCAAAGCTCTGCACGGAATTTGTGGACATGAATCATAAAACATCTCACAGCTGACATCAATTTCATTTAAATTACTGTTAAGTACTTAAGATGATGGACTAGCTTTGGACGTTCGGGGCACACCGCTGAACCGCCACACAGCGACTCGCTGTAGGGTGTTTTACGCATGTATGCGGTTACAGCGATCAGATTATATAGGACCGGAAGATGATTCCAGCCCCTTCGATGTGTGGTGGAGGCTGAAAAAAGCTCATTCTGACACGGCGGTTTCAGGTCAGCTGGTGGAGGAGAACACAAGGAAACTGACACAGCATAAGAGGCTTAAGCAAACTGCGAGGACAACGTCTGAAGGTGATACAGCTTTGGTGGGTATATAAGAGTGTAGGCGACTCCATATAGGGACATGCACAACAAAAGAGGTCTGAGCGAGACAACTGCATAGGAGGACATCAAGTCTGAGCAGAACATGTTCAGTTTCGAGGTGTGAATGAGCAAATCCAATGCCGGACAGCGCAATACAAATCAAACACTTCGTAACAGAACGTATTGTGTATAAAACCCTCAATTTTCATTTTGGGTTTTTAGTCCTAAGCAAGTCCTCATCTGCTGAAGCCCACACAGAAAGCACTTCTTCACCAAGAGGAGCAACCAAGCAAAGGGGAGACCAACAGGGATGTAGGGAGAGGCCAAGGAAGAAGATCAGCTGGTAGAGCCTAGACATGCCCCTCCTTCACTGCCAAGATCAGTGGAACAGCTTGCACACATTCTTCCCAAAGCCTGCACCCCCTGCCCCCCACACACACACACACACACACACACGTTGCAATCTTCCTTTAGTCTTGAACCAGTCAGCTGGCTCACATAATGCAATGAGCCCGTGAAGGGACAATTATGAGGGTTTCACAAAGGCTCCTATTCACTGCTGGCAGAGAAGACGGACATTGGGAGCTCTGCTTGCCTGCTGGTTTGCGCAATCCTGGGTCTTGGCCAACATTCTCCCTAGTTGACTACATTGGGTGTTGGTACCACAACAGCACCAAAAGCAGCAAGATTAATCAAGGTTTGGTTAATGGTTTTTAAAAATGACCTGACAACAGCTCCGAGGTTCAAGCGATCAACTTGTGCTTATCACTTCCTTGTCTGAAGCGCTTACGGTCCCAGGTGCCAGACAATCTCGCAGACCCTTGAGACCGTGTCCTATGTGGTATGTCCATGAGACAGTTGTGCGCTGAACTCCCCAAGTAGATGTGTGAAAGGACATTCATCCACACAGCCCCTGGAGCTGAAAGGTCTACCTGGCGTTGGTCCTCACGTCTTCAGACCATGCACCAGTGCAGCACTCGCTGTAACCTGCTGCTCGGGTTCTAACTTAAAGAAAACAAGATGTCAGAAAATTGGGAAAAGCCAAGAGTAAAACTGCTATTCTGCATCACCACAAAAAACTGCTTCAGGCTCAGGAACAGTAGTCAACATGACACCCATCTCTCTCTGTCATAACACCACAAGATGCAGCATCAGGGTCACTACTTACTCACATAACAGTAGACAGGAAAATGACTGATGGCAAAGGGTGGGACCATGGTGTATTGTGACAATTGTCTTCCGCTGGAAAGCGAAGGAAATGAAGAAGTGGAGCGAGTCTCTGCACCCCACCTACCCGCCAGTCACGCTGTTATGTCGGAAACCCGAGCTGGGAAGAGAAGCCACAGCCCTGCCTCCTTCAGCTTCACGTCCTCGCCATCTTTGGCAAAAGAACAAAGCTGGTGAACCCAGAACCCTATGCACAGTTGTCCATCACGCCGAGGCACAGGCTCCCCTCTGCCGAGATGAAGAAAGGACGACAGCAATGACAGAACTACATGAAAAGAAAGACAGGGAACAGGAAGGCAAAAGGCAGAGCAGGAAGAAAGAGGGCTAAGGAAGAACTGAAGCGAAAAGAAAATGAGCACAGGAACATAGATCAGCAGAATGAATGGTAATAGTTAAAGGTGCAGGCCGTGAGATGACAAGTGGACGGCAGGAGGAGGGAAGGAGCACAGAAATGAAAGATTAATGGAGGCAGGGACTATTCATGCAGGATAGGCGCAAGACAAAGGTTACCAACGAGGACCTTTTGTGTGACCATGACATCATGCCAGTGGCCCCTGATCCTAACCGCCCCATTCTGCTACCCAACAAGGCCTCACGTCACTGAACGTTTCTCACTCATGCTCAGTGACCATTCTCCATTCACCTCGTTCTCCACAAGATCGCACACTTACTATTAACCCCTGGCCTTCATTCAATTCTTTTTTCTCCTGCAAAGTTTGTTTACCATCTTCTGTCACTGTTAGCAATTCCATCAAGCAGGTTCGCCATAAACACAACTGGTCTTCTCTGGTTTGCATTTAAAACCACATTTAGCACTGTCAAATATGCAAGGACGATCTTCACTGGAACCCGAGAGTGACTCAGCTCGCCGCAGGGTAAAACTGGAGCAACACCTGTGGCAACGATGACGACGACGACGACAATAACTCGAGATACTCAGCCCACCACCGGGACCTCGCTACCCACCATCCACACCACCGACAAGCAGCGGTGTTGCAGGAGAGCTCACGACATCGCCACAGACTCTCCCACCTTCTCCACCCTCAGTCCTCATCGCTGCCATCTGGGAGACGCTATCGCAGCCCGAGAGCCAAAACCACCAGGCTCAGGGACAGCTTAATACCACTGCCTGTCAGGCTCCATCATCTCCACCACCAGCGACCACCTCCCCTGCCCATAACCACTCGTGTGTGTCGCTGTATGTTTGCCGTGTGTGTGCGCGCACTTATTTATACTATGACACTTTAACCCTTTTACCTTAATTTACCAATGCTGTATTATCTTTTCATGATCATTCTTTAAGTTGTCATTCTCTTGGCTTCTCCCCCCTCTTCTGTGCACTGCGAACCTGAGGATCTTGAGGATTTCTTGCTCACTTGCATGACTGAGTGTTGGATGATAAACCATTCTTGCAAGGTCCCATTTATACTAAAGGGACCCTTTCTGTGACTCCAATAAGCAGTTAAGCATTCAGCTTGACAAACGTAAAGTGTAAACAGGGGGCACTCAGGCTCAGGCCAGACCCCCCTCACCAGCCTCTGGCCGCACGATTCACACGTGTTGCCTGCCCTGAAGAGCACGTGCTCAACACACGCGAAGCGGAATGGGGACTGTGGCGCTAAACTGCGAGAAGAGAAAGTGCCAGAAACACAGGAAACGTGTATCTGAACGATGTGCTGCACTGAGCCACATCTGAACAACAGTACTGGTGTCCTTTGGAGGCCACATTCAGGAAACACGACCAACCAGGCAGCCGTGCCAGGGAGAGCAGCGTATCATCTAGGAACAATATGAGGTCTTGCCGACTGAACCGATGGCCTCGGCACCTATCAACTACAGCAAAATTAGACCGACATACGGTCCCATTACCGACATCTGCCACAGGTGTGAAGGTGCTCTTTGGGCTGGGGGTGGAAACTGAAACTTTACAGCACCCAAAACAACCTTAACCTTTATACACAACCTGCTCCAAGGTACAGGTGTGTTTTCTGTTTGTATCGCACGTGTCGCGCTGCACCTGGACATGCGGTGATGCAGCCTGGAGGCCTAGAACTTCTCCCAGGTGACTCGACCGTCCAGGTAGCACAACCGTGAACCTACTGCTCACTTTTCCTGACCCGCAGCCACAGTAGCGACTGTCACAGCCCCCCCTCTGGCTGCCTGTGGCACCGATACACTACAGGTCCCACACAAGGACTTTTGAGTAAGATGATGTTTTGCTTTCCTGGATCCGCTTTGCGTCAGCAGCCATTGTGGCTCCCTGGCAGTTCCGTGAAGGACTCGCTGTGACGTCAGGTCACACGCCGGTCACTCAAACATTGTTTTACACACAGAACATCCTGTCGGGAGACGGTCGACAGCCAGTTAACAAGGAGTCCTTTGTTGCCTGTCTTGCATAACAGGCAGGATCTTCGCGAGGGAAGCCCTGCCCTTCGGCACATCCCAGCGGAGGAGCCTGCTGGCCTCCCATTTCGCACACTCACCCCCCCACCCTCACGCTGGACGAGGAAGATCTGCACCAAAGCCTGGTTCACAGGAGATGCTACAAGCATAAATGGACAAGAACACACAAAACAGGGATCAAAGGGACCAAACAGCGGCGCTGCTATCTGGATAAAGATAATTTATGAAGTTTTTCCAGCTAGATCACAGCTGCTAAACCTAAGAGGTAAGAAGGTGCTACAACTATGAGGACAGATTGAGCCACAAGGAGGAAATGTCAAACATACAATGTCAATAGAAACAACAGAAAAGCTGTGCAAAAAGTACAAAAACAAAGCATGTGGAAGAGTATCTTTAAATTACTGCATTTGAATAATTTGACTTTGATGTAAAATCCTGATGTGAAACCTGAAGTGAAAAGCCGAACACACCTGCCACCGCCAACTAGACGCGGTGAAACTCCTCCAGCACCGAGGAGACACACCACACAGAAGATGGAAAGCTGTGCTGAAGCACGGAGACCTGCGGTCTGTGTCAACACAACACTCCATACACTGCTGGAGAACCACAATCAGGACCCTGGGGAACTCACTGTCAGGCTTCCTGCTGTGCTGCTGCACAACCAGCCATCTCCACGTTGACTTTAACCGCACTCACGTGGGTCACCGACACCAGACTGACAGCAGTGCACTACAACTGAGATGAGAGCCAGAGCTGAGTCATCCAGAGGAAAGCTGTGGCCACAGTAACCTCACTGTAACCTAATGCACATCTTCACCTTGCATTGGTCTTCAGCTTTCTGCACGCTGCTAGTTAGGATGAACATCTCACAGACCCTCCGTTTCAGGAGGGCCACCTGACTGGTCGCCGTTATTCCCTCTCGGCCCGCGGAACTGTCCGGGTTGCTGACATTTAGGTAACATTTATTCAGTTAGCAGCCGGTTCTCTCTAGTGACGTAAAACAAGAGAGCATTTCACCAACAGTCAGAGATACAGACACACGCACGCGAGATTCTCGTAGCACAGTCACACACTACTGTGTCACTGGTGGGCCATCTGACACACACCCAACTCTCAGCTACTTAGGGGACCCCCGTGTATAAAACATAGAGCTTGAAGTGTTGAACAGGACATTTCAGCAGAGTGTCCATAATTACAGATGTACAACTGAATGTGACCCTAATCTTGTCACTTATGTGGAAACAAGTCCAATTCCCCGAATTTTCCGGCACCACTGCAGTGCCTCAGAATAATCAGAAAAGCTTCTCCACACATGCAACCACACGTTCACCTTACTTTGCATAGTCCCCTGATTCTTTGGCCTTGTCTTTAAAGATGCCACCAAAGCAGGCCATCAAGAGGCTCCCTCATCAACCATATACCCACGTGCCGCCCGGAGGCCCTCCGGCAGGCTTCACTAGAAGGAACCTCAACAACAAACCATCGCGATCATTGCCAAAGCTCCACCCCCTGGTTAGCCCCAGGATGAAGGATTGTCCAAATATCTCGACTGGGTTTTTAACTCCCTGCCAACAAGACGCAATGTCAGCTGGAACACGGCATGCTGTGCTAAACCGAGAGGTTCGAAGCACTTTCAGGGTGGCAGGGAACTGAGGGAGGTAACAGCGCACAAATCCCGATGGAATGACAAGCATTTCGGCTGATCACAAGGTAAAGCAATACGCCCAGCAGGCACTTCTTCCCCAGTGGGCTGTGGGACTCCAACAATTCATAAAAGTTGGCTTTTTGCAGGCTTGGGCAGATGGAGGGGGGGGGGGGGGACAGGTTTGAATCCCACCTCCTGCTGCAGTACTCGCCTATAGTAAACACTATCGTAAATGCACACAAGTGGGTAAAAGTGGTGTAACTCTGGGGTTAAAAAAAAGTGTGAATTTCTCTGCTGGGTGGCCTGATCACCGCCCTGTTTGAAGTCAGTTTCACTGCTCCATTTCTTCACTGCGCTCTGGTGGGAAATTAAACACGGGGAGTGTAACTTCATCACACAGCAGACTGCAAACAAGTTTTATTTCTTAACAGAGAAGAAGCTGACAGCTGGAAAATAAACTGACGACCAGTTTGGCGGATTGAGCCACGGTTCCTCCCTTCGGCTCCTGGAGGAACACCAGCAACGCCTCACCGTTGGAGTACAGAATCCAACATTAACACTTTAGCATTTGGAACTATAGTACAAACATCACGTGGCAAAACAAACCAAATTCCTTTTGAATTAGGCAATGTCATTCAGCCGGGGGTCCGCAGCAACAACACACCAGAAAGAAAAGACTGCAGATAACAAACACTTCGAAACACCCCCGTCACTCATAACGGAAACATGTTGTGACCCCCCCCCCCCCCCCCCCCCCCCNAGATAACAAACACTTCGAAACACCCCCGTCCCTCATAACGGAAACATGTTGTGCCCCCCCCCCCCCCCGTGAGACAGCAACGGCCGCCAGTTCTCGTGTGTTTCAGCAGTCCTACAAAATAATAATAATAATAATAATAAAAAATTAGCGGGTGCAGGAATATTTTTCTAGGTCCTTAGTGTTTGTCACAATTTTAAAAGGGCCTGTGGGCTGTAAAAAGGTTCAGAACCTCTGGCGTGAAGAAGGGAGACGCAGACAACGCCAAAGGCCACTTCCCGTCTCATCGGCGAGCTCTTCGCACACAATGGGCTGACAAACAAGCGTGGGAGAGTCCGTCTCGGCTCCGCAAACACAGACAAGATGGGGCTCAAGAGGAAAGGGACCATTACGCCGTGATCACGGCTTCCTGAGACACTGCGGGACTCGTGCAAAACAGTAAAGTAAAACACGCGGAAGGTCAGCAACAGAGGGGCGACACCTCCAACGAAGCCCCCTGCGCACACGGCAGAGAGCCTTGAGCCCGAAACCAGTTTTTTAAGGAATCGTTGCTAATCGGATAAGAAAGGAGAAGCGAGATAGAACAGATGGTTGTGGAAAAATCCACTTATCCTAAGAAAGAGGGGTTATAAAACTAGCCTGTAATGAATTTAGTTTCATCTAGAAAAAAAAACTGACAAAGCTGCCAGTTTATTAGGTACAATCCACTAATACTGGCTACTAGATCTGCCAATTTATTTGCTGGTTCAATTCTGTAAAACCCGTGACAGTAGCTATAATAACTCACTGTTTTTATTGGCAAAATTGATATCTTTTATTAAGTTACAACTACCTCACAATTAGTCCTAATTAGAGGAAATTAATACAGAAAAATACTGAAAAAATATTGTTTCCAGGAGAGAACTCTGCGAATACCAGGGGGGCCTCGCTACTGTCTTGCAGGCGACTTTATTGCTATAAACCAAAAACCCGCCGTTACAAATAAAACAAAAAAGTCTTCAAACCTCCTCCGATCTCCTTCCCATCTCATGATCAGCCAGTCTAGTTGTAAAACTTCTTAAACTGTGACGATGGCGTTGGAATTTAGCTCAACTCTGCTCGAATTCATCTGATCAAGTTTATTACATATTCAGGGCTTCAGGCTAAAAAAAAAAAAAAAAGTTAGGACTAAACAAAAATATCTGGGAGCCAATTTCTATTTGTATTTGCCACAAAGATTAGGCACGTTTACAAGGTATGTCATTCTTAAAGTGTCTCTGCCAGGTGCACGCGTACCACAAAGGGGCTTTAGAGCAGAAGTCAGAATACAGGGTTTGGCCGTCTCTGTCACACTTCAGCCAAACAAATTCCTCAAGTGTCACTCGGGAGCTTCAGGGATGTCATCCTATCATGGCCGTCGTCCGGCTCCCTCACGCTAACCGCTGCAGGTCCTGCCAAAGCCGCACTCACACGCAGACTGTGGAGGGACGTCTGCAAGGGTTCAAACTGCCATCATTCAGGCGTGACAAAAACAAGCACCAGGCTTTTAAGGGAAAAAAGAGCTACTTTTATGTCGTCATAAGTGGACGCGCTACTTGAGAAGCGCACGGTACAGCAAACTGCAAGTAGCACTTCATCAATTTACACTAACAAGAAACTAACAGACATCCTTTTGGTGTGTCAGCAATTTGTATTGTTGGTTGCAGTCTGGAGCCCTGATGTTTCAGTCTTTTCACACAGACAAACATAGGGAAGACCGGGGGACAACTTGCAAAACTGATACCCACCTGCTTGCAGGTGACACACGAAAAGTGCGGTCTGACTTGGGAACACAAACAAATGATGGTTTGACTAAAGCTCTTCAACCTACGTACATGTAACATGTACAAAGTCAGCAGTAAAACATTTATTGACGTTGCCTTTACTTTGCAAATAACCACTTTATTTGCACACATATCAAACACACATTCAGCCACTGCTCACGTTAATAGATGAGCAACGCTGAAGTCCGCAGGTACAGCCCTACAGGCATCACGTGACTGTTGTCAGTCACCTGGAGGTAATGTGTGCAGTAAAATGAGACATAAAGAGAGCGCTTGTGACCCCCCCCCCCAGCACATTTCTTCTTAACCCGTCAGACCAGTTTGGGAGGCCAACAGCACAGGTTCGTTCCAGATGAATGACGCCAGAGCCACATTCCCACACCAGCCGCTCGCTGCGTCTCACAAAACCACACAGCAGCTTCTCAGCCCTGTGAACAGACACGCGGCATTTGGCTGCAGTGGTGGAAACAAAGGCAGGAACGCGATTAGCATCGCTGGGTCACAACCTGACGGGTAAAGGGACAGCAGACAGCTTCACTCGAGAAACGGCCTCATCGATAGACAGGACACGTCGACACACCGAGTGGCAAAGTGTGTGTGTGTTGTGTGAACGTGTAATAAATAACAGCAACGAGCAACAGAAGGCAGGTAACCTGTGCTATTATGGAGGCTGTTGCAGACTGAGCTTGAACTTGACAACGCACCCAGACCAGGCTCTAAACACACGTGCTCGAATACGAAAGCACGTCTCCGCTTTCGACGCCAGCTGTGTTAGCTGAGCGCCTGAGAAAGGAAACAGACACAAAGGCGCGGGACCGCAGCCGACGACACGCGAGACGTGCAGCAGGAAGAGGTGTGATGCACTTGTGCTGTAACCTGTCGGTGCTTAACAAGAACCACCGCGGGATTTAAACCTGTGCCCCGCTGATAATCCCATCACCCTCCGAAGCCCGGCTGTGGCGGACTGCGGTTCAGAAGACCGCCGTGAACACAGTGCGCACAGTGAACGGTCACATTAATTATTAACTCATTTCAACAGGGCTTCTCTGGAGGTTCAGGTCCACTGGGAACCCAGTTAGGTTTCAGGTGGACGTTTAATTAAGCGTGACGCCTTTAACAGGCTTCTCAGCTGTTCACGTGAGCAGTGATCTTCAGGTCACTCTTCCACGCGAACCTGCTCTACCGTCCCTCAGAAGGGACAACAAGACGTCACGCGGACACCTAGTCTTCCAGGAAGCATTTCAACTAAGAGCAAAGGAAGAGGGAGAAACCAGAGCTGGAGTTCACTTATGAGAAAAGTTCACTGTAAAGCCAAAGTCCACAGACTGGACAACAAAAGAGGACAGTTTAAGCTAAATAGGAGAACCTGTCTGGATTATTTTCCAGGAACAGAAAAAGCAAGTTCCCCTCCCAGTTTATCGGAGCGATTCGGATTTCCCCGTATTAAACCCGCACAAGATTTATAAAGAAATGTTAAAAAAAAAAAAAACCTAGAACGCTTAATGTTACCTGAATGGTAAAAATGTTGCTGTCAGTATGTTTTTCAAGCAAACAGCCACTAACACCTCACTGCGATGAGGAGATGCTGACCTACCAGAACAACCCTGAACATCTACACAGTGCAGCCAGTTGGAAGCACTGCAAACAGCCACTCGTGACATAATTCCCAAAAATCCTAAATGTTCATATCTGCAAAAACAGCGACTTGTAAATCAGATGCAAACATCTAAATCCAGGGGATTCGCAAAAGTGGTCATTTGTTATACAAATGTTTACAAGCCAGAACTGGTATTACACAGTAAAATCTGTGCTCTGGTCAAGAGCTCCACAAGTGGAGAAGGTGCTGATGAATATCTGTTTCGGGGAGCTGAGCTCAAGTGGCACAATGAGACCTGTGACATTTTTTTCATCCAAAGATTGCATCACCCCTGTAGGACAAAACCCGAAGCCTTCGCCGTTCCACGCGACTCTCGGGGACCCGCAGCGAACACGCGGCAGAAGCAAAGAAGGGGACCTGGAGCTCCTCCTCAGCGAAGGAAGAGGGTGTCCAGGAACAACCATTTGTTCTGCCTAAAAATGAACGTGACGCTTGCCGGGGCTTGTTGTTGCATTTGCTGAAAACACGCGTGTGAAGACGCTCATTCCGGACACGCTTCCTTGTTCAGGTTTCCAGCCAAACGGCCTTCAGGCCGGCCACCGGTGCGTTTGATGCCACACCCACAGCAGCTTCACGACAGGCCTCTGAAGTTGGCATCCTGCTCCTCACCAGTCCAAACTCTTTACTTCCTCTAACTTTCAGATCTGTGCTCCAGTGTGTGAGAAAAACGAGTCGGTGAGGAAGTGCCTGCTACGCTGCCCTCAGCCGTCTTAAAAGCCCACACAGAGCTCAGCCTTTGGCAATCCTACCCTGAAGCAGCAGTACGGACATATTAATACCGTACACGGGTCCCCTGACACATCCTTCTGACAATTCGAAGTACAGTAAAGCCCTGCTGTAACGCAGCAAGTGGGGTCCAGGGACTAAACTGCAGAGTCACGTTATTGCAAGTTTAACTGAAGAACAACGTTGGTCTTCCAGTTACTGCCCGAAAAGAAAAATGAACAAAATGTTTGCGTGTGTTTGTTGCAGAGCGGCACGCCGGCTCACGGCGCCTGGGCTGCTCAGGGCAAAGTTCAAACCCAGCTCAGGCTGCGCGGAGCTTCCATGTTCTCCCTGTATCTGTGTGGGTTCTCGCTGGGTGCTCTGGTTTCCTCCCACTGTCAAAAGACTTTTGTCAGGTTAGTCGGTCACACTAAATGACTCGTAACGTGTGAATGGTGTGTGGGGTTACCCTGCGACGGACCGGCATTCTATCCGGGGACAGTTTCGTAGCCTTGGGCCTGCAGCTTCTGGGACAAAGACTCGTCTTTACTGGAAGTGCAGGAAACGGACCAGTTTTCACGAGACATCTCAAGTACTGCAGTGACCTGCTTCAGCTGTGCGGCTGGTAGCATTAAGAAGGGAGCTTCAGGAGACTAAACACAGGGGCTCACAGACAACAGTGGACAAACCCCCTGTAAGTCCCCACAAGTCAGACAACTATTTACAAACATGCAGCAGCAGCAGCAGTCGTCAATTCGGGCCGGGGGTCCACCCCCCCCCCCATCTGCTACAATTTCTATTATTAACAGACACGGAATAATAAAGCCATTAAAAACTTAGTCAATGATCGTGTGCAACGGATTACAAAAACAGAGAAAGTCACAAATGATGAGTCACTTCCTAACCCTAAACCCCCCTGCCGCACACAGGACCGGAGCCAATCGCTTTAACTCCAAATTTGTGTTGCCGCGACCTTCTACTGCATCTTCTGCATCTTCTGCAGCCGCAGTGTTGCCATGTAAACGGGCGTATTTAACTGCTGTCGCCGACAACCTGCAGACTGGAGCTACACGACGGCGACGCACCGCAGAACTTGTAAAGGCTTCGTGTAACGCGGTAAAAACAGTGTAAAAACTTCATCAGCTCCACACGGCAAATTCCAACAAGTGCGCGTCCGCCACCTGGACACCTGTGAAACTTTAAACGCGCGCGCGTACGAGCCTCTCCGGCACCCGGCTGCCCCCGCAGCCGCCTCACCTTGGGCAGCTCCCGCAGCTGGTTGGCGTCCAGGAGCAGCTCCTCCAGGCTGCGGCTGTAGCGGTAAATGTCCTCGGGAACGGCGAGCAGCGAGCAGTGCCGCCGGTCCACCGACTCCACGTGGCGGTTGCAGCGCCACAGCGGGATGCAGCGCAGCATGGCGGGCGGCGGCGCTCAGCGGCTCCGCATGGCGCCGTCACGCAGCCCGGGCAGCGGCTCAGCAGGCGCGGAGAGCCTGACGCCCATCCCCGCCTGGACGGCGCGCTTCCAAACGGCTCTCAGGAGCAGCGAGGCCGGGTGCGGAGGACCGAGCGCCGCGTGTGGAACAAGTTTTAAACTCGGCTGTTTTTACTTCAGAGGGACGCGAAGGGAGCGACGCGCTCTGGGCTCCATGGCCGCGCCGAGCTGACGAGGCTGCGGAAGAGCGATTAAAGCGCCGTATCCGCCGCTCTGTCCGCCGTCGAGCTCCCGCGGCGACTCGCTGCTTTTCTTCTCAGCCGCCCTGCAGCGCGACGCCAACGGCGCGTCGGACGACAGCGCCTCCCAGCGCTCCGGAGGCCTGCCGCCGTCCCCCGCCCTACAAACTGCCTCCCGGCGCCACGAAGCCCGTTGGGTTGTTGAGAAGTCGGGCAGAGGAAGGAGACACGGAGCGGCGCGGGGACCAGCGTCAGTTCTGCATGTCTGTCGGTAAAATGTATTGTTGTTTCCTCTGGGTTGCATGTAGCCGTGGAGAAAAGCGCCTGAATACATGCGAACAGGTGAGGCCTCTGCCCCCGTGCGGACCCCTTCTGGGTTATTTACATAGCACCACAGGGGGGTGTTGAACCAAAACTTGGTTCGCCAGCAGATAGAATGTCGCTTTGCAGAGTATCTGGCTGTACTCATGCAAAATAGGTTCATCAGTAGAGGACCCACAATATAATTCTGTATATTTACATTCTTTAGTGCCTTTTCCCTAAAGAGACACGATGTTTGTCATGTACTTTTTACAGAGCCTTGCAAAAATATACAGACCTCTTGAAACTTATCATTGCCTGGATTACAGATTATACTCATGTATTTGGACGGTGTGAATCCGTGGCACCATCTGAAAACTGGTCCCAAAGCGTCATCCAGCCGAGACGAACGGGGAGAATAACGTAACAGAGCCGCTACACACGTTATTGGACACGTGTGGGGCTCGAATACTTACGCAAGCAGCATATTTCGGTTTTGTTTTCTTTACAATATCTGACTTTAACGTTAAAGTGTGAGTTCACAATTTTAAAAAAAAAAAAAAGGGGAAAATGCAAGTATAATTTGTAATCCCGGCAAAACTGAACTTACAAAAAGTTATTCAGACCCCTTGAAACGCACCCCTTTATCCATGTATATGGCAGAGCAATGCAACCCACATAAGTTCACCTGAAAGTATCGTTGGACTGTGGGAGGAAAGCGGATTGTGTGGAAGAATCTGGCACAAACGTGGTTGGAACATGCAGACAGACAGCTGGATTCCAACCCGGATGCTAGCAAGGCACCAGTGCTACCTGCTGTGCCGCCCATTCGTTGTTTTTACTGCATCAGCACCAGCTGTGGCTCATAGTAACAGACAGATAAAAGTGAACACAGAAATAAGCTGCATCAGTCACAGTGGGTGTATACTTTGACATACAGATCAGATTTTAGCTGCATCTAACAAAAGAAAATCGATCCTTTCGCTCAGCTACACAGAGGACAGTTTGAATATAGACAACAACAGAATGCTGGTAAGTTGAAACTAAAAACAGGAGAAACACAGAGCCTGAAGAATTCAACACAATTTTAAACGGACAGACTTTCCGATTTCCTTCTGGTATGATATTTAAGCCCTCTTACCTATGAAATGTACCTATAGGGAAGCCCTGAAAAGCCTGTGGTTGTGCACCGCCGGGCATCACCTACGAAGAGGTGGTAGAGTTCAGTGTGGAACGTCACCAGCAGACCAGAGCAACAACTTCAGCACAATTTAGCACACCAACATGTGGACTTCCCTTAGTTTTTTTAAATAAGTTTGAACTAACAACACTGCCCAACTTCAAATTTGAAGAATTTATTGTTCTGAGCAAGAGAAACCAACAGCTCTGCAATAAGTCATTCTTAAGTCCATACAGGAGCCAACTTTGGTAATGGGGGTAACCAAAGATTTTCACAATACAGTGAAAAACTGCCAAAAAAAAAAGTCTTTCACAGCAGATGACAAGAGGGGGGAAAATCCGTGAGGTGCTACTTGTTTTGCAAATCCCCAAAAGGGACAATATTACCGACACGAACATCAATAAAAAAATAATTACAGGTTTAAAAGAGGCCTGAACCACCTGGGTCCCGGGGCGCAGTTTCAGTCTATGCAGACAGGTCGCTGTTGTCAAAGCGCTCCTGGTCATACACCTCGGCCACAACTTTGCGACCCGCAAACCAGCGGTTGTTGAGGGCCTGGATGGCCTTGTTCATCTCCGCTGCCGCCGAGAACTCCACAAAGATTTTGACGATGACTTCAGCGTCCTCCTCCTCACCCTGCTTTTCCTGGTAGATGATGACTCTGTTGACAGCTCCAAACTTCCCACACTCCTCAGTGACCTCACCCTCCAGGTCGTCGTCTATGTCCTCCGGGCCCACCATGTTGCGCAGCACCATGACTGTAGACTGCGCAAAGCAAGGGAGGGGACAAGGAGGAGCAAGCGGGAAACTGTGTCAAGGACCACATCTCAGAAGGAACCAAACAGCAATTGCAACACTCGACCCAGTGTGTGGCGTGTCACCCTGTCAGTTAAAGGTGTGTGTGTGTGTGTGTGTGTGTGTGTGTGTGTGGCATAGGAGTGCGTATAGATGCTGGTCGTCTGAACGCCTGGGTGTGTCTCCCACACCCACCTCCTGTTTCCGCAGCAGCCTCTGCATTACCATGTGTCTGGCGCTGCTGCCCGATATGCTCAGGTTCTCCTGTTCGCTCAGAGACTCCTGGCCTGTGCTGTCCTGCGCCGACACCTCGTCTTCCTCCTTCTTGGCATCCGGGACTGGTGCAGCAGCAGCCGCCGCCGCATTCAGCACAGGAGGCGAGGCCAGGACAGGGTTTACCAGGCCAACCTGGGGCAGCACGGGAATGGTGGGCCGGACCGGGGTCACCCCTGCGTGGCAAAGAGCGCTTCTGAGCTGAAGTACAGCCGAGACCGCAGCCCGTTCACACAGATGCAGACACTTCTCCAAAGGCCACGAACAATGACTACCTACATGCTCTTATTCGTTTTAATAAAAGCAAAACAATTCCATTAATAGAGTGATCTGCACTCGCTGTGGCCCTCCACACTGCTAATGTAAGTTTGGATTAATTCATCCGCAAACTTAACTCCAAGCAAAATCACAATTGTATCATTACTTGACTTGAAGGGAATTAAGAAATATCTTCCGTTACACACATTTCTCTCCAAAGAATTTCCTCTAATAAATGTTATGTGCTTTAAATCACAGCTGCAGCAGAAGGGACCAGCTGGAAGGAAAAACAACAGTATACAGCAACACAAGTGGGAGCTGCACATCTGGCTCATCAGTCTCACAGATCTGACTTTTTGATGTTCATCAGGTCATTTCTCTTTTCAATTTACCAGAAGGCACAATAAAAGGGCTTTCATATCTATTCCTTAGCCTCAGCTAAGAGGTGTTTGTTTTTAAAGCAATTTCAGTTCAATTTATTGTGATAATCAAATCGCGGAATAAGTACACCCCCCCGGTCCTGTAGTGCCCTCGGAATTTTGCAAGCAGCCTGGGCTTTACAGACTCACTGCAGCAGGGAGTTCACATCTCCACTTCATTCTCAAACTCAGCCCTGCTTTAGTCAAGCGTACACTTATCCTGCACTCATTTGCCTATTAGTACTTGCAGTTTTTATTTTGAGACAGATACCTGTGATGACTCCAGGTGCCTGGGCAGCCATGACAGCCTGTGGGAGGCTGAGCTGTGGGGCGAGCGTCAAGGCAGGTGACGCGAGTGCTCCCAGCACTGAGGCTCCTGCTACGGCTTCCTGCAATAACAATGCCGGGCATCAGTAGGGCATAACTCATAGCAGCATGCAATATAGTCACGGAGACTGGAATCACTGCAGTTATACTCCGAGTAGCAGTGTTTCGTTAACAGACAGGCTAAAACCAGGGAAGACCCACAGAAGCCCGACAGTTGTACTCCACCACTCGCCACTTCTGCGTTCAAACCAGGATCCATTTGTTTAATCACAGCAAGACGCTCAGCCCCTACAGTCCCCATTTAGGCAGGTCATACAAAACAGCATAAAAAAAGTTATCAAGTCTTCTCACCAAACTACACTTTTGAGGCTAAAATTCTGCTAAGACGCTATTAAATTCATCCTTACAGAGCCCTCTTCATGTGGTAATACATTCTTTCACAGCACACTTACAGACTATTGCATTTATATTAGTCTATAATATGCTGGTACTACATTAACATGAATGATGTGTAAAAACTGTGGGGGGGGGGGGGGGCATACCAATGTCCTGTTATAAAATGTATCATTCATGAATTTTCANGGGGGGGGGGGGGGGGGGGGCATACCAATGTCCTGTTATAAAATGTATCATTCATGAATTTTCACACATCCTTATGCCTCACTTAAGGGAATCTGACAACAGAACCCTGTCTGTGTCTTAGTTTTTCAACCAACTGACTGGACACACAGCCATGGGCAAAATTATTGGTACCCCAGCATTTTGTTCACATAATGGATCATTCTTCCTCAAAGTGCTGAAAAGATGTGTTATCCATACACACACACACACACAACTTTGGTTTCCAGTGGAACAAAACAAAAATGTTGTGAAAATAGCAGAATTCTTGCTTATTCTACAAAGACATTCGAAAATGGCCCAGGAAATATTACTGGTCCCCTTTAGAAGTTATAAGAAATAACTGTTTTGTACTGATTCTTCAAGCAGACTGTTCTCCTTCACTTAGTACCACAGATGTCTTCAATCTCAGTCTCTCATTCAGGCAGTTTAAATGGAGAAGAGTCCTCACTGCTGCTGTGTCACTGTGTGTATCTCACCAAACATGGAAAAGCAGAGGGTTGTCTGAGGAGGTTAGAAAGAAGGTAACAGCCAAGCATGGTCCACGTGAAAGCTACAAGACCATCTTCAAAGAGCTTTGTGTTCCTATGTCTGCTGTTGCCAATCAAGAAGTTTAAGGCACACGGGACTGAAGCCAACGTCACTGGACATGGCCGCAAGAGGAGAATTGACCCGAGATTGAAGAGAAAGGGTGTGTGAATGATGGCGAAAGAACGGGGGGGGGGGGGGGCAAAAAAAATCCAAGCTGACTTTCAAGTTTGACGTGCAATTTTGAGTCGCACGTTCCATCACTGTCTGAATGAAAATGGGCTCCATTGTGGAAAGACATTAGAAATCATGGCAGAACAGAAATCAAAAAGAAGTTTTCAATAAAAAGAACTTCATCCCTACTGTGAAAAAAGGAGGAGGCTCATAAATGTTTTGGGGCTGCTTTGCTGTCTTTGGCACTGGCCTTGAAGCTGTGCAGGACACCATGAAATCCAAAGACTATCAAGACATTGGAGTAAAACATAGCTCAGTGTCAGAAAGCTGTGTTTCTCGCAGGTCATTTGTCCTCTAGGAGGAAAAAGACCTGAAACATCCCTCAAAAAGCACCCACAACAGATGAGAAGAAAACACGGGACAGTTCTGCAATATCCTGCTATGAGTCCTGATCTGGATCTTATGGAACAGCTATGGAAAGAACTAAACCTGACAGTTGGGAAAAGCACCATCATACCTGAGAGTAGTGGAACGAGGAGGCCAAACTGCCAGTGGAGATGTGTGGAAATCTGATTCAGAGCTACAAAAAGCACTTGACTGCACTTACTGTCTCCAAAGGCTGTGCTATTAGTTTAAGGGTCCCAATAGGTTTGTTCGTGCCATTTTCATGTGTTTTATTAATTATCTGATTTCAGATCAGAAGCAGAATCTCTGTTATGTTAAATGTGAAGTAAAGAATGATGAACACCTAAAACTTTCATCAGTTTCAACCCATTTCAGAGAAAATTGTGAAGTCTTCGGAAAAAGTCTAAGGGCACCGATAATTTTGGGTACGTCTGTATGGTACAATTTGTGTGATAAATTAAACGTGTATTGAGGACTCCAGAATACACATAATTAATTTTGGTAAATCAAAAGGGAAACTGACAAAAAAAAAGTCTAACAATTATCTTTCTTAAATTGCACAACATTCAAGGTTTCAGTTACATACGTCAATGGTTAAGTCAAACATTTCATGAACCTAAAGAGGTCTGCTGAGAGATGTGCGAGCTTTGCTCAAGAGAAATGCAAACAGTCCACTAACCCATTGGGTCTAGCATGTTCTGATCAGACCTGTCCATTCTGTTTACAGCTATGTCAGTACGGATGGGGCGTCAAGCCAAGACCAGGGATTGCACATAACCTCTGAAGACACCCTCTACCCCTTGTGCCTGTAGTAATTACCTGTGCTGTTATTTTCGCAGTAGCTGCAGCAGCAGCCACGGCAGCAGCAGGGGGCAGGCCACCAGGAGTTGTGGGGGTCAGGAGGGGCATGGGAGGGGTCACGGCCTTCCCTACACGTAGGTACTGGCCACCCAGGTCAAAGAGGTTCATGGAAGATACAGCGTCCTGAGATGACTGGGCCTTTTCATACTCTGCAGGGGAGGAAGAGGCGTCTCAGGACCGAACAACGGCTTGAAGCCACAGCTCAGGAGCTGACAAAGCAGCTCTGCTCACCGATGAAGCCGTAGCCCTTGTGCTTTCCTGTTGTGGGGTCCCTGGCCAACGTGCAGGACTTGATCTTGCCAAAGGCCTCAAAGACGCTCTTGATGTCCTCATCTGAGAGGTCAGGGTGGACGGATGCCACGTAGATCCGGTTAAAGGCGCGCGCCTCCTCTGCCAGTTGATCGATGATGGGCTGCGCCTGGCCGATGTTACTTGGCCGCCCCACCTACAGCACAGATACCAGCAGAGGGCCACTCAATGGGGTTGTGCCATAGACCCAGACACCGAGCAATGCACCTTGTCACTTCCTAGAGGAAACTTAAGCTAAGGAAGCCTATTTTATCCACTTGCTAAAGTGAAGAAAACCCTACGTCATGCCCAACTTTCCGCTCTTATTTCAAGCTAAGCGCTGTTAAATTTGCGTAGCCCCAACTAAACAACACCTGCACAGTAGAGGGTATATTTGTGAGCTAATGACATGCATACACCCAAAGTTTAACCTGACTAACCTACCAAATAAATGTTTTAAATCAGTTATGTATATTATCGAAAGGAATGCTGAATACTTTAAATATCATACTTCATCTCTTTGCCACCATTTCCAGCTACTCGTAGCAAATATAACTGGGACAGTAATAGGGGATTTTTTTTAAATTAGTTTTTTTTGTTATTATTATTATTATTTTTATTATTAATAATAAACAGCACGCCTTTCATATCTTCCATCTTCTGTTTTCACTTGTCTAAAATTTTCACAGTGAGTCTTACAGGTCATGTAGAATATTGATGGAAATCTGGCTGCGATTCATCAAAACCCACTTTTACTCTTTGGTCGGAAAATTCTAGATTCACCTTAGTTAAGTCAGGTCACTACGTTAGCAAGCTGACTTTTGGCTGTGCTCACGTTTGCAGGTAAGTTCACGTTCACAGTCAAATATTTTGCAGCTTAGTCGGGCTTAGGTGCAAACAGTGTGTGGAATTTATAATATTGAATAGGTTGGAGCTGAGGCCCTGTTAGTAGAAAAGTTATTTTAGATAATTTCACTTAGCTCTGTGGACATATTAGTGTGTTTATTATTATAAGTTTATTCCCTCACCCACATTTGTTTATTTTGCCCCTATAGTTCATGTTTTAATCCCTCTTGAAGGCTGGTTCAGGTTTCCACCAAAAGTGAACTGACTACTTGTACTTGTATCTGTGCTGCAGGTAGGGCGGCCAAGCAACATCAGCAAGGCGCAGCCCATCATCAGCACACCGGGAGCACGTGCCACGCAGCAGTCGCTTTTTCAGCATCCTAGAAAAACTGCTCTAAAACAGTGCAAGTCATGCAGACAGCAACACAAATCCTAAACACACCCGACTGGACATCCCATACAGATTACATTGCAAAAATACACACAGTTGCACATTTACACACAGTTAAGGTATGACTATGTATGACATTTTAACACAGGCTTTCAGATGTGACTGTATGGTTTCCTGTATAGCTCAAAAGATTACACAGCATTGGCACTATTTCCACCTTTAGCACTTGAAATGTAAAAGAGAAAATAAGCATGTTCCACAATTGCAGTTCATCCATCCATCCATCCGTCTTTGTAAAGGGGAACCTGGTGGTTCTGCTCCAGGGTAGGCTCACCTTGATGTTCCTGCCCCCCAGCATGACTGAGTTCATCTGCTCCAGAGCCAGCTGGGCTGCCTCAGGAACTTCATATTCCACAAAGGCAAATCCCTGGAATAAAGGCGAGCAGGACCACACAGGCAATTACTGAGGGCGAGGAGAGCAGGCAGGCACAGCTCACCGCTACGCACTGCGAACGCGTGCCTTCGTCACACAGTCACGAGCTAAACCCCTCACAGCAAGACTTAAACAGTCAACAAACACAGAAAACCCATTTAATAAAATTTAGCCGAAAACCATTGGCTTCGAATAAATTTGTAACAGTACAATAGTTGCACGGTACTGGACGGCATTTTTTTTTTATTTAGATTTTTATTCGCAGTATGATTATTTTATTAAGGAAACGCTTTGGATAATAATGCGTTACAGTTAGTTTTCAATTAGATACCCATACATAGGTATTAATTTAAGAGCTGTCGAACTGAAAATTCCGACAGTTTGGATACTAAGTGTCTCCCGTATTTTGGAGCAGAGAAAGGCATGTTTACTAGTTTAAAAAATAAACTGCATTCACACTTGTAAGAACTGACATCACAGCACTGTACTTGTACTTTGACAGCCCTTCTGCCTTTTCCACAAGCTGCCGAGACCGTTTTTGGAAGGTCATCACGTGCCACAGTGTTGAAGATGCCAACCTTGTGCTTCATGGTAACAGAGTCCCAGGACATGTCGATGCTCTTGATGGGACCAAAGGGAGCGAACGCCTGTCGTATGGTGTCCTCGCCCAGCTCATAGTAAATAGAGCCAACATAGACCCGGCACATGATGGCGAGCGCACGCTGCCGCTGTGCTGCCACCTGCAAACAAGACAGTGACCTGCTAGTACTTATGGAGCCCCAGTCAATTAGACAAGCAGCACTCACACACACACAGATGTATCAATACAGAATTTAATATCACTGTCCAATTACTGCATCTATTCCTGTGCTTCCAACTACTTTTCTGGTACATACTGCAAATCAACTATGCATTTCACCACGGTAGACAAACAGGCCAATGTCAGAGATGTACAACAGAGCAGCTACTGTGTTATGTGTGCAGAATAAGGTCTAAATAGAAAACGTTCAAAATAGTTTTACGTCAAGTGTAGTGCATATTTAAAGCACTGAATTTCAGTGGATAAAGTTTATCAAAGACCTGAAGTACCAATTTTACAGTAGTAGGGTGGTCAAATTTCTTGTTCTGCTAAAATCCTTCACAGCTGTCTCTTGGCCTTATACATTTACAATCAGTGTACGTGTGTCTTTTACTGTGGTGAGTATCTAGACCACTCATTTATATCCGATTCCTGAAACTGACCTGTAGTCCTGAGATGCTTAAAGACACAAATCAAACACTATAAATCATTAGGAAACCAAACATAAAGAGCCTTATAAAAGCAGTCAAACTTACGTTTTACTTGACTCTATGGGGAAGAATTGTTAAAACATTGAAAGCAGAACTTTTCTGGCTTCTTTTAGTGAACTCAAAAAAAATCCATTGTATTTACAAAAAACATCTTACAGAACAGTTTTTTTATCCATGACATGTCAGGAGAATGGTGACTTGCATTGCATTGCCTACCACATTACAACAGACTGCCAACAAGGGGTCCCTATTTCAGGAGTATTCTCGCTTAGGTTGGCTCAAAGTGACTGCTAGCCCTCTTTAATCCAAGCCAAGGGTGTTTTTAGTCCAACTGTCCTGTTGCATAGTAAATGCATATTTATAAAGGAGACATGGCATTCAAATCCCAGTGCAAACACATTCATCCTGCCAGCACCCCCAACCCAGCCAAAAAGTGATTCAAATAGTTCATGAACACACCGCCATGCCCCCCCCGCCCCCGCCGCCTCTAAGGTCTTCAAAACAAGGCTGTGGTTTTGATTAATCTTAATGCCTACATAACACTTTACCAGGAAATCAAAATACGTTATTCTAATTCAGAAGTGGGACTGACACTGCATTGTTGGGAGTCACTTCACGACGACTTCTACCATACACTGTACCTCACATTAAAAACGCGTCATGCTGGAAGCCTGTTTGGAACTTGATTTTCGGCAAAACCACTAAATAATACAGAGGTCCCTCAGTTTATTTATGTCATGATCTGAACCACTACAAAACCCCATTTACTCACATCTTACATGCACTCCCAATGAGCTACTCTCAACTTTACCATCCATCTAATGCAGATATTGGTAAACGCATGTTCAAGCATTCAAACCATCTTTATGAATGTTAGAATTCCCTGCTTATGGCTTTGCCGACAAAGTAATTTTTAATACTGTACTTCCGTCTTGGATTTTTCGATCAGTCCACGCAATGTAACTATGATTAGTACTAAACTAGTGTCATTTAAATTAGTTCAAGTTTTAAGGATGCTCAGATATAACATTTGACTGGCACTGTGTGACTGACACGCCACTGCCAGTCTTCATTGGCTAAGAGGAATCAGTTCACACTAGTCATCCCCAACATACACAGTTAGCAGAATTCAGCTTATGACGTCTTTTTTTATGTTTACATGGACCGAACTTGGATTTTGCACACCGTCCAATAGCTGAGCCGCGTGAGACATTAACGTTTATTCATTTAGCCGATACTTTCATCCTCAGCGACTTAATGATTCTAGCTTCGTTCGAGGCGACTTACAACGTTAGCTAAACTGTACTAACCTAGAAACAAGAATCCGTTTGGATTATCACGATTCGATTCTTGCAATTGACTTAAAACACAAAGCTCAAGGAACAAAACTAGCACATAAGAGTCCACGAGGAGTCCATTTAAAGCTTATAAATAATTTAAAAAACGGACCTGAACAAGCTCACCTAATAGAAGACATGCTGAGGTTGACCCTACCAGCACATGCACCACACAGCGAATCCTCATTAAATGAGCAGTTCAGCTGTAATCACAACAACTACCAATTCCGGGCTCAACATGCACACGTGCTGGAGAAGCGGACCTTAGGAGAAGTAAAAAGCAAGACAGCTCAGATTAACCCTTAACACAACAGAGTTGCTCACTTCCAAAGAACCTGCTGCTGGTTTTTAAATAAGCACAAAAAGTGTGTTATGAGCTGCATGCGCTCATGTCACAGCATTCAGACCCCTCCGACTTTTGAGAAATGTGCATTTTTATATTGATCATATTTGAAAAATCGCGTGGATACAGAAGGAGACGCTGCATTTATTACCAAACGTAGTCTTTTACACTGATGAACAGCACATTACAACATATTACATGTCATATGTGATGTGCTAAGGGATAAAGTCCAGCGAATATGGGGGATCAAATTATTTCCTGGCAATAAGTTGTATAAATGTCCTGCCTTCCAGGCCAACTGGTCTTTTGTGCTGGTGTGGCAAACACGCACCACAAAAGCAGCTACTCGCAGCGTCCAAAGTTCTTCCACTGCTCGCCGTTTGTAGATTGTTAGCAAGTCCAGCCAGGCCCATTGACAGCATTGGGGGCACACAAACAACAGACACACTAATACTGCACACAAACCAAAGATTTAAGGTGAAACCACATTTACAGTGCTTTTACCGTGGCATGTACACCTTTTAACCAGCAATGTATTTACCGTGTACTTTTTGCATCGGTACCTTCAAGCACATGAACCAAAAATCGTGAATTGCACACAAAAAGCCATGTCTACTTTTAAAATATGCAACACAATGGTCAAGTTTGACAGGGATGAGGATTTTGGCCAGGTTGGCCTGTTAAAGAAGGGTAACAGTCCCTTTAACAGGAGTGCGCACAGGAAAAAAAAAAGTTTAATATTCTATTGACCGATTGTAAAGGTGAGAGAGGATCTCCAAAGCCCATTGTCACTGCTGCCATCTGAAAGACAGTAAAGATGGAAAAGTGCTGAAAAGTACGTTAGAGTATCTTTTTGCTTTGCTTTTTTTTTTTTTAAAAAAAAGGTCATTGCTTAGATAGAATCAGCTCATACACACATAAACCTCACACACTATTGCCCCAAAACACTACTTTTTAGCTCCAGCTAACCCCAAATTTTCTGCACAACCCATAAACACACTGAAAACACTCCTGGGGTGAACAAGTACAATGCATACAAGTTAAACAGCACTCTGTGAGCTGTTCTTCTTTAGCTGGAAAAAGAGAAAGAAGCAAACCCTTGGGTGTATCTTTTTCTTATAACAAAAGCTAGATTTAAGGCCTAGTGTACTGCACACCTGGTCACAAAGATGGACCAGTGTGGCAAAACTATGCATCTTCCATCATGCCATACATAAGTATGCATTATACTTAAAACAGCATTAACTTACAACATGCATATACTGTGAGGTCAACATGCAGTGCCAGGTCTACAATACACATATATGCAGGAGTTACTTTGCACATATGTCGTAACTGGAATGTAGTATTTTCTATGGCAAGTATCATAAATGTATACAAGTATGATGTTGGACCCACACCTGTATACATGACACACAGAAAATACATCAGGTCAGCAAACTATTCAAAATATTTAGTCTATCTCCTTTATCTAGCATTCAGTGAACCTGAGGGGCATTAGGGGTAAATTTCAAACTATATGGTTTGAACCACTGATTGAAATAAAATTTAAAGAGGTATAAAATCATGGCATGGCCTGTGATCCATGTGGACAGATGAGTGTGCAGTTGGGGCTCGCTGAGAGGGACTGGATTAGTGTTTAGATGGGGCTGGAGAGCCTGGAGCCAAGGACACAATGAGGACATGGCGCTCCCTCACCTGCAGATTGGTGAGTTGCTGTTGCTGGTGGGCGATGGTTTGTTTCACCAGCACACTCTTTATGCTCTGTTCCATGGCATACTTCTTTGCCTGAGAGACACGCAAACAAGTCACCATACAGACCAGGACCCACTCCGCACACTACAGGCACACCAATTTACACAGCTGGGTATTTATCAGAACTTTGCTCAAGGGTACTGCAGTAAGGTTCAGGTCTTCAGTTTACCCTCTTATACTCAACAAGCAGCACAAAATGGCTACACAAAATTTGTGTCATCTGATGACAGCTGACACACAACACTGCTGACGCATAGTTGTACAGCTGGCGTTTCCACGGTCGCCGCTCTGATCATACCTTCTGCAGGGCCTCCTGCTGCTCAGGTGTAAGGGGCGGCAGTCCAAGCCGCGAGGCAGTACCTTGTCCGTTCTCCATCGTCAGACGTTCACCTCCCTGTGGATACGAGCACTCAAGTGAGCATTGTCGACAACTACATTCACTTCAGAACACTTTACATCATTTAAATTGAAATGAAGTTTAGAAACTTGTATTGACTAAACGAATTATGTAACTTTCAACTTACAAATCAATGGCCCAATTGATTTTGTAAAACTCTTCTAAAGTAAAGCATATCAGGTCTGCAGTTTCTGTTCAAACAGGTTAATATTTCTGTTCAAATATTTCATAGTGAGCATGCATGCGGGTGCACCACGAATAACTTGTGACATTCGTCACCATTACACAAACAAGAGGCATAAGACTAAATTTGAACAGCTTATGCAATGTATCAGAAACAAATATAAAGACAGGTCTAACAGGACTTTGCATAGTAGCTTAACAGGTACTAAAACAGCATTTCTGTTCATGCTATTATACTTCTACAATTTTATACTTCCTTAGCAGGCACTTTTCATCGAGGTACTTAAAATGTTGAACACCTGCAAAATGATCTAACAATGTACACAGCAGGGTATTCTTACTGCACTAATAAATCTTTAATTACAAAGTAACGCCATTAACCATGACACTACCTGCTGGTTAGAAACACTCATTTGTCTTTGGGATTTTCACTTTTTACCAATACTTTCCAAAAGTTTACCTTGTTTGGGTCTTCGAAGAAGCTAAAATACACACAAATAATGCAATGTGCTCATAGTAACTCAATGCTGAAACCAAACAGATGATTCACTCAAACAAAAACACACTTTTAAAGATCACACAGGGTAAAAAAGCTGAAACTGTCCATAAATCCAACTACCCTCTTGCTTCACTGACATTTTAAGCACATAACACAAGACATCTTCATACAAACATCAACAGAAATGACCTAGTCAGTCAGTCTGACATGGGAACTGCACAGCTTCTGACCCAGCCACCTCCCATCCAGACCACCTACAACAAGTGGTGTGTCAAGAAAGCTCAAACCATCACAAAAGACCCCTCTGACCCTCTTCAGCATCCATTTTCACTAGTTCCATTTGGAAGATGCTATTATAGCTTGTGGTCCAACACCTCCAGGCTCAGGAACACAATCTTTCAGGCTGCTGGGTTAGGGACAGCATAAGGACTGATCACCATCACCACCATTACTACTAACTTTGCGTTTTTTTTTTTTATTTTATCTATTTATCTGTAGCTATTCATTTAACTCTATCCATCCATCATCATTAACCACTTAATCCTGCACAGGGTTGTGGCAGTCCAGAGCCTATCGCAGAACCATAGGGTGCTAGGCTATGAAACAACCCCCAGATGCCAGTCCATCACAGGGTGGCCAAACACACACACATATTCACAAATACTGACAGCAATTTAGAGTAACAAATTAACCTGAAGCACAGGTCTTTTGACTGCTGGAGAAAACCCATGCAAACTCCACAGACTGACCTGGATTCAAACTCGCACCTAAACAGCCCGGCCACTGTCAAGTGCTACTTGCTGTGCTGCCGTCCCACCATATTTACCTACATATTTATATTGTGCCTCAATCTATCTTTTCTAGTGATGTTCTATTATCTGTTTAGTGTACTGTGCATCATGGTCAAGGAGAAGCTACATGTCATTCTCTCCACAAGTACAGAATGACAAACATGAACCTTGAAATGGGTCTATGTGTAAACAACCAGCACAGATGGGCTAGGATGCGGTTCAGTGACTACTGAGCAAAAGCTCAAAAGCGAACCCTCCCACTCTGGTGCCAGTACACTGTCTAAGCAGCGAGAGGCATCTGTACCACCCGCTGTGCCACCGTCTCTCCCTGGAGCTACAGCAAACTACAGGAAATCATAGGAACACCAGGAGTGACTGCATCTCCACCGAGCTCCAGCATCGACAAACGGGGGGGAGACGATGGGGAAGATGGAGCATCGTCGCTGTGGCCGCCCAAGGACGGACGGACGGACGGACGGACGCACGCACGCACGCGCGCGCGCGCGCGCACACACGCGCACATACACGCGCACATACTCCTCCGAGTGCGAAACCGCTCTTTCAATATTTCTNGACGGACGCACGCACGCACGCGCGCGCGCGCACACACGCGCACATACACGCGCACATACTCCTCCGAGTGCGAAACCGCTCTTTCAATATTTCTCTCTTAATCCCTCTGACCCACAGAGTAACTTAGCCGGCCAAGGACACAGTAAACGGCGTATTCACGTCAGAGGTCCATTTTAAGCGCAAGCGTGGAGGCCACACACTGGTGACTATCAGCGTCTCCGTGGAGAAAAAATATTTAATTTCACCTCTTCGTATGTCTGTCGAGACATCCACAAACACGTTATAGCACAAGCAAACAAAAATGTGTGACAGTAGGGTTTTCTTACCGCAGCCACCGCCATGTTGCACACCGTCCGGGGCAAACGAACAGCATACAGAAGTCGCCTCGAATACCGCGAGAGTTCGCAGCAAAATGGATAACTCGCGTGTTCTCGCGATAATATCTCGGTCTTTCCGCGCCAGGCGGCGCCAGGCGGGGCCTGCAAACCTTTTTTAATACATTTTGTTTATTTTTTTTATTTAAATGTGTTTCATGCCTACAATACTAACCTGCTAAATACTTACAATGATTTACCTGTTTATACAGCTGGGTAATTATAAGTGGACCCATTCAGGATAAGTACCTTCTTCACAGCTAGTGCAGTTGGTGGGATGTGAAGGAAGGTCCAAAGCCAGCGTGGGAGTTGCTTTCAGCTCACTGGGCTACTTTTCACCCTTTGCAGCTGATAAGCAGACATTTTTTCCATATAACTTGATTGAAAAAAGTTAACTAAATTTCACAATCTCTAAACAAAAAAAAAAACTAGAAATTCCACATGCTTTTAGGACACCAAACTTCCATACAACAATTATCATTATCGGCAGCTTAAAATCTTCTTCACAAGCTTTACTTTGAAAAATGAGTAACGGTACTACTACAATAAGCAAATACACTGGAACATGTATGAAAAAATCTTGACTTATTTGAAAAGAACTGGCTACAAAAAGGCAGTGCTGAATATATTATTTTCATCTGCACTTTTGATAACACTGACAAGACAGGAGGCATTCGTGACTAGTTTGCCATATTAACATCCCGGCAAAAAGAAATCTCTACTCGACCAAATGAAAAAACAAAAGGACTGTCAAGAAGAAGGACAAACTCAAACCCTGCTGTCTCTTATGTCCAAACACAAGACTGTCACCAAACTTCTGTCAGTGCCTCTACCATCTTGTCTTTTTCAGCTTTCCTGATCTGTCTTTACGCCATCTCTAAGTTAAATGGCCATACCAGGTGTCTTCTGAAGAGCCGTGGCCCAGGTGTAGGTGTCGGTCTGAGTGGTGCATGGCTCTAGCCTGCCATACAGGTCTTGTGAAAAGCCTGAGGAAACACTGTCTCTGGATAGCTCACTCCATTTGTGGTGCAGTGTCCTGTGTTTCAGCTTTCCCAATGGGCATTACTGTCCTCTCTTCCTGGACTTAGGGGGCAGGGCTTTACACGGTGATCTGCTGCAAGCCTCCAATCACCCCTGCGCAGTCCTGAGACCAGGGGTGGCCATCTGGCGAATTCTTTGAAGGTCCACGGCTGAATGAGCTTGCACTTGCCTCCCAGAGGCTGGATACAGTGGCGGATAGCAGCTGTCTCTGCTAAGGCCTTTACCTGTGATGCCAGGACAAGGTGTCTGCACTGGAAATCCTGAGAGCCAGCTTCGTTTTATGCTTTCAGATCAAAGCCCTGAAACTTCTCGAGTCCCCAGGTCACCTATCTGTTTGGCTCACGAAAGTGGAACAGTCACGTGTGGGAAGCCTGCAGCTTAAAGGGAGAGGTGCCCCTCATTGCTGCCAGGAGCTGACACAGTTGTAGTGGTGGTGCTCAAAGCAATTGTGGACCTTACTGTAGTCCCCCGGCATCCGTCTGCCATGTGGGCCAGCTCGTGACAGCACCCTGCAGACTACCACACTGCTGGCACTGTTGCTTATGAGGAAGGGCTTCTGAGGACAAGGGAAAGCCAGTACAGAAGCTGTTTACAGGGCTTCTCAGTGAGGACAGTGAAAGCTGCCTTAGATGCGATCTGCTGCACCACCTCCTCCCTCTTAGCTAAGGGTATCCAGTGAGGATGGAGGTGAGTCACTGGGGCTGACCCTGTGCCATTGAAGTATTGCACATGGTCGATATGACCACAGTCCTTATTGCTGGCAGCAAAACATCAGCAGCAAAGGCGAGGCGCCCACCTGCTGCTTTTGGCTGTAGTCCACACTCTCCTTGGCCATCTGACAAAGCTCACTGACTGCCTGCCTTAGTCTCTGCCGAAGGTCTAGTATCCTTCGGTTTGGGGGAAGCCAGCTGCAGCTGGTTTGTGTGCCTGTTCTGTCCCGGGTGATTTAAGGTTGACCGCCTGGTGGACTGCTTTCTTTTTTACAATTCCCGAACTCTCCATGTGACAGGAACCCCTTTTGTATAAGCTACATGCTTTTAGTGTGCAGGAAGGCTCCAGTCACAGCAAGAAAGTAGAGTCCCAGCATACAGCCCCACCCAGAATTCCTGCTTCACTGTCACCACCCGATCTATTGTAGCAGACTACCTTGGCAGTGCTGTGGGGGGTAATGTCCAGAGGTGGGGACGCAGCGTCTTTCGTGCACTAGTGCGTCTCATCGTTGTTGTAACCTGAATACATTGGGTGTTCAGACGGCAGCCTGCAATCGGGCAGCACTGCCTTCATCCCACAGCTCAAAAAAACAAGTGGTTAAAAAAGTCCAGATTATCCCAACTCCTACTGGGACTGAACATCTAATGAGCCATATAATCAAAGTTTCTCCATTTGTGGTGCATGCTGCCTCATAATGTATGTGTCCCGGATAGCAGGTAAAACTCCACAATTGTTTACTGAACATAAATGATGGTAAATGTGACTCCCTTAGGATGAGAATTTGACCAACGGAATGATTTCATGAAATGGAAATGCTGTTTAGTGAGAAGTGTGTGTAATTTTAAAATGAAGGTGGAAGATGTGCAGAGGCTTTAATATGGAAATATTAGCATGCAAATTCTACATCAAGTTATCAAAGCTTTAGGACAGAAGCTAGAAGGAGAGTTACAGAGCACTATGTATTCACAGACCCTGAGGGGCAGAAGTCCGTACACAATCCCATCATTATACGGAACACCGTGGTTTTATTATCGATCTATATACCCTGTTCACCTGAGTGAAATGATCCAACTGTTTGTCCCGTGCTGTTATTGTTATTGGACAACATTTAACATTTAAATAATATTGTTATTGGACAACATTTATTTTCTTGTAGTAACATAAAAAAACTTTTAATGTGTCTGAATCCATCGTCCATTTGACTTCACTCATTCACTCACGTAGATTACTGTCATACCATTATAACCAAAGATAAAAAATGCAATACATTTCCCAAGGTTGAAGTATGAGTATTAAACGTATATGTCCACTGTGAGTGGATATGTGTAGTTACATTTAGTGGTGTCACACACGGTACAGTTGGTCCCTAATTTATGTACTTTGTAGTAATGAACTTTTTGCCACTGCAGTTTATTTTTTTTTTTAAAGTATTTATTTATTCACTTTTTTGACCACCACTAGAGTTGCAGTGCTCCAGATCCTTTTTCCGGACTCATCGGGTGCCAGGACATGAGAGATACACCATGCACTGACCAGGCTTCTTCACCGTGCTTTCTTATGAACAGCACATCATTGGATTTAGAACAAGCAGGTGGATGAATGTGGCATCCTAGCACACCGCAGGGGGCAGTTGTGTGCCAGCCTGGTCTCTGCGAGCTGCTCAGCGCAAGAGAAAATCCGCTGCTCTGCTCCCATCACAAAGCATTGGCTGCCTCCCTGCTGAGGTATCATGTTGCTGACATTTATCTTACATTTAGAGTAAAACTGTGTCGTAACTCCCCATGGTGGTGAGACACAGCTATTTACAAACATGCAGCAGCAGTGCATTATGGGAGAGCCTCAGCTCTGCCAGCCTTCACAAATACAAATAATATTAATAGAAACTTTTATTCAGTCACGTCATCTTCAGTAAATCCTGAGCATTTTTTGCTGTCGGAAGATAATTGGATGATCGGAAAGGGAGCAGAAGGACAGGGGTCAGTCACCAATTGTGTTATATCCACATTCGTGGTTTACAGATAGACACAATTCTCTAAGTAGAGTAACTGAACTGATGATGAGTGCGTGACCTGCGCTGGTTATATTTGATATGTGTCACACTGAACAGTTTCAGATTTTTAGACAAAAAAGTAATATTAGAAAAAGGGAATCTGAGTAAACAATTTTTTAAATTACTTCATTTATTTATGCAACAAAGCTACTCAATACCCATGTGAAAAAGTAACTGCCCCCTTCAATTATTGCTCCTGCAAGCTATTAAGTTTAACTGCTCATTTCAGGTTCAAGTCAGGAGTTGGACCGGGCCACTCTAAAACCTTCATTTAACTTCTTCTCAGTCATCCACAGGTAGACTTACTCTTGTATTTCGGATCACCGTTTTGCTGGAAAACCCAGTTGTGCTTCTTCAACTTCAGCTCACAGATGTGACAGACATTCTCCTTAAGAATTTTGTGGTGCGGCCCAGAATTGACGGTCCCTCCAATAACTGCAAGTCGTCCAGGTCCTGGCGCACAAGACATCCCCGCATGTCACATTACCGGCGCCACGTTTGACTGTCGCCACGATGTTCTTGCTTTGGAGTGGCTGTATTTGCTTTACGTCAGACACAACAGGACCCGAGCTGTCTAAAGAGTTCCACTTTTGACTTGTGTGTACATACATTATCCCAAAGGCCTTGGGATCATCCAGGCGCTTTTTGCAACTGTGAGATGAGCACTGATGTAACTCTTGGACAGCAGTGGCTTCCTCCTTGCTGCCCTGCTGAGTCCCGTTGTTGACCAGGCTCTTTCTTACTGTGGATTCATGAAGGTGGACCACACTACCCTGACCTTAGCAGAGAATAGTGAGGATTTCAGGCATTTTTGTGACTTGTCTTATACATAATAATAGGGGAACTTATTCACAACACCTTATTTATGGTTCAGCCACACCCTGCAAGGGTGGGGGGTCAGCAGGGTCATGTGACCCTCATCGTAGCCTGTTCTGTTTTTGAATTTTCATTTCAAGCCAAAGTGTCTAAAGCTAAGTAAAATTATATTCTCACGCACTCCGAGTAATTTATCCACTCACCATTCTTCGTATTTTTTAACACTTCCAAAACAATGAGGGGCGCCTCACAACGTGACAGACGCCCAATACTAACGTTGTGTCCCACAGCCCAGTTATAGTAATCTGTCGTGGGCCTTGACCGCAGCCACGTGACTTCTGTTGTGTCTGTCGTGGAGTTTATTCCTCATGACGGAGGCTGTGAAACGTGGTTCATAGATCGGCAACGAAAAGTCAGCGGAAGAGGAGTTTAGCGGCGGACTGGTGCTGAAGCGCACACGCACGAGGCCAGGGCAATACCCAGAAGCCCCTCTGTCGCGCACGCATTCGCAGTGCTCTCGCGCGCCCAGGTGCGCTCGCTCTGTAAACAATACGATCGCAGTCAGAGCGCGAGCCGCGCGGCGGAGGCCGGGGGACCGCCGGTCGCGTGCGCGCACCACGCGAGCAGACCTGTCGGTAGCACGGCGAGACCCCCGTTCGTGGTCCGGCCTCTCGGTAACGCAGTGGACGCGCGTCCGCCTTTCTGAGTGCCTCATCCGAGAAGATGCGGCGGTTTGAACCGTGTCTGGACCGTGTTTACTGTAGTGCGCAGATGGCGCGTTGGTGCGGCAACCGGGTCTGAACCCCGGCGACGAGGGACGCGGACGTGTGCGCGCGCTGTCCAGCAATAGCAAGAAAGAATTTTTTTTTTTTTTTTTTTTTAAAATCCGCGTTAAGGAGGAAAATGACGATGTCCGTCCCGGAGAGGAGCTCGGGGTCCGGGGCGAAGGAGGAGGAGAGCGAGGACGAGAGTGACATTGTGGAGGAGAGTCCGTGCGGCCGCTGGCAGAAGCGCCGAGAGCAGGTCGGTATCCCCACCCCTGATGGGAGCTCGCCGGTGCCGCCCTGTCGTGGTGTCACTGTGGTAAAGTGTGGTATTACTGCGGTACTGCTCGCCGTGTGCCGGCCTCATGCCCGCAGCTGAACACCTGAAATATGCAAACCGTACAGAGATGATGCAGATGATGGAGATGATGGCGAGGGCCCTGTACCACTCACCTGCACCTACTGTAGTTCACAGCATGGCTGCTCACAGAGACCTGTCGCGGTGGAAATGGCGATGGTTTTAAATTGCTCTGGCCTTGTCTCCGTCTGCTGGCTCAGACCGCCGTGTTCGGGGGGTTTCGGGAATTCGCCGCTGCTGTCGCTTTAATTCGGTGTTTTAGGTCCCGTTTGTTCACTGTGGGCAAAGCGGTGTTTAAGGACCTGGATGCAGACTGCGTGTCCAGTGTTGAACATTTCCAACAATTCTGCGTGTTTACTGCATACTGAACAGGTCCCAGAGAATCTGAATTGGCCAGCAGGTATGATGGATGAGGACCAGGACCGCTGCTCTACCCTCGTCCCCCCTCGTGTAGATGACCGTCGGTGTAAACACGCGATTGTTTTCCTTTCGTGACGTTCATCAGGCACAGGATGGTGGTTCATCGATCCTCAGGCTGCTTTCAAAGCCAGACTCCTCTTGTCACCAAGCCTGCTTCCTCCCTCCTTGTGGCTGTGGCTCGCTGGTGTTGACTTGGTGGTTGGGTTTCTGCCTGGTCTGGTTCTGGTTCTGGTTTCAGACTGGGGTTTGATGCCTGGTCACCTTTGAGTTGTGACTTCTGCTCTCCGACGGAAACAGGGGTTCTCTCTTCCTGCATCTGCAAAACTCTCTTTAGCCTACTTTGCTGTTAAGGGTTGTGTTTCATTATGTTTCTAACATCCCAGCTGTTCACGCTATTTTTCCAAGGAGGACACAGATGAAAGGAGGGCTGATTTTGCCAGTTGCCGTGTTACCTCATTGTGTCACCCGCATCCATCTAACATACACTTTGGCAGGAACCGAGGTTGGCCACCTAACAGGGGTACGGTGTCTACATCAAGAATGTTGCCCGCGAAACACCGGCTAAAGTCTTGCTAAAGTGCTCAGCTGTGTGAGTTTTTGAGGGGTTATTGCTGTACACCGATACAAATGGGAAATTATCAAAAAATACGCGCAGTCTTAAGTCAGAATTAAAAACGCTTGGGTGCTGGAATCCCCGTGGAATTTTCAGAAGACAAACTGGAAATTTCCACTTTGAGTAAATGAATGTGCCGTATTTGACTGTATCGGTAGGTTTGGCGGCTTGCCATTAGCGATGTGTACGTACTGTTGTTCATACTGTGTAGTGTGAGCCTTTTTGCACCTGTTTCCACCTTTTCCCAGTTTAACATGATGTCAGTAACCGGTTTTTGCCCTCTTCTGCTGCTACAGCCCCAGTTACATGATTGTTCTCAGCTGTCGTCCTTGCATCATAGCCGTTCACGTGGTCCTGGTGTAGTATTTACATCACTGCTTACTCGCTGTACGCAGAGTGACAGTTAAAACACCATCACATCATTAGCATGGCATCAGAGGCCTTAGCCGCGAGTGGTCCCTAACAGGGTAGAGGTGATACGTCCATACGTGGTGAGGGCAAGTTTGGGGGCTTTTGGGGGGAATAGTCCATTCTGCTGCATTACGTGGAGAGATGTGAGGTTGGCGAGATCACGGGGTGAGACTATATATGCATGAGTGAGTGAGTGTGTGTAAGTGACAATGAGTGAGTCTCTTCAGTAAAGATTGTTTTGAAAACATGCCAACTGTCTGAGCTCTTTTTATTTGTTGTGAGGGACCTACAAGGACATAACAGCTGCGCTCAGTTTGCTGGTTACACCTCTACTCGTTGCTGTCCGCAGTTACTGTCTTCACGCCTTTGTTTCAAGTTATGCTCCGTGATTCTCATGTATGTCCTGTGATCTCATCTCACTTTATCTAGTGCATCTGCATTATTATTATATTGCTGTATTTTATCGATTAAAGGAAATGTGCTTTTAATACAATTATTCACCTGCATTCTAATGGGTTTTGGTGTTACTTGGGGGTGACTTTGTGGGCCCAGGAGGGGTTAACGCTTAAGTTTTCCCTTTGAAATGAATGGTAGTTATGTCTACATCTTAAGGTGATTTCACATCATCAGCTGATTTCCAGCAACACGTTACACTCTTACGCAGGGGATACCTGTACTGCACTGACAGAGCAGCGATATAGCAAAATGGTGACAAAAACACAGCAATAAAAAATCACATTGAGGTAAACGTCACATTAAGAAATTTGGGGGGGAAAGGCCTGTACAAAAGAATAAATGCTGGTTGTCTGAGGCCAACTTGTTGATTTTTTTTCTTCTGTGTAATATAACATATTTAGGGGAAAAATGAAAGAAGTTTGGTTGTGTGTACCAGCACGATGGGGTGTCAGACAGGAACAAGACACACATGATGTGGTACAACACACCTAACAGATGGTACTCTAACAGTACTGTTTGTTAGTTTACCTGTGTCCAAAGGTATTAAACCTCTCCACAGACAGGTAGAATGTTTAACATCATGAGAACAACTTCAGTGCCTTCCCTGACCTTGGCTACAAGTAGTAAATGGTCACCAAAGTCACAAGATGGCATTGTTGCTTTGACTCTGACTCTGGTCCCAGGCCTGGAAAGGAAGTCATTATTCACAGAGTTGCAGGATGCACACTGTTCAAAAATAAAAGCAATTTTTCCTCTTCACTCAAGGATATGAGCAAAATTGTTGGAACTGACTGAGTTTCTGGACTGTTCAAGGTTGGAGTCAGTGGGTCTTTGCTGTTGACCCTTAGAGCTTTTGAACGGACTACGGTGAAGAACTCATAAATTCACAGGACTGGCCCAGGCTGATTTGAAAGTGGATTAAAATTGAATTTAAAAGCAGCAGTAAAATTAAGCAAAGTTGTGGCAGTTTGTAGCAGGTTCAGGAGAAGAAATGGGCACCAGTTCATCCAAAAATTAACTGAAGCTACTGCAAGTGACACTAGAACCCGAGGGGAGCTCATATCTGGCCGGTACATTTGTTTACATGTTTTGATAAAATTGCGCTTTCTGTATAAAGCCTTCATAAGAGACCCTATAACTTGTGCTCAGCTGCGGTGCTCTTCAACTACAGCATGTAATGCATTTTTAACTTAATCTGTTGACCCCCCCCTTAAGAGAACTGCTTGCAGATGTTCCAACCAGCTAGATATATTTTTCCTTGGCTTGTCAAAAATGCAACAACCAGTTTCCAAAAGGCAGAATATTTTTTCTGCTCGCACAATTCTGCCAAGGAATAAGGATCCTCACATCATGCATTTTAATTTGCCACATATTAAGCAATTGATTAAATAGTTATACCATGATGCATTCATTATGGAATATCTGGCAGTTTTCTGTCTCTTCTGTAAACGTGTATGTGTGGTCATATATTAAAAAAACTGAGTCAGATATTTAGTAATAGGGCCCCCCTTGGCCTTCTTATCCAGCCTCAGTTCGTCCTGCACTGCTGTCCTAGAAGTACTTCTTCCTAGTGCCACCCTTCTTTAAGAATAAGGGTGACGGAATTCAAAATGTACTTAGTTCTCCATGGTCCGGCGCATCTTAAAATTCAATAATGTTTAGATCTTTTGGGTGGGAGGCCACCGAAGACGGCTCATTTCATCCTGGCGATCACGAAGTCGTCTCGCATCTGTTTAGCCTGATAGACACATTTGTACAAAAACTTAATGAAAGCAGTACTGCCATAATCCTCTTGTACTGGAACATGAAAGAAAAAATGGTTTATTTGAGAATAATTGACTAATTCTTTTTTGAATTATGAATAAGCAAGCTTAGTGTATTATTACGTATCTAATTTCCATTTGCGCTCTGGAAACCTGGACTTCAGGGGTCCTTTTAGGGTTGCAGTCAGTGCTGTGGAGTCAAATTAGACCACACTTTTATTAATTTCACAGACCCCCGCAGAGTAAATCTGTATTTCTCCAACACAGAATCAACTGTCTAAGTACATTCCCGTAGCTGCGTACGGAATCGATCATTTTTCTCCCCACGTTTTATGTTAAGGGACATGGAAGAGACTGAAAGTGATTCAACCGTGTTTTTGAATAGTGAACAAAAACAATGAAACTACACCTGCCCCGAGTTGGATTGAAACCTACATCGGAGTAAGATGCTCGGGAGCAGCAGTATTACCTGCTGTGCCATAGTCCTGCTGTTTATTAAAAGGAAGCTATCATATTGCACAGAGGACTGCCTGCGTACAAGATGTGCGAAATTATTTTGTAATTACTGCCATATTCTTGAGCAGCATAGCTACCACAGTGAGTGCAAGTTTCCTTAGTACTTTATAGTGCGCACCTGCTGCGTGTCGCTTGTCCTGGTTATTTCGAACCACTTTAACACATCTTCATCCAGTGCTTTTTTCGTCACCTTAATTATCTTTCCTCTTTTTACCGCTGGTGCTCTCCATCTTTAATTTACCTGCTGAATTGGAAACTTTCCCTTAAGATATTAAAATCTCATATCATACTGTCACCATGTGTTCATTAACTGACTGGTTGCCTCGTGACGGACGTGGCAGGCAGTCAATGAAATACCGGTTGCAGAAGGAAAACGACTGTGTGCCTGAGCAGAAATGCTGTTGTACTGAACGACAAGCCCGGTGTATGAAGACGTTCGTGTATGGTTTCACGTCTTGTACAGTGAGCAGGCGACGCAGCAGGCGTCACGCGGAAGCCTTGGGAATGGCCTGAAGTGGATGTCTAAACACACCCAGCAGTTTCTTTAGAATTTTTACAGCCATTCTTTTAGCTGCCTTGCTTATATATATTAAATTCTTTTTTTTCGCCCAGTTTCCCCCTGTGGGTTGTAACTTTTTCGCCTTCTTTTCCTCCTATCAGAGGCCTGGGAGTTTGAAAGTACGGTGCAGTGTTTGCTTTTCCTAGGATTGCGCTCTTCTGGACTGAGATTGATGTTGTCATACCTGGGATCTGATGGAACCGCTACTCCAGCTTAGGGGTCTGTACACTGTACTGTATTAAAATAACACTGTATGTATTGGAATAAAGTCTAATGTGTACTGTTCTGAATTTATTCGAAGCCAGATGTGCACTGCACGGGTGTTATCAGCTGTTTCTGACTGTTTTGCTTTGTCTGAACATGTTTGTGCTGTCATCACATTTATTGCACAGTTCATTGTAGAAAAAAGACCTATATATTGATATCCGGTTGTTGTGTAAAACAGAGGTGGACATGGCGGGTTACTTTGACACATGTCTTTATTTCTCTTATTCAACATCTTATAACACTGGACTGGTGCAAACCCTGTAGATGCGCCCTCTCATCCTCTGTGTGTAACGCAGTGACACTAGGGGTGGGAACTAATATGTGAAATGTTCTGTACTGTACATACTGTACCACACGGTGTAAAAATGCAAATAAATGACAACATTAAGTGTTTTCTAACTAGGTAACTGGTGTTTAGGGTCCTGAGGGATTGCTGTGTGTGTGTGTGTGTGTGTGTGTGTGTGTGTGTGTGTGTGTGTGTATGTGTTTTTATATATACGCAGAACAATATATCAAAACAAGTCCTACTGGTACTGAGGACTCTGTCCTGACTGAGTGAAATGTAAAATTCACAGTATTGTGTCGCACTGAGTGGAACATAAGGACAGTCGGCTCCTCAGGCTCTTGTGCTCACTCTGTGGTCTCCTTATGTCTGGTTCTAAAGTGCAGAGAGATGGTATCTGAACGTTATTTCCCAAGATCACAGTCAATTTTGCACTATGCTGGCCTATTGTTCTGCTCCCACATATAATGGTGCTTAAGTCTCAAGGTGCTTCACATTCAAAAGATGAAATATAATTAAAGTACTTTTACTGTTGTCACGATGTACGCTTTAACTGATCAGGGAGCAGTTAGCATTTTTATTTCATTGTGTTGCAGATGGAAAATGGATGAACACGGATGCTTTTGAATTCTCTCTTGACTTGGAACTTAAAGCCACGTGTCTTTTACGTCACAAAGGGCAGTACTTTGAAGTTTCCGTTTTAATTTGAATCGTTGTGATGGTGTTTACGAAAATGTGGTTTTTGGATAGAAAAAGAAATGCTTTTGGAGCGTGTGTTCTTCAAAGCGTATCCACAAAGAAACGGTAGTGCGTGCACGTTACGTTTAGGTTTGTTGTCCTGGTGGTACCATTGAAAGTTTGCCATCATAATCATAAATACATGCGCACCTTTCTCCCGCAGCTGTGCACACCCACAGTAAAGTGTGGACACACGTCCATAGTATCATCACAAGTGCTACACGGCGTTTCATTCTCCCACTTCAGTAAAAGATGAGAAAATGTGTTTGTACACTTTCAGTAGGCTAAGCAGAGTGGGCCATTTAAAAATACTGAATTCAGAAGGAGGAAAAAAATGCTTTTGGGACCTTTTTTCCATTTTGGTGGTGATAGACACAGTTGCCTTGGAGACCACAATATATTCAGTTCCACGTGTTCAAAATGCGAATGACTTTGGTGGCATGCTGAACATTCCAGAAGGTTTGTTTATTACATGTGCAGACAGGGAAGTCCTGTATTTTGTCTGACCTCTTCTACCCTCTTATACCCTGTTTTAACTTACGACATACCCATGGCTTGACTGTAAATGGAACAAACAGGACACAAGCAAATTAAAATGTGTTTTTCTTGGCTTGAATGTAATTTTCAAATGTATTATGCATTTTTCCTTTGTGGTCTGTTGAATGTAGCTGCTCGTTCTGGGGGAACTTGTAATGGTCTTGCGGAAAAGAGCTCGTGAGCAGTCAGTACGCGGCAGTTTGTGGCGATGCAGTCTGTCTGGAGGAACACCCACGTGTGTCCTACTGTGCAAGTGGGGCTGCACATGTCCTTCATCTTCTCAGTATCACACCGTCACTCCTAACGTTCTTATAAAGTGCAACTTTAGCCGACTGCGTTTTTGTGATAAAAATAGCAAAACGTGTCTGGGTGACAGTAAAGGAACCTCACCAAGTACAAAGAACCTTATTGATATAATTTATGGATATAGCTGTTAAAAGGACCTCTCCCCAACCCCTTTGCATACAAATGGATGAACACACAGTAAATAAAAGGGGTTTTGTAGCTAAAGATTTTATATTGTTACTGTAAGCTGTAACATCACTAACATCCTACTTGAATACAGCATCATACTAAATAATGCTTAAATGACATGGGTAACTAGTTTTTAACCTTTACTGTAAACTGCTAAGGCCTCTCACTCTTTCATCTTTCGAGAAGACAAGTTTGTGACATTTAAAATGAAGTGGTCTTCACACGCATTTAATTGTGTTTCCTAACAGCATTGTGCATGTTTTGAATGTTCAGCCAAGTCTGAAGAAAGAAACGTGATGAAGTCGTATTTGTGACGACGAAGCTTGCAGCAGCAGCAAAGATGCACTTTAAATGTAGGAGAGAGCCGGGATCAGCCAGCAGACCGAGGAGCTTCTTGAGGCTCTGGGTGGCAGGCCGCAAATGGGAGGTCTCCACCTGCTGTTGATATGGCAACAGCCCTAATATAGCAAGAAGGTTTGTAGGAAATGATTTGCAGCTAGAAATGTGTTGTGCAGAAAGAAACAATTGCATCTTTATTGCGAGTTTCACAAGGCGGCTTCAGCCGCGGTGTATTAATCTCGGCTTAATGGGTCAAAGCACAAGCCCTTGAGTGGTCTTCTCAAATGTGTAATGTCGTCTTGCCTGGATTGCGGGATTATCAAATGTTAGCGCTAGAATATTAATCCCAATTCTTCCGAGTGCACCGTTTCAATGAAATGGCTGTGACCTCTTTTTTTTTTTTCCCCCTCAAAAGTTTCATTGTTTTTGAAGGTCTGGCATCCGTTTTTTGCCCAGCGTACTGCCAGCTTTAAGAGGTCTTAAATGATGTAGTTGCAACTGAAATTGGGCCAGTGGTTCACCAGGAAGGCTTTCAGACTCCAGACAAAGATTATTTATTTAAAAAACCCTCTTAATTTATCAGGTGAATTCATTCTTATGCAAATAGACTGGATAAGCTGCATAATAGCTAGGTTTATAAAGCAGCCTTTCATCTCTAATTTTTGTCCCTTTATTGTCACCTGATTCAGACAGTGGAAGTTTGGTCAACTAGACCAAAACCGACTAACTTAATCTAACCCGTGTGGTGGTGGTGGTGGTGGTGGGTGTGCTCTGCTCAGCCCAGCACCCTGTGCTTCCTGCGTGGCCGCCAGGTTTCCGCGACACTGACTATGGCAAGCAGTTATTGATGGTTAGTGACTGTTTATTTATGGGCTCTATTACTGTTTTTTCTTAATAAATCAGTTTGAAGGTTCACTTTGTTATTCTGTCCTCATACAAATGTACAGGAGAGAATGAAATGAAGCTTCTCCCAGACCGTGGTGCACGGTACACTAAACAAACAGCGTGACACAGGACAACACAGGTGAATGGAATAGATAAGCACAAAAATAAATAGCCAAGGTAAGAATAAGAGGATCAGTGCAAAGTCAGTAGCGATAGAGTGGGAGGCGGTCGGTGGTGGTTGTGATCGTTCCCTGTACTGTCCAGAATTCAGCAGCCTGGCCGCCTGTGGGTAAAGAGCTCTTCCTGAGCCTGCTGGTGTTGCCCTGCAAGCTTGCCATAATGCTTGTGAGATGAAAGAGAAGTGCTGGAAACAGAGGGTGGGCAGGGTGAGAGGGCTCTGTCAACTTCGGGCCATCATTTATCCAGGTCAGGGTTGCAATGGTCTGAAGCCTGTCTTGGAATGAGTATTAGGCTAGGAAACTACTCTCTGGATGGCCACACACTATGAGCGATTTATAGTGACCATTTAACTAAAGCCCATCTTTAGGCCGCGAGCGGGAACACGAGCACCCGAAGGGAACCTGCGCACACATGGGGAGCACATGTAAACTCCACACAGACTGAGCCAGATTCAAACCCGCACCTGAACAGCTCGGGTGCTGCGAGGCAGCAGCGCTTCTCCCGCTGTGCTGCCCTGTATTATCAATTTGATTATTTAAATGAATAAAACGCTTTCATAACATGGATGCCCTTACACAGGACGTAATTCTGTCCCTAATGCCAGCATTTAAGCTTTTCCTTCATATCATAAACATCTTTAATCCACATGATCAAAATACTTTCATCCAGGTTGTGCCCACTACACTACTTCTGCATGCCTGCAATGAGCCAGGGGTGAAAGAGAAAGATATTCATTCGTTTATTTATTTATTCAGTCATTAAAAGACAAACTACAGGTAGTGCGTGTTTTGCAAATATCATAAAATACTTTGGTGTTATCGTGCGTGAAAATGCCCTTCGTGTACGGAAGGGGTGTAATGAGCAGTAGTTTAGTAGTCGGCTGTACCTGGTCAAGGTGTGTTCCGGTGAAAGCAGGTCGAGCGTTTGGGCTCAACAGAGATTACACTCATCTTGCGCTCTTTGTTCCTGATACTGCTAACCTGCGGTTTCATTAAGGGTGTGCAGACTTTTTATATCCGCTCTGCTTTGCTAGCACGCACAGCCGAAGGTGGTGCTGTAGGAACGAAGGGGAGCTGTAGTCAAACCGTTGGCTCTGTGGTGTCACGGTGCCTTCAGGATTCAGTTTAGAAAAGTGTTTCACTTGCCACCTCGATCAAAATTTAAGCCACAAGACCCCTCTTTAATCGATCATTGTAATAGAGGTAGGTTAAGTGCTATTCTGGTACTTTCCACCCCTTTTCCTTCCTTTGCGTACCACGGTAACCCTGCAGCCGTTGCTGACATTGTTATTTCTGTATCACTTTTGGTTTAAATAATGCTTTTAAAAAGTGTGGTCAAGCTGTCATACCGCTTGCTTTGTGGTGACGTAAGACCTGGGTTTGGAAAAGGGTTGTATAGAGGGAAATGGGAGGGGGTGGGGGGGTTTCGATGCTGTGCTGTCAGCGACGTTAGTAAAACATACAGGACGCACAGGTGGTGCTGTGCTTAGTGCTGCTGCCTCATACCCAAAGACGCCAAGGTCACGTCCCACCTCCTGCTCCTGTAGTACCACTGAGCAAAGTACCTGTTCTAATCTTCTCCAGTCACAGTTACAACTCCTTACCCATGTATATCGCAGGATTTGGAGAAAAGTGTCAGTGTTAAATATGTAAATATGAACTGTTTCGTTGTATTGGGACATTTAAAAAAAATTGCTAGTGCTTCCAAAATCTCAGTGAAGTCGTCCACACTGGTGGTATAATCACAAGATGTTTTGTTTGGTTATAGTTCCATTTTGTTTCATCTAATCTCTGTCTTTCCTCCTGGCAGGTGAGCCAGGGCAACGTCCCCGGCATTGAGAGTGCTTCCCTGGCCATGGATACAGAGGAGGGCGTGGAGGTGGTGTGGAATGAGGTTCTGTTCTCCGACAGAAAGGTGTTCAAAGCCCTGGAGGTACAACGCGATTGGTGTTCCCAGTTTCCTCAGCCGCACGCTCTTGGAATTTTTATTTATTTATTTTTAACTGTTTTAAATCTGGTCATTGACAAGGTTTATCAAAACACAACAGGTGAAAATATCTTTTTATGATTGGTTGTAAGTGAGATGTCTTCAAGTGAATTGCTAGGAATCCCCAAGAAACACTGCTTTAGTCCTTCTGCACTTTGCTGCTTCAGTTAATGCCTTTTATGGACAGGACTCTCTTGTCACTGTGTTTATGAAGTTTATCTGTTATAAAATTATACATCAGTCACATCTTAGCATTTCGTTATACCAACCTCACCTCCGAGTGCTCGTACTCATTTAGTCTCGCCCGTTCTGATGCAGGACAAAATCAAGGAGATGTTTGAGAACCTGATGCAGGTGGAACACCCCAACATTGTCAAGTTCCACAAGTATTGGTTGGACATGAGGGACAGCCGAGCAAGGGTAAGCCACCGGTCCCTGAATAACACACACGTGCAGTCCCTGCCTCTGTCAGGACCTCCTTTGTCCAATTGTCTTTCACAGGTAGTATTCATCACAGAATATATGTCTTCAGGGAGTCTGAAACAGTTTCTTAAGAAAACCAAGAAAAACCACAAGACTATGAATGTGAAGGTATGTTATGACTTCAAAATTTTAACATTTGGCCCCGTGCTCTATTCCCTACATTACTCTAGGTTCTTGAGCCTGCAGTTTTCCATTCTTGTATAAGTTATTTTAGAAGTCACTTTTTTGAGCACAACCTAGGAAACATGCTATCTGTTATATTCCATCGGTCTTCTCACTATTTTACGTGGGTTAGGGTGGGATATTAGTTAATGTTGCAGCACTTCTTTGGAGATTTCTACGTAGCTCAAATGTAACCAGACACCACAGGGTGTTGAAACACTGCAGCAGGATGCAATTATTTGTTTTTGTGTTCATTTTTAAAATGCTGGTATTTATTGTAAGTTCCTTTACTGGTTAGTCGTCATATGTCTTATTGTGAAGCAGCTTGAGAGACTCTATGCAAATCATGCGCTATAATTTTCGTAAGCAATGGGTTGTAAGGTGATGGTACGCTTGGGTCTGAGACAGGACCCTAATCCCCATATTTCTTTATTTTGTGTTTCTTAGGCATGGAAGCGGTGGTGTACACAAATCCTGTCTGCCCTCAGGTAGGAGACCATACAGTTCACATGTCAGTGTTCTTCAGCCCACGGCCCGTTTATTATAGCATGGTGTTTGCAAAGGTGACTGCATGTAGAATCAGTCAGAGAGCTCAGACCCTGTGGACAACAACAACTGCAGGTTCCACTGTGGTAACAAATAAGTTCCAGGTGAGTTGCTGGGTAGCAGAGCACAGTGGAGGGCAGCAGACTGCGTCCATGTGGCTGTAAAGCGTCCTGTCTGCCTTATGATGTTTTGGGGCTTAGTGGCAGCCTCGTCTCATCCTGTCACCCAGGTTAATGTCTCCCCCCCGTTCCGGTTTGTTTATATACATCACAGGATGGTGGTTAAGTAGCCCTTGTCCCTAGTCCAGTAGCACATTGTTCTTCGGTGTCTGCGTGTCATGGCTGGACGTTTCATTGACATCTTCAAAAGTGCACAAAAGTGGCATTGTGGCTATTTTTTTGTTAATTAAATTTTAACTGCTCCATTGCTTGGGCATTGTGGCACCTGTATTTGTACATATCACAGCTGTTTAGCTTCAATCCTTGGGTGCCTAATAACTCTTAACCTCTTCATTGTACCACTAAACGTCCAAGAGAAGTCAATGGATTCAGCCAGGACAGTGGTGGTTCATAATCCCGCTGGGCGGAAATCCTCCTGTTCTGCGCCCACTTTCTGACAGCGGCTGTCCCGAGTGCAACCCCTCCGGAACCCTCTTCCCTGGCTCATTCAGACACCTTACAGCGGTTGTGCTTTCGATGTAAACTGTCGTATAGTAGCCAAACCAGCAGATCTTACTGGAGACGGTTTCATATTTATTAAGCCAGCTAGTACAGCCGGATATGTAATCTTTCTACGCCCTCTATTAATTGTCATTTGAATGGATAGTTGAATAGACTTTTATTTGGGTTACTTGCTGATGTTCTGATCAATCTTAAATGTCACATTATTGCAGCTGCGTGAGAAGATGTTAGCCGGGACGCAATGCGTTACACTGTATCTTATTGTTTATTGTGCACCTTATACACTCCTAGTTACCTGCACTCCTGTGAACCCCCCATCATCCACGGGAACCTCACGTGTGACACTATTTTCATTCAGCACAATGGACTCCTCAAGATCGGCTCAGGTAAGCTACTGGCAGCGTGACTCGCGCTTTGAGTCCTTTTCGACTGTGCTGATGTCAGTGACTGCACTGCCTGTACCAGCAGTCTTCAGACCGCAGAATCACTGTTATCAGTATTGCTGTAAGAAGACACCCACGTACAAAGTGTTGGAAATGCTGAAAAACCGAGCAGTCCAGGGTTAAAATGTGAAGTGGCTCGTATACATCATTCTACTGTTGTGTTCAGCATCGTCCAATGGGATTTTTTCAGTCCCTTTTTGACAGACTGGTAACGCCAAACAATGCAGTCAAATCTTGGAGCTGTATGTGGTTTGTTTTTTAACAGAATAGTCGATTGGGGTAGATGTTTTGTTGAGGTTCACCTAAGTGCCTGTGCCTATAAAGCTTTTCGGTCTGAACAACGCGCGCTGTGATCCTCAGCTGATTTGGGGGGGCGAGGCAATAATATGAATCAAGGCTACATAAATCTGCTCTTGTGTACTTAGTCAGAGGTAAAATGCTATTCAGTAACTTGAGTCACCCTCTCTTTCGTTGTCCTTCGTTGTCCTTCACCTCTGCTTGCAGTGTGGCACAGACTGTTTGTCAATGGTAAGTTTTCTATCACACATCTCCCTAGTGGCGCTGCTTCAATTTGTCCTGCTCAGGTTGTTGATGGCTGCACTGCAGGGGAGCGCGTACTTACACAGATCGAATCAGAATCCCGACAGACACACCTCTCCACGATTCACCGAAAATGAGTTTTTCTCTTGTCTACAAACTGCTGTAGTTTTAGCTATGCATTTCTTCCGCATTTCTCACACACACACACACACACGTACGCTCATTTGTACGTATCACTCTACTGCAATCCAGCATACAGCTGGGTCTATACAGTGTTTTCAGTAATAAAGAATAATTTCTACAGGACTGGTAGAACCTGAATTGTGTGCTCATTGGTCAGATAATGACCACGTGCTGACAGGTTGCTATTGGATTTTCGATTTTAAGGAACCTGTTTCCCAGTTGGCGTCTATTAATGATGCACAGCAACAGCAGCAAGAGAACAGAAGGATAATGTCTGAAAAAGGCAAGATTAAATAGAAAAAACTAAAGTGCTCCAAAACAATGGATGTACTCTGAGTTAGATGCTCAAAACACCCTGCAGAGGTTTTGAGTGCAACTTGTTCTCACTACTGGTTGTGGTGTTCAAGAATACAGCAGCGCGGAGAACGGAACGCAGCGAAATGCTTTGTTGAAAGGAACGAAGACACGGGTTGCGGTTTCCACGTTTTCCACTGGGCTCCTGAGTGTGGAGATGGTGTGTTCTCGCTGTGATCGCAGCTCAAAGGCACACGCATAAGTGGGCAATAGTAAGCTGCTTCTGCACCGGCACTTACCGTGGACACCGCACCAGCGGCGGTTATCGGGCGAATTCAGTTTAACCCTTACGGTCTACTTCTACATTTATTCGCGTACCTAAAGCTTTTTTCCAACGCGACTTGTAATGTTAAGCTGTTGCCTTTTTTTTTTTTACACCTTTATTCAGCTGGATAATTTTAGTTTATGTGTTGACGTTACATTTGGATTAGTGTGACAAACAAGGTGGCCGAGTCCAGCCTTCTAAATCAACCACTGCGTTGGACAGCGTTTGTCTCGAGCTTCCTGAGAAAGAGTGTGTCCCCAAATTTTGTTTCAGCTTAACGTCAAACATTAAAACGGTCTAAAGATTTATTTATTATTTTTGTTTCATCATTTTTTAGTATGTCACACGTAAGAGAATACTTGGTTTGTGTATGATGACATCACACTCATTTTGGTTCTGTATTTCATTTTGCTTTTTAAGCGTACAGTTTTTGTGATAATACCTGTGAGACACCGAAATCCCTCCGTATTCGAATTCAGCTGTTGAATTTTTTCAGATACCGAGGGCCCATTTCCCATTATTTTAAATTGGGGCTGAAATAAAAAATGTGCTCGTTGGAAAACATCTCTATAACCATTAAGCCATGTGTTCAGCACGATAAGCACTGTAAACAGCAGTTTCCGAATTAGAAAACACAAAGTTGTCGTGAACGTGCATGTTTATAGCACGTTGTGCGGTGTGTCGTCAGGTCATCGATCTCGGTCCAGAAGAGCGCAAACACTGCACCGTACTTTCAAACTCCCAGGCCTCTGATAGGAGGAAAAGAAGGCGAAAAAGTTACAACCCACAGGGGGAAACTGGGCGAAAAAAAAGAATTTAATATATATAAGCAAGGCAGCTAAAAGAATGGCTGTAAAAATTCTAAAGAAACTGCTGGGTGTGTTTAGACATCCACTTCAGGCCATTCCCAAGGCTTCCGCGTGACGCCTGCTGCGTCGCCTGCTCACTGTACAAGACGTGAAACCATACACGAACGTCTTCATACACCGGGCTTGTCGTTCAGTACAACAGCATTTCTGCTCAGGCACACAGTCGTTTTCCTTCTGCAACCGGTATTTCATTGACTGCCTACCACGTCTGTCACGAGGGACTTCAGAAGATGCGATGCTTCTTCCAAGTTCTTCCATCTCTTCACAGTATTATTTTATTAAAGTACACTCTACAGTACTGTATGGTATTTGTACATTTTCAAAATTTTTTTAATTTGCATTTTGATTTTTTTTTTTAAATTTTAGGTAGGTTTTGGCAAAAAGCAAAAGTTTCCATTTAGATGCCAACATACGGGTTTTAATTTAATTATGGATTTAGAGCCATTATAGTGAAAATTTGGATTCACGGAGTTTGGGCACCAAGGGATTTCTGCATAAGTCTGTTCAGTCGTTCTTCAGCCTCTGGTCTCACCACTTTCAACAGTTGAATTGCGCTGACCTTTAGCGCGTTTTGTTCGACCCGTGTCAGTGCCAGGCGTAGAACTAGTGAACCCCTCAATAACAAGAGTCTGAATAACTACCGAACACACGATGTGGTGGACAGGTCTTCCACTGGACTACAAAAGCAACTTTGAGAAGGAGTGGAATGTGATGTTTTGAGAATGAAACTGCCACCAAAATATCCGCAAAAAAACTGTGAGGCTGTCAAGCCAGTATATGGACCAAGAACCCTGTCCAGGGTTTCTAGCACCTTGTTGCTGAATTCATGTTCTGGAGGCAAAGCAGGGTCCCCATTACTGGCTACTGGCTGGTTGTACTTCATAAAGTGGTACATGAGTGTATGTGCCATATATGTTAGTGTTCTGTGTGTGTGTGTGTGTGTGTGTGTGTCTGCACTTTGCCGTCTGCTTCTTGAACCCTCGGTAGGCAGTTGGCTGCATTTGTCAGTCTAGCATGTTTCCTTGTGCTAGCATTCATGGAGGTTTTGTACTAAGTTAACTGCAGGCTGAAGTCACCTACATTTAGAGCATGTCTTGGAGCAGCATGTAGAAAATGCGCTAAAATTGTGTTGGGTTTCAACATGGTAGAAAACAAGGTTTTATTTCCTTTAGTCTGTCTTCCTTTACCAGTGTTTCCGGAGGCCAGTGTCCACGGCACTGTGAGGCAGCATCGAGACGAGCAGCGGAACCTGCACTTCTTCTCTCCGGAGTACGGCTGTGAGCACCCTTCTCTGTCCTCCTTTCCCCAGCTCCCTCACCCTGGTCCTGTAAACCAGTCGCCTCAACTGCGGCGCTGCAAAAGTGCTCAGACCCTTGACAAAGTCACACATTGGACTGGATAACGAAATGATGCTTTAATATTTCCTTCCGTGTGATGCTTTAATTCAAAGTAATAATACTCAAAATGAACTTTTTATAAGTCAACATGAGTTTTGCATCACAAAATATTTTTAAAGAAGAAAAAACAGACGTACACAAATACGCTAAGGATTTCTGCCCGAGCTTTTCCACTTGGACGTTTTTACGTAATATTGGACATTTTACTAGAATATTCCAGTGAATGTTCTAGTAGTGAGAGATACTTGCAGTTACAAGGACAGTAGCCGCATCAGTTTAGTCGTAGTGCTACAGTTTAATTCTATTTAATAAATTGAAAACATTGTGCACCTTTTGGTTTTTAATACTTTTTAAATTTAATGCTAAATCAGCTGTTGGCATCAGCAGAGAAACATTTGCTCTATTTACTCACTATAGCAAATGCCGCAAATATTGTGCAACAAAACAGCTTTATTAGAATGAGAATATTAACAAGTTAATGTATGTATAGCCGACTATTGTAATGTCCCAATTGACCGATGGGAGACACTTTGATGTGTTTCGACATTTGCTCGGTACGTACCTGACGTTTACTGCGGGAGCCGGTGCTCAGTAACAGCAGAAACACGGTAACAAGGGCGGCTCCACCGGAGAGGCCTACAGACACCGGAATGTCCTTTTTATCTGTGCTTGTCTTGGTCTCCTTTTGCTTTTCTTATTGTACAGTGTCTCTCTCTTTTACTTTTCCTCCTTCTCTCCTCTTTCTTTTTCCACATTCTCAGCGGGTGAGGATGACTACGCCATTGACATCTTCTCCTTTGGGATTTGCGCCCTGGAGGTGAGAGACGGGTTGTTGCTGATGTCTTACAAATATGGAGCTTTCCTGCCAGCCATCACCATTATGAAACAGAGTTCACCGTCTGCTCCTTTCAGACCAAATTCCCTCATGGTACAGATTCGGGGGGGGGGGGGGTTCACAGTTCTTCCCAGCTCTGCAGCCTGATTGGTCAGATAGCAGTCTCTGTCGGGGGTCTTCTGGGACATTGGTGCAACAGGGCAGATTGCAGNGGGGGGGGGGGGGGGTTCACAGTTCTTCCCAGCTCTGCAGCCTGATTGGTCAGATAGCAGTCTCTGTCGGGGGTCTTCTGGGACATTGGTGCAACAGGGCAGATTGCAGCAAGGCGACCGGCTGTGTTTGTTGGAGTACAGGGAGTGCAGAAGCAGGAAGCTGGAGGACGTACAAACAGATACCTTACATACACATACACAGTCCATAACAAAACCTAAACCGATTAAAACAGTTACACGGTTTCAGGAGGGTCATGAGTGACCTAGTGAGTTTACCTGAGGAGCACGTTAAACAATAAAATGCACAAATGCAGTTGTTAGTATTTTATGAAGCAGTATTTTGATGTGTTCATTGATATTCCAAATTCTACAGCTATTTTATTCATGGACTCAGTGGATTTGTTTTTTTTTTAAAACCATAAGGGTAAATGTTCTTAGTATCACTGAGCAGGACAGATTTATAACCCTGAGATACAGTTTTACGATAGAACACGATATCTGCCTTATGAGAGTGAACAGAAACCCGAGAGCTCGAATGGTTCAGTAACGGTGCTCTTGATATACTTTTCTCTAATGTAGATGGCGGTTTTGGAAATCCAGGCCAATGGAGACTCTGTTGTCTCTCAAGAGGCCATAACCAGCGCAGGGCAGTCACTAGAAGATCCACTCATGAGGGTGAGTGCTACCTGCAGTTCCCATCCTACACAAGGAAAATGTCCCATATTTGAGCTTTATTTGTCTTTTTTGTTTAATTTTTAGAAACTCTTTTAATAACCTATCCTTGGATAGAAGGCCCCCAGGAACCCAGTACGTCTGTGACTGTCTCCCTTGTGCAGGAATTCACCCAGTCCTGTGTGCAACATGAGGCCAAGCTGAGGCCCACGGCACATGACCTCCTCTTCCATCGTGTACTGTTTGAGGTTCACTCCCTAAAGTTGCTGGCGGCTCACTGCCTGATCAGCAACCAGTGTGAGTGTTTGCACTCGGGACCCGTGAAGTCTGCCCCGTTGCACAGCTCTGCACACCATTATTTCCATTCATCGCTGCTCTGTCTTTTCTTTCCAGCAAAGAACTTCTTTGCTCGTCTATTAAAGACTAATAGATGAAGAGCAGGAGACCAGACATTAGCTGGGTTGTTCCTTGTACAGCAGCAGTGGTCATACGTTCTCACGTTTTCTGGTGTTCGTGACCTTGTCTACTAAACCACAGTTTTAATTATGAATGGAAGAACTGTGTCGCTGACTCTCGTAAACCTCTCTTGTTTCTCAGACCTTCTGCCTGATAACTGTGTGGAAGAGAAGACAAAGTCCTTTGACCCCAATGCCATCATGGCCGAGATTGAGCACAGAGACCGGCCAGGGGTACAGCTAAAGTGAGACTCATTGCACAGTGTCCACCAAATGTCCATTTTCTTAAGCTCTGTCAGTGAAAAAATTTCCCATTTTCCCTTGTGTCCTGAAGATACTCCCATGTTTCTCCTCTTGAACTGGACAAGTTTCTTGAAGATGTCAAGTAAGTCAGTCTGGCACGACATGCCATCAGAGTGTGTCACGGTAGACCCAGCTTTGCACTACTTACTGGGTTGCAGTGAGAGGGTAGAGCACCGCACTGAGGGTAGTAGCTGGAAGAAAAGATGGCTTCTGGCAGGCCTTGCTCGAGTAGACACCATTATATTTGTCACACACATCGTGCCTCTCTTGCATCAACAGAAATGGCATATACCCATTGATGAACTTTGCCTCTGCTCGGCCACACCCCATTCCTCGCACGCTTTCGCTGTCTCAGGAGAATGTAGAGACCGTGAAGACCCCTACTCCTGAGCCGCAGGAGGTGGAGACACGAAAGGTAAGTTCAGACTACTGTAGTTTTGGAGTGTTGACAGTAACTTGGATACAATGGCAAAATGGCGGCCGCAACTTGTGGTTTCAAAGGCGCTGCTGATTTTCACTCGTCTGCTGTGGCGATTCCAGTTCTTCACTTGCCTACTTTGTGGTTTATGTTGCAGGTCGTCCAAATGCAGTGTAACATGGAATCCAATGAAGAAGGGACCAAAACCCATGTAATTTAAAGTCTCAACGTGTATCTGAAGACCCTCTTGAGTATCACTTGTTCGTTTAGTATGAATTATTCCCTATGATATCTCGACGCTGTAGCTTCATTTTGGTCACTTAAATATAACACAATGTATGTACAGCAGCCCATTACTTCTGCCACGGCCAGTGCTGTTTCAGCGACGACTGTCCTCTGTTCCCCAATTCCCCTCCTTGCAGCTCTCTCTGCTGCTGAAGATGGACGACAAGCTCATTCGACAGCTCAGCTGCGACATTCTCCCCAGTAAGTGCTGCTCTTTTCCATGCAATAGTCTCAGGTCATAGACAACTTTAAAACAGTTAGTTTGCATCCAGATCCACTAATCGTTACTAGTTGCCATTTTTACACTCCGTACTTTGTTAGACTCAAAGAAACCAATTGGTCTGCTGCGTGTAGACGTTCATTTCCATTTGCCGCTTTCAGTGCTCGCTGTTGGTCCCAGTAAAATCCTGTAACGGGACAGCAACCTCTCCCTCCATCAGGAGCGGGACGTTGAAGGAGTAGTGATGCGAGGCGGTACTTGCTAGCGTGAAACGTTTGTGTCTGTGTGCGGCCCTTACAGCGGAGAGCTCCAAGGACCTAGCCAGCGAGCTTGTTCACTACGCCTTCATCAGCGAGGTACGTGCAACGCACTCACGCGCTACCCCCACTTCGCCGCCAGCAATGCACAGTACGGTGCGTCTGGCCGTGACGGACAGTCCAGTCCTTCGCAATGCTGTTTTTTGGGGGAAAACGTCGTCAAAAAATCATCAAAGAAAAAAATCGTTTTATTGCAATGTTCAAAGTATTTTACTTGCATAAAGTTTTCATGAACAATATAAAAATATTATTTTTTATTTATTTTTTTAAGCTCACATAGTACTGTATGTTGAAATGACTGGTGATCTGTACAACAGGACCTCATCTCCGTTACAGCTCATCTTCTTTAGTCGTCTTGTGGAATGAATAATGAATAATGCCCCTGTGATGTGGAAGCTGTAGCACACTGTTCTCTGCCATTGTGTGTGTGTGTGTGTGTGTGTGTGTGTGTGTGTGTGCGCTACAGGAGGACAGTGAGAAGCTTGCTGAGTTCTTGGAGGATGCCCTCTGTAAACATCGGCTTGGGATAGCAGGCTCCTCCAGGGCCACCAGCGCGATGCACTGAGCGGGCACCAGTGTGAGGGGCCTCCGGTAGGACCCCACCGAGGGCGCTGAGGAGATGGACACGGCCGCAGCAGGGTGGCTCACACCAGAGGAGAACTGTCTGCCCAGCACCTTGGTTAAAGGCACATCCTGCTGTGCTGCTCTATAGTCCTTGTTCATAGGCCCCTGATCTCTGGCGAAAAAGCTGCTTTGTGAAGTTCTCCTGTGTGAATCATCCTCTTCTTCTCAACGGCGTGTCACTGGAGAGCCAAATCCACCTTTAGTTTGAAGGAGACTACGTTTTAGAGGCAACATGTAAAAAGTACAAGAGTCCAAACGGATCTCGTGTTCCGGAGGACTTCAGTGCAGTTTACGGCTCATCTTCTCTTTAGGTTTCTCAGCTGTATGACTGGTGTTTTGAAGAGCAAGCAAAGTTAGTTAATTCCAACAGTGCAGCAGACAACAAACGCTAGAATTAACCTGGAGTAAAAGTACAGTTTTCCGATGAACAAGGACAGAAGGCGTTGCTTAACTTATCCAAAGTGAAGCGAAGGTTGTGCTCAGTGCCGTCTCGAGTGGCTGTAGATGTGGAGAGAGCAACCGGCCGCAACGTGTTTGCGAAGCCCCTGCCCGGGGTCCGACGGCAGCCTGACGCACGAGGCTTCTGCGAGAGTACGGCGGCGGCCGTGTTCTTCACAACAGGACCCGCAGCGTTGTCGCTTGTCGCACGGATGTTGGCGTGAGTGAAACTGCCAGGCTCCGCAAGTCATTGTGCAGAGAAAAGTGCCTCCAGGAAGTCGGAATGTTGCTGGGGAAATGGCATTTAGGGGGGAGAAGTTTACAGAATGGGCCCCTGCTGTGGTCGAGGGTCACATTTTTTAATATGTACATTTATAGCAATACTTGGTGAATTTTGCACCACTAAGGCATCACTGCAACTGTGACGTGTTTTTTTTTTTTTTGACACAACAACATTGTTGGAAATGCATTCTAGTTTCGCAGAGTGAACAACCGACCAGTAAAATAACAAATATTAAAACGGAATTTCCTGCAGGACTGTTGATGTACGTATGAAGTTCACATAGGGGTTGCGTGCAGCGCAGCGCGGGGCATCTGTACTGTTCACTCAGAACTACACGTTCCCTAAAAACGCTGCATATTAGCAGAATTATTCTTCAAGATGGTAGGTGTCGGTGTGTTTATAAACGGAAATCCTAAACTACAAACTACAAAGCAAAAAAAAAAGACAGATATCGGTATCCTGTATGCAGTCAGCACACAACTATATAAGCTAAACCTATTTACAGCTTAGTAGATGCTGTCTATTTAGCATCCATGAAGCAAATGAATGTAAATAATTCTCCAGCTCTCCCCTAAGTCGATGGCTATGTGTCCACCAAGAGTTTTCAGTAAAAACCCCTGATAATACCAGCAGGACACGGGGAACGATTGTTTACTGACGGCAATATGCGTCGACAGAATTCTGGTTCCATCCAGTTGTGGCCACTTTACACACTGAGACACTTTTAATAACAACGAAAACACAAAACCACCAGGCGGACGTAAGAGGCCGTCAAAGGTATCTCCACAGTTTTCTGGACAAAAGTCTTCTGTGGTTGCCAGCAGTATCAGGAAGAAGTTTAAAACCACTGTTTATCAAACACGCGAAGGTGTCGATGTTTACACAGCAGACGCAGGAATACTTGTGAAATTGCACAGAGCTCCGTCCCCCTGAACCCTCCAGGAACCGGAGCCGTGAGTTTGGGGATGGACTGGGGTTCTAGTTTAAAAAAAGCAAACTGCTTACAGACGGGCTGTTGTTCATTATTAATGTAAACTAGTCTTTTCCAGGTAAACCAGTGTGAAAAGGATGCTCACAGCCTTCTTGTGTGTGAATGTCTTGTCCATGACTGTAATAGTGGGGAAACTGCACTCGTCTGCTTCAGCCAGCGCGGATAAACATCCGGAAACCGCTTCCCATTAGACGGCCCCCCCCCCACCCCGGTTCCAGCCGCGCTGCTGATGTTAGAGAAGCATCACCGGTTCTCCTCCTGCCGCCTCCAGGCCATCACCCCCCCCCCCCCCCCCCCCCCCCCCCCCCCCCCCAAAACGTGGCAGGTATGACTCGCGGTCCAGTGGTGCCGTGGGTTCCTTCAGCGATACCTTAGATGTTGGCACATCCAGAGTGAACGTGTGAACCTGGCGAGAAGAGTCCACCTGCCAACTAGGACCTCCATCTGCTGCCCGTCCTCTCGAATGCCGCTTGTCCGATGCTTCTAGATTCCTGTTTTTAGTATTGTTATCCTGTAAGATATTGTACAAAAATTATAGTAATGATAATAAAGCAGCAAAATGTCAACAGTTTCCCAGATGTTTATGGTGCTTTTTTTGCTTTTTAATCCGTGTGACTGAGGCTTCAGTTCGTGCTGGCTGCACTGGAAACGTGACAGCCCGGCTCTGCTGCTCTGCCGTGAGTTTAGCTGCAGATTAAGGTTTAACACGAGATTAAATGGCAGCAAGCGGTACGGTTTGTTAAACTGTGTTGCTCTGTCCTCTGGAGCTGCAGTCTGAACCAAACCTGCATTTTAGAATAAACTCAACTGCTGCGTGACTTAGAAATGACATAACTGCCACTAAGGGCCGGTTAATGCAAGGCTTATCTTAAACCTGCTGCACATGTGGTTTAGCTGAAGTTTAAGGAGACTTGGCCACACCTTAAACACGTCTCCAGCTCAGAAACTGTTCCCAGTTAACATTTTAAAACTGTTTGCCAGACGTGGTTTACGTGGCCGACGTTGTCGTGTCTGAACCGGCCGCAGGGCTGTGTGTTCACATTCAGCTGCGTTTGACTCGGAAGCGTCGTAAAGGTGACCCGTGTAAATTTATCGACCTGCCTGAACAAAATGATTATATTAGCTGGAAGGAGGACGGAGTGTTACAGAACAGCAGCGGGAAAACGACAGGACAACTTGAGGTGTGCAGTGTTGAAGAAATGGAAATGAGAAAGACTTTAACGTCCTCTTCCACGTTACCTTTAAGTTGGTGTAGCAGCAGAGTATGAAGCTCTGTCACCCAGTGTTTGTGCTCACCTCAGCAAGGCCCTGTGTGTGTGTGTGTGTGTGTGTGTGTGTGTGTTAAAGGTGACCGGATTGGTAGTCGGTTGACAGGCTGCTATGTTTGACCCTGTCTTCGATCTTCTCGAGTTCCCGTTTTGGCTCTGTGTCACAACTGACGCTCCGCTGCTGCGTCCGGCTCTGCCTGTGTCGCCCACAGCTGGACGGGACCAAAAGCACAGTTTCATTAAGGTGGTTGCCGGTCCCACGCAAAGCTGAGTCCAGCAGCTCTGTGAACTGGCTGGGTGTTTTTGTGCCCCGCTGGTCTGTCCAGCACTGTGTGCTGCAGAGGTTTCCTCCTCTTTCTGGGCTTCCTGGGAGGGCTGCTCGGGCCTGAGAGCCCCCCCCCCACGGGAAACGCCAAGCTCTGTCCTCACCTAATAACCAGCTAATCTTCTCCAGCTTCCATTCTTCATTGATCGCTGATGTATTGGGTTAGAAAGGCTCTTTACTGTATTTGGATGCCAGTCGCGATGAATATTTATTGCTCTGCTGCAGAGAGACTCATATCACCGCCATGTAGAGTGTAGCAGAGGTGTAGGGCTTACAGGCAACATGTCTGGTCTCAGTTCCCTAATTTGGGCCTTTCCTTGTCTCACCCTCTTCCTCCTGCACCTCGTTCTGCTCGCTCAGCAGCTCATGCAGCCGCAAACGGTCCGACACCGCATCATTTTAGCAAGACCACAAGCAATATCTTGCACACTAGGAACAGCACTTTCACTTCCACACTACGCTCAGGCTGTGTTCCTCTTGTGTATTTTAGTGCTTCCATCTAAAACGGCTCGATTTCTGCACGTGAAAAATACTAAGACCAGCATTCCTAAGTTCTGCTTGACTGGAACAATGTCAGCTTTTCTCAACGTTGGTTCTTGTAGCCCCCGAACACCAGCATTGGCAGGTCTCTGGCCTCAGGTGCCCTGCTGCCCATTTCGGTGCTTTTCAGAATCCACAACAGGAGCTTCGTGTGCAAACAGACCCCAGTCTGCTAATGTGATGGCGTATTTTCAAACTTCACCACTTGATGACTTTCTCCTGGGAAACGCTACGTACCAGGAGCTGGTTGGCCTCAGGAGACAGCAGTGTCGTTACGATGGGCGCCGGTTTGTTTTTTAACGTGCACTACTAAGGGGGGCATAAAATCCAGCACACAGCAACGGAATCTTCTTAGACAAACATCTGCAGTAGAGCTCAGTGACGGAATGGGCTGTCGAGTGCTCATCTGTCCTCGAGTGCAGCTCACCGCTGAGGTCTGTGGAATGAGCCACAACCCGTCGCCCACCGTCGGCAGCTGACCTCACCGGCGCTCCTGCGCCCGAACGGGGTCGAATCCCCGCAGCTGGAAACCTTCCCAGCAGAGCAGAGGCCCTTACAGCTCCGCGCTAATGTCCGTGGTTTTGAAGTGAGATGTTAGGCAAACGTGTGGGTGTGGCATTTGTGTCCACATACTTCTGGCCACGTAGAGCACAACATTCAGCAAAAGCGTCAAATTACAACGAGAAATACGGCCACTTGTAAACTTACCAACCTAGCTGTGCAATAAATCATGCATGGAATTAGTGACCGAAGGACATTTCTGCAGATGTCAGACGTGAAGAGACAGAAATGGGACACCTCCTAAATGGCTCATTGTTCTGCTCTCAGACCCCCCCCCCCCCCCCCCCCCCCCCCCCCCACACCCCCCCCCCCCCCCCCCCCCCCCACCNCCCCAACCCCCCCCCCCCCCCCCCTGCAGAACTGCAGGCTGTTGACCCCGGTCCAGAGTTTTCCCGAAAGTGATGTCACTGCTAGTTTGTGTTTTTTTTGCTGTGGAGGGAAGTTAACTTCTGCTCCTGCAGACAGTGTCCTCAGTGCTGCTGCTCAGATGGAGAGGAATCTGCTGTTGCTGGACCTGCTGGTGGTTCTGCTGGCGCTGCTCAGCCCAGGAGCCCAGCTGGCTGCTCTGGAGGGACCAGATGCCTACAGCAGCCTCAGCGAGCTGTACAAGAAAGGAGTGGACCTGGCTCTCCAGCAAGTGAACTCGCTCACAAGAATACAGCAACGCTTTCTCTTCTTCAAAACCCTCACCAAGTCTGAGACGGAGGTACCGCCTGTTTACCATCTTTTTTCCTGCCTGTTAACCGTCTGCTTACCGCCTGTTTACCACACTGCCTCTTTATCATTTACAACAAGGTTTCCTTTTCTAATGTTTTAACTGAAATAATTTAACCTAAATGAAGTCTGTAAACTTGCAGAATGTTTCACCCCGGCAGTTTTCTCTTAACTGCTTTGAACTCTACGTTAGCTTGCAAAATATCCCCAAAAATTCCTGATAGTGTCGAAAAGTCAGCAATAGCGGTAAGGGAAAATTATTTAGAAACGCTGACGTCTTTGTCCAAAGCCGTTCCCGCCCCCTGGCATGTCGACGGTGTCGAGAGCAGTCGACTTGGAAGCCAGTTATTGTTTTGCCAAATAGTGAACCTCAACCTGCACCGGCACACGTTTACAGGTCAGGAGGAACGTGTTGCATGTCGGGGGTGTTTCAGCCTTACAGCCTCGTGCTGCTCTTCCTTCAGGCATCAAAAACACCCTGAGAAATTTGGCAAACTGGCAGAAAAAGTTTCAAACTGGGGTCGTACCTCCACTGTAATAAGTGCATTGTTAAACACACGTCCAGCGGTGTCAACGGTCGCGGAGAACCTCTTCTGCAGGTCATGGTTCACACTGACTAATATGTGCATGTAAACTGCTGACATGTTGTAGTCACTGCTGTCTGATGCCTTTCAGGCCGGATTCGGCACGAGCTACATTTACCACAATTTCTACATTAAAGCAACCAAGTGCTCCAGATCGGTGGTGGAACCCAACCCAAATAAATGTCCGTTCCGGAGCGACAGAGTGAGTGTCTGTGTGTTCACCACGCGTTACAGTTCAAACGTGCATCTAAACGCTGCTTGAAAAGCTTGCGGTGATGAAACTTGCTGGGTTTTGTCCTCCGTCTCTCCCGCCAGCCGCTCATAGACTGCGCCGTTTGCTACAGAACGGTTTCAGGAGACGTTGCTGAGGATCCCAAGCCGTACATCCACTGCGTGCATAAACCGGCACTGACGGGGGTAAGATATGAAGCTGCATGTTGCAAAACAAAATAAAATAATTTTTGATAATGAAATCCATGAGCTTCCCTGTCATGACGTCCCACAAAATGTTGTTGCCTTTAGTTTATTATAATTTCAGCAAACGTTACAGAGAAGCTCGGTTGTGCTCACTGTTCTGTTCCATAAACTCGCGTGAGGTCTAGGAAATACTTTTGTTGACGCCGGCAGAAGCGAGACCATCAGCTGCTGACATTTCTACTAAGAATATGAACATTGCAGGTGGAAATGAACGAAACTAAAGGTTCCTTTTGTTGCAGGAGGCCGTGTCCAAAAGAGTGGAACACTGCAAGACGATGAGCTACAGCCACGGTTCCCCAACTCTTCTTGCCTCAAAGGGACAAAAGTGAAATTCTAACAGTGTGTAGAACATTCTGTTAATAACCATTATTATTCAATGCTGTTCGTTTCACAAGTATTATGCTGTGTTTTATGCCTACGCTGAAAAACGATTAAATAAAAAAAACGCTCTTCTTGGAGAGGGATGCGTCTGCTCAAGGTCAGCGGCAACACTTTGGACCATCTTCTCTGAACGAACGGGAAACTAGAGGAAAGTTTTAAGACCACCTGCTCAGTCAGTTACCTATTAATGAAAGGAAGCAGAATCTAAAACAAACAGCAACAGGTGCTCTTTTCAGCGTAAACACCGAGATCTATGCCTGTTCAGTCCGAAGAACTTTGAACCCTTTGTTTTCCACGCTGTGACTGAAAATCCTTCACTGGATCTTTGTACCGGACATAAACTGCCAGTTTAGTTTACATTATTGTGCACATTCGTTGTGGCACGTTCTGCACAGATTGCTGCGGGAGGCGCTATTTCAGCCGATATTCTCTCACACACATCTGGTGTTTTCCTTTCATTTCTTTGCTCGGGTATCTAAGAGGTTGTATTTGAGGAACACGGAACGTCGTGTCACACGTTCAGCCAGACACCGGTTTAGGGACAGCCGAGATATACTGCTTTGTGGCGTCGTCCCAACACAGCGTCACACACGTCGCACACGGACTCGTCCTCGGTGGGTGTTTTGGGTTTTTCAGCACGAGATGCCATCGCCCAGGTGACGGGTTACGGGGCCCCGGCCTGCAGACGGGCAGCGCTGCTTCGCGGCCGCAGTAGCAACTTTCCTTGTCTTCTTCTGGTTGCCAGGAACACGATTTAGTAAAGGCTTTAAGCAAAGGCTTCACCTTGCGCTCCACCGTCTCCTCGTACCCCACTGTCTGCCTTCCGTTAGTTTCTTCCTACCATCTTCCACCAAGTGCTGTGAGCTCCAAACGCATGACTGGCTTAGAGGCCTCTGCCAACACGTGTGGCCTCAGACACGTCTCTGATGGTGGCTGGAAGTCTGAGCTGCCTTCCCCAGTTAACCGTCAACTGCCGGTCTGCCCCGGCGGCCGAGGCCCCCGACCGGCACCGGATGCGGCTTTTGCCCTTTCGCCCTGCTTCGCCAGCGCTAGCAGGCCTGGGTGCGTTCTGCTCGTTCCCACACCGTGGCCCCAGCAGCTCAGGACCTTCTCCTGCGTTGCTCTCGACACGACGGCCCCGACCGGGAACGAACGTCACCTGGTTCACAGGTAAGATGGACTCGGCTCATCCAGGCAGCCTCTCGACGCGTTCTGCTCTCCTAAGATCTTCTCGAGAGACACCGCACAGCATTCCAGACTGGACTGATGGAGTGGAACTGGGAGTGTTGTGTGTGTAATGTTTGTACACAGTCATCCCTCCTTTTACTCGCACTCACACGTTTGCCATAGAACATGGTGACGTTTTTGATAGCAGGTCTCTCTGCCCACACAGGAAACCTCATGCGGTGTTATCGGTTAGGTACTGCGCCATATTGGTGAATACGTTCATACTTAGTGCTCTTCTATGCAGGTTAATACGGTGAAGGTTGTACCTCGTTCCAGCCGAACCCAAAAACGCCGAGCAAGTTTCAACAACAACCAGGTGGACGTATAGCTTCACCCCACAGAGGAATCTGCAGCCTCTCGACACATTCTGCTCTCCTAAGATCTCCTAAGTTCTGTTCTCGCATCCTTACCGTAGTCCCTCGTGTAGATGAGCACGATTACCGTTCCACCCCATAGGAGAGCACTATTACCACATTCACCCAGGTAGAAACGCAGCAGTTACTGTATTTACCTCTATAGAAGAGCATGAGGTGTGTGGATCTTTTGTTTTTTTAGCCCATTTACTTGCCTGCAGTGTGTTGTATGGAGCAGACTGGCTGTAAGTGGGTTAAAAATGAAGTGTGTTGAGTGAGTGCGTGTAGATTGAGGGATTTCACACACACGCACGCACCTGTAGCACGGCTGCCACTAGCAGGATACAGCAGATACGCACACAGAAGAAGAGTGTGGCACTGACTCAGGGAGGAGACCCTGTTTTCTGAGCTGTAACAGCACAAACTCCATCCATCGCTGGGCGGTGCGAGACAGTAGTGCAAAGGAACACGGACGAAAGGAGCAGAAAGGCAGACCTGCAGGAGACACAGGGACATTTACTGGCACAGCGGCTGTGATCACAGGTGGAGGAAATAGGAAGAACTGCTTCTGTTTCTCGATTGGCGGTTTTTACGAACATCGTGGGCAATAAACGTCCAAAGCCTCCTCTGTGACCTCCCACAACCCCGGCGGGACACCAAAATGTAACCATTTCATTAAAAAACAACAAGGCTTTTTAATAACACCTCAACAAAGACAATAAAATAAGAGCAGTAACACGGCTCTGCCTAAATGTGATCCAGCTGAAGGGCAGGGCTCTGGGGGGGAGACCACACTATTCAGTGTCGGAGTCACTGGAGTCCCCTGCGGACGAACTGCTGGTCGCATCTGATTGGTCGTCGTCCTCGTCCTCGTCCTCGTCCTCGTCGTCCTGGAAAGGAGACACAGGTGTTCAGTGACCTGACAAGTTACCTTCAGAAAGTTCAGTTGCATCAGAACACGCCGTTAACAGCTGTTTGACGTCAGATCAACTTTAGCACAAGTTTTCCTACACAACGATTCGGGGAAAATAGCCGAACCGACAGTCTGAGAGCAGCAATGAGGATTCGCAGTAGAACCGACACAACCGTTACGTGCAGCCAATCGGAAACTCGGCTTCTGTCTACAATTTCTATCGATTCTCCTTTAAAAAGCCGTTTGCTGCAGCGCCTCACATTGTCACCGTCGTCGTCGTCGTCGCTGTCAGAGCTGCCCGATTCGTCCTCTTCAGAGTCCGAGGAGTCTGTGTCGTCGTCCTCTGAACCTGATGTGTCCTGTGGCAGACAGCGGCGTCACAGTCTCCCCCGATGCACACGCACGCACACACACACACACACCACCCCGCAGGACTCAGTTCGACACCCTCAGCTTCCGCTCACGACTAGACACACGATTCCCTCACGACGGGAGCTGGGAAGCAGCTGAACTTGTCACACCCCCAGCAGAGGTCTGGCGAACTGGCACCTACCGCCTTTCCTCTGTTGAGCCGCACCTTGGCCTCAGGACCCGGGACTCTGCCTGTATTGCGCCGCTTCTGCAGGGACAGGACATGTGGCAGCGCCGTCAACAGCGAGCAAAAACGTGCAGAATCTCGATCGTTCACATCCACAGCGGAAAACGGGCTCCATCCTGCACCCGTCACGAGGGGCTTCCTCTGCCAAAGTTCCCAGTTAAACCTCCTCCGACATCACAACACGGGAAAATTGTTAATGAAAATGAATAAAACAACGACAATAATGAATACGAATAAACTGCACCGAGTTATTTACGCAGATCCGGGTTTAGGGGAGAAGCCCGAGTGTGGATCAAAGCCCACATGTAACCGTGCAGCGCAGCACAGGCCCCGCGAGGAGGAGTGTGTCGCCGGCGGTGCTCACCGTGCTCGAGTGCTCTTTGTACGCAGCCCGTTCCTGAGGAGGCAGCGACTGTAAGGGAAGGGAGAGAGACATGAAGGCGGCTGCTGCTCGGAGGGCTGTGGACGTCGGTCCGTGAGGAACGGCTTCCCGGGAGAACTGGCTTCTGGTTCACCAGTTTCCCACAGCCGGCACAAACGGGCCACTTTAATGCAGCCCAAATACTTCTGCAACTACTTTGTCTATAATTATGAAGAAAATTACTGAAGAATACTGGTTAAGTGAAGGGAACAGATTTTCTTTGCATGAATTGCCCCCCCCCCTCCCCCCACAGACTCGCACCTTCAACCAGGCATCCAGCTCAGCCTTGTACTCAACCTGCTGCTCCTCCACCAGCTTCCTGTACTTGTCCTTGTGGCTCTGGCTCAGCTTGTGCCAGCGCTTTCCGATCTCCACCATGCGCTCCTTCAGGCTGAAGTGGTTCAGCTCGCCGTTGGTCAGCAGCTCCTGGGAAAACATCTGGTAGCCGCTCCTGTGGGAGGAGACGGGCAGGTGAGTGACGGCGGATTAAGGACCCCGTGTCCACCGGGTCAGTCCTCCGTCCCGCCTTCACTCACATGGGAGGCTTCTTCGGCTCTCCATCAAACTTGGGCTTCCGCTGACCCTGGCCAGGCTGTGAAGTTCTGGCCTCCAGGAGCTCCCTCTGTAGGGGAGGGGAAAAAAAAAAACAAACACTCGAGGCAACTTTTTTGTCCAGGTTGGAAAAAGCAGGTCGTAAAAGAGTAGAAACTCACAGCGGCCTCTTGGGAAAGCAGACGTGGGGGCAACTAGAGCAGTTTAATGGGTTCACGAGAGAGTAATATAACAACAATCAGCGTGGAAAGGTTTTACTGATGACCGAGGAACTGGGTTCGTCTTCCTCGGGGAACACGGAACAAACGCTGCCCCATAACAGAAATGGCCTCTTCAGTCTAACACATGCATCTTGGGGAAGGAACTGGGTTTAGTACACAGATCTCTAAGATGCTGTCATGTCCCAGCAGTTTACACATTGCCTAAGATGTGATGCTCCTCAGCTCAAGGACCACAGGAATGTCAGCCTCAGTGGCACGTGCAGAAAGGTTCACTACATGACAACGGCGCAGGCTGAGAAGGTGACACCTGGGAACGAGCGAGGCTTCCTGAGGGAAGCGGCAGCATCTCAGAGGCGGCACTGACCACTCTGCTGTACTGAACCTCGTATCGCTTCTGGTCCTCGGCCGCCTTCTTGATCCAGGGTATCTTCTCCTTCTTCTCCATGGACTTCCAAGCGGCCTGCATGGCGCTCTGTGCTTTCTTGCGGTCGTTCTGCAGAGCAAAATTAAAGGTACTTCACCAAACTCTTTAACGGCTTCCAACTGAGCACCGAGATTATGGTCTTTTTTTCTGGCAAAACGACCAATGAAATCGGAAGCATAAGGATATTCAAAAACACGCAGCTCCTTCCCTGCCTGAACACCATTTTGGACACCCTGAGGAGGCCTGCAGTAGAGCCCTCTGCCCCCTCACCCTGTACTTGGCCAGATAGTCCCCGATGACCCTGTGCTGCCACAGCTCCTCGGCCGTCCTGGGAGCGTCCGGCATCCTCGGCCGCTTCCTGCCGTCCCCCTTGTCCTTCACGGGCTGCAGCATCCAGTGCTCCAGGTCGGGGTCGTGAGGCTCCTGGGGGGGCGGCAAACGGCACGAACCGAACGGCGTACGGAACAGTCATACCGGCAGGTTTGCAGCAAAACCATCCAAAATGCAATGGATTACGAAGTTAAGCGTTATTTCCACTCAGTAAACGTGTTCATTTGGTACACCTGTGGGAAATGAACTGGTTACCAACTGTCAGCACGATATGGACGAATACAGTAAAACCCCGGAATCTGCAGCCTGGTGCACAGGATTTAGCAGCTGTAATGCACAAAACCCCTGGTTTGGGCAACAGACCCCCTCCCACCATAATTCAGGTGCCTTATTGAGGGCTTTTGCTGTGCATGAGGTGAACTATCTCAAATCTGCATGTCTTACACACATTAACTCAAACAAGTGGTCATTATAAGTCCACTGCTCAGGTGGACCTGAGGTGCGCTTCTCTCACACACACACACACACACACACACACCGCTCCTGCTGTGGGCTTGTGCACTTGTGTCGTGTCACTGATTCAGTCGAGTGTTTAAGAGCAGAGCAGACCCCTCATTACGGGCCTCTTGCAGTGCAGTAAACCTCCATTTTACCTTGCTCACAGGTGACTTGCTGCTGAGTGGGCTGCCGGTGCTGCCTGCACTTGCAGAGCCCACCCGGGTACCAGCTAGCTTCTCCTCTGCAAGAACCCGGTCCCTCTCCTCCTCTGGGAGGCTCTGAAAATGGCGCACAGAGGAGGAATGAAGGAGAAGGTGGGAAACCTTCTGCCAGTGTGTCAGGGTGTGCAGACATGAAGCAGCCATTTGGTGCAGCATTACTTACTTCCAGAAACCTCTGAAGCTCCATGTCATACTGCTTCTTTTTCTGAAGGAGAAAAGTACAAAAAACAGGCTTGTATATTGTTTGGTGACAGCGATGTCCCACACAGGTGCCAATGTGATGACAGTGTGAATTGCAGTGCGAAAGAAAGGCTCAGCAGGCTGACCTGCTCACAGCGCTTCTGGAACATGTCCTTTTCCTTCTGCGTCAACATTTTCCACTGCTTGCTGCACAGCACCATGCGCTCCGTGCTGGGCACGTCCTTCATGTTGACCATGAGCTCGGCGCAGTACAGCGAGTAGCCGTTCCTGCAAGCAAGCCACCGCAGCTTAACTCCCCGCAGCCACAGCGGCGGCTCACGCTGGTGCGTTACGTTTACCCTCTTGCTTCCGTATAGCGTCACGTAACGCTTTAATTCTGGCCTCTAACAGCGGGTTAACCGTACTGACGGGGTAATGTGTTAACTTTGGATTCTCGCAGATTCTCGTTCCACAAACAGCAACACGTGTAACTTACTGTCAGCCGTCTGCCCCGTTTCACCCTCCACCAATCGCAGCGCGTTTCACACCTTTGTCATACTTCATCCACGCTGGTGACAAACGATCGTACGGCTGAGAATAACGTGCGTAATACACCGAGACAAGTTTTTGGAATATATTATCAAAGTTAACTTCTAAATTGTTCCTAACTGGGAAATCCACTCCTCTTTAATAAAGCTAACCTCATGTTAACTCTGGTAACCAACATGGCATTTTGTGGTTTATAAATATCACTAGAAAACGTTTGAAAAGGACCTTAATGTCTAATTCAGATTAAAAGACCACAACTCATTAAAATACTGTATTTTTTTGTCAAAAGCGTTTTGATTTGCTTTTAAGTGTTCCTGGAGCATTTCCGTTCAATACCCAATTTCATACCTGAATTCTACAAAGTGTGTAAAGTTTGTTAATATTAGCAAGTGAATTAATATGACAGCTGAACTGTTTCATTTTCCTGGAGGTGACGCCAATATCGTGACCATTAAGAGGACTATTCGGGTTGCCTGTGTTATGGGTTCCACTCTGCTACTGGGCTCAGCTGCAGGTGAAAGAACAATAATATAACAACCCGTCACACTACACGCTTCACTTTTTACATAAAGGAGATGCATGCTGAGGAGGGCAGAAACATTCTTCTTCTCTTATGGCACCTTTTCCTGTGTGTCCTCTTCTGAGGCTGCTGAATTTCCCTGCAGGGGTTAATAAAGTGCCATCTCCTCCTCTTCTATCCCTGGTGTTTTGTACGAATTGAAAGGTCTCACTAAGCGCCAGTGTGCTGTTCCATCCCTTTTCTCTAAATTATTGCACACAATTGAGATTCCAGCACTGATATTTTCTTTTCATTCTTATAATGTGTTTTCTAGAGGCGCTACAGGGACTTACGGGGGTGGCTTTGTAGGCCGTCCATCAAACTTGTCCTTGAGCTGCCGCTCAGCCTTGGTTAGGACCGACTTGACGTGCTCGTCTGCTGCACACTCTGGGTGCGCCTCTTTGTACGCCTTCAGTCTATCCTGCAGAGGGTCACACGGCACAGAAGAGCTCGCAACGTAGGCGTGGTGAGAAAAACAACTCTCCTCCACAACTGAACGTCACAACCACGACTCTGGATGTTCTTACTTGTCTCTACTTCAGCAAACCACCGGCCCGCTTCACACCTCCTCACCTCGTAGTCCTTCTGCAGCTCCAAGGCCTTGCTAATCCACTTGAGCCTCTTCTTGTCCGACAGCTGGGACCACTGTCGCCGCAGGGCCTCCTTCAGGTCCTTCTGGCTCACCTGGTAGCACACCATTGCGGTTCACAGAGTTTTAATTTTCGACTGGATAAGTAGGCAAATCTCAACTGTAATATTGAGCACTTATGTGACTAGATATACTGTACAATCGGTATGTTTACACAGCGTGGTTGCAGCAGTAAAACCAAAATGAACGGCTTCATAAGCCTGCGGAAGTTAAACCATGACTAACGCATTATAACTGATTATTCTCAAACGTCTCCTTCTCCCATGGCTATTGTGTCTCCTTACATCTGGGTGAAGCTTCATGTAGGCTTTCTTCTCATGGTTGTACCAGAGTTGCTGGGGTGTCTTGGGCTTCTCTGGGAGCTCAGACTTTCTCCTCTCCTCCATCAGCTCTGGGTGGTCCTCTCTGGTTTGTGGGTGGCGGAAAATGGAGACGTACAGCTTCTCACACAATGTTCTAACTGCACAAAAAATTTGACTGCTGTTGAGTAACACAAGCTGGGATTGGCTCAGTCACAGCCGGGTACATAACAAAATAAAGGCCCTTACTTGAAGCGCGCCATATTTTTCTCAAATGACTCTTTCTCACGTTGGAACTCCTGAACGTATTTGAGCTAAGACGACAGACACAGAGAAGAGACAGAGAAACAATCAGAAACAGGCAGAGTTAAGTTAAATTCACATTAACACAAGTCTCAAACTAAAATAAAACTGTTCATTTATGCACAAACCATAGCAACCAGTTCTGAAATGAAAGTTAAACAAACTGAACCCCTGCCTCAGTATACAGACCTTCACCTGTTCCTGAATGGATCTGCACCACTCACACTAGACATATTACCAACTTTTCACCAAATGCTGGCTCATTGAAATCCACTCACGCTTCCCCACTGGGACTGTAGTTTCTGTGCCCACATCCTGACATTCACTGGCTTTGGTGGTTTATTTGTGTTTCTTTTGGTTTCGTTTTGGAACATGAAATCAGGCACTAAACCTAAAAACCCAAACAGAAACGATAACTCGTTTCTAAGTGCAAGTCATTGCTGAGGTGCCAGGAACAAAAACAGTTGCGACCGTAATGCAAATCTACCAAATCCTTGACCCGTCAGTCCTGAAACAGTCCTGAACTGAATCCTACTGAGATATCGAGAGCCGTTTGTGCTCGACGATGTGGAAACTGTTCCTGAGATAGGCAGTTGTGCCCTGAGGAGGTGACCAACATTCCTCAACGGCAATAAGAGACCCTGGTCGACAGCTGGTGGAAGCGTTCGGTTGCAGTCGTTGCATCTAAAGGTGGCACAAAAATCCAGCCATTCACTGTGGAGGGGCAACTAGTTCTCCCACCAGTGATTCCACTTTTCCTCATCTTCCACGTCAAGGAAATGGCATAAATACTGGATTATCGAGCCCTAACAGACAGAGGAAATACTTTCTCGCATCACTGTTCAAAGTGCTACAGAAAACATTTTCATGCTTTTTTTTTTTTTTTTTTTTTTTTAAACAAAGTCCTAACTTCTGCCCCTGGTAAACTATTCTCCTCGTCTCGTTTCCTTTTTCCACTTTGACATTTTATTAACGTGTTAAATCCAACACATAAAACAGCTGAAAACAGGCTGCATTGCATTGTTTCTCTTTAACTGTCCACGAAACTTGCACCGAAACTTGTGTTATGGTTATTCGGCCACATCTGCTTGAATCACGTCAAACTACAATGACAGCAGTGCCTCTGGGGTCCGAAGCAGATACAGAAAACCTGTACAGATGTGTGACTTAAACAAAAGACAAGTAATAGGCGACATACAATTACAGAATTAATATCATATGGTACCAACATATTACTGAAAACAGTTAGAAACAAATCAGGTCTGGAAGGGTTTATCATTTTTCAATTAAACAATTTAAATACTTTTGAAACATCCACTGATGGCTCATTTAATGGATATTGTTGACCACAGCATGAGAACCACTGCCTTGGCTAAGATCTCGTACCTTCTTCTTTTCTGTCAACTCCTTGTACTTCTTGGACAAGATCTTGGTGAGGTCCAGATTGCTCATTTCTGGATGGATCTTTGCATACTTGGCTCGCTTTTCCATGAAAAAGCGGAAGTATGGTGTTAAAGGCTTCTTCGGGAACTCTGGGTGCCTCTGAGAACGAATGGAACAGCGGTATTCTAGACGTGAGCAGTGGTGGAGGAAAGACTCGGCACAACACTCCCTATTAGGGATGTTGCAATTAAAAGCATCAATTTCCAAACGGAGAATTTTAGAAACCACGATAAAATTCTGTTTTAGAAGCTGGCCTGGAAACGTGCTGTCGCCAGCGAGTAACGCGTGTCGTACGCCTGTCTCGGCTGGGCCGCCTGGTCCAGCAGCTCTTTAGACTACAGAGAGCAGAGGTGCTGCAAAAGTGACACTGACACGACACCTGAGCTTCACATCCACCAGAGAAGCGCCTTAAATCAGTCCGCGGCGGAGCATCTCCAACGTTGCTTTCGGTTTCACTCACATTCATTCTATGGCCATAACTGTCACTTTAACCCATATACATCGCTTTAAGCAGCCAAATGTCATACTATAAAAACTGTACAGTGACAATGACAACATTTCAGATCATGTGCTGGAAATTTGCTGCAGACTTTCTGACATGGATCAGCCTGATTATCTTACTTATTCATTCACTTTGAGCCTAAAACTACCTGTGAACCTGCTGCAAATGCAGGTTAACCAACTGTTGCTCATTTTATCGTAGACAGTCTTACTGAACATATTTTCATGTATTTTCAATATATAATTGAATTCTTAAAGGTAACTACTTTTCCCAATTTTTAATAGAAAATAGATTTATGTTTTATTTGCAGGACCAAAAGACTATTGTTGTCTTTTCTCCTCCATAGGGTCTCATTACCTAAAAAATACATTTAGATTGCTCAAAAAAAAATTTGAAAAACCAGTTAACCGTAATATAACAATCCTGCAATAGTGACGTCTCTACTCGCATTTTGAAATAACTAAAAATAAAGTCAACAAGGCAATGCAATAAACACTGAATTTCCATATATATGGAAATTATATATATGGAAATTCATATATATTATTGGAAAATAAAACAAAAAAAGCAAGTAGGACTCTAACTTTACCTTCAATTTTTTCCCCTTGTACGGATTTTTCACAAACTCTATGGCATCGATGAGGAGTTCTGTCATGGTCCTGTACTTCCGCACCTACAGACAGAAAGAAAAGCGCAAGAACAATGACTTTTTGTTATTTGCATTGAAAGAGAGATGAGATGAATTCAATGTGTCAAAATATGTACAATGGGTTGGGGTTAAGTGAATAAAATGAATGAAATAAAGCTTAACCCAGACATTACCAAGATCGATCCAGGCGGCCATTGGAGTCTTTTTTTAATTAAACCCATTGCTACTAGTGGATCACAGTTTGTGTTTTACCTTGTTTTTAAATGCTTCCCTTTACGCCTTCAGTTTTTAGGGACGCTACAACAGCAGCTAACTGACGCGGGCTTCGAGGGGAAAAAACACAGACGTATGGAAAGAAACCCCTGTTAACAGAGAGCAGTTCATATTTGACCTGTTCCTGTCACACCAGCTAGCAGACAGACCCAAACCTGCACAGCGACGGTCACACTGGGACCGAACTGAGGAAAAACCTTTTTAAAAACCCACCACTGACTGAAATAACACAAAAGGTGACTGGTGTTTATATCAGCTCCTTCTCCTGCCCAAGGAAAGAAAATGATGGCATGACAAGTACAAACATGTTTTGTAATGAATAATAAGCATGTCGTATAAAAATGGACAGATACTTTCATAGGTGGTTTTCTGCTGTATGGGAATGTTTTCTAGAATAATCCAGTTATACTTTTTGCTCAATTTTTGCCATGACATGAATACTAATGCCTGCTGATGCTCTTCATCGAAGCCGGCAGAGCCAGGCCAAATTCACATGGAGGAACAGGCAACAATGACAAAATTTTAATGCTCAACCCAGAGATGCACACAGCTCAGAACTGTAAACCCAAAGAATTTATAATAATATTTATAATAATAAAAGTGGTTACTTTGATGAGCCACGCCTTTATTGGACTCATTTTGCATAAAACATATTATTGCAGTGGGAAAAAAAACATTCCCATTTTTTTGGTTTTAATTTTTAAAGAAGAAAACAAAACTTTCAAGTGCTGTATACCTTTGTAAGGCACTTTATACTGGTCTACTGCTGTCAAGGAAATCATGTCGAATGACCTCGAACCATATTGCCAAAAGTTATTCTCACAAGTAATGGTTAAACTTTCCCAGCTAGTACTCACCCATCTGCAGAAAGACAAGCACTTATACGAACCTGACATGTTCTGCAGCACTTTCAACTGTAACTTCAAACTGATCACGGTGGTCTCATCGTGGCTCTTTGCCTGGACACAGCACTCACCTCACTGGAAACCTTCTGCCACTTCTGCTTGCACATGTCTCCGGTGAAGCTGCTGAAGCCCACCTTCTCCCAGTCAAAGTGGGACTCGGTCGTCTTGTACTTCATGTTGTCTCCTTCGGGCAGAAGGCTGCGGATCCTCTCCAGCAGTGTGAGGCAATCCTCTTTGGTCCACTCGCTGCCGTCTGATGTGCAGCCACACACACACACACACACACACACACACAAAACAACACTAAAGGAACCAGTAGGGCAGAAGTGCCGTGAATCTATCGCACTTTAAATTCTTATAAACAGTTCTACAAAAATTAATTTAACTCAGTTTTTATAAAGCACTCTTCTCAATGACCCAACCCTGAACAACAGGTTGACAGACATGGCAGAAACAGATATAACAGATATACAGTGAGCCTATAGTTCAAGAGGCTGCTACACATTTAATGACTCTCAGGACAATATTTGCTGGCAGGGCTATAAAGAAATCCAACTGGTGACTGAGGAAAGGAAAACAAAATGCTCCCAGTGAGGGAGAAATATAAACTTCTGGGGGCCCAAGTGCCAGTAGCAGCCCACCTGTCCCAGACACAATTACTCCATACAACATAAACTGGAGAAGCTGCAGAAAAGGTGGAGGACAGAGGGGGAGCAGGTCTTCTTAACTGTACCTGACACATTCTTGGTGTGTGACTCCTGGCTGCCGCTTCCGTTCATGACCGAGGTACTGAGTGGCTCTCCCTCGACCCACCAGACCCCCAAACAGGGATTTGTGCAGCTGACAGTTGAACCTCACGAGTATCAATCTGGAAATATGAAATGCATTTTTTTCCCCCACTTTTTTAAACACACTGACAAACTGCTGTAAAGAGACAAATAACATTATCCAGGGCTTAAAGTTTCTTTAAGAATTTACTAGAACACACAGAGAAGAGATTATTCTAAGGGGTACTTCAATTTCCAAAGCAGTTTAAATAATTTCATATAAACTTTGTGCTATTGAAAGTTCCCGACATCCAGTCTAATGTGTTCTATCTCCACTCTGATTCCAGCCACTCAAAAATGAGCCTACGCTTCTCCTAACAGAGCCATGTACAGGTTCACTGAGCAGCTAACCAACTCGACTCTAGATTTTATTAAAAACATTCAATTTTTCACTCTGCTGATCTGCACTGTCAGCACACCAGTTGAGCTGCTCCACTCTGGCCTTAACCAAACCAGGTTCCACAATGTCATTCCCTAAAGGAACCGTGATTTTTTCCCCCCCCTATTTTCATCATGACTGTTAACCGCCTGTCCTCCGCAGATTCCCGGTGGTCCGAGGGGGGCAGGGCACACCCCCACACGGGATGCCGCCACACCGCAGCCCACGTTCTCAAACACGCAAGACCATTTACTACCGCATTTTTGCTACTATGAGGGCTCCTTTGTTGCACTACGCTTCTGCTGTGTATATTTCACTTTACAGCAGATTTTGCTGCACATTTCCACGTGTGGCTTCATTGACATATTTTACATTTATACTGTAAGGAGCGCAGCTCTGGACTCTGATGGAGGGAATGAGGACGCTGAGAAGGTCTCCGTAACACAGCCTTGATCAACACCAGGCGAGGCCAGAGGGGAAGAGCCGGGAAGGCCACACGGAACCCAGGCCCTGCGGCCAGGTAACCGCCACACACCACCTTTCTACACACTGCAACCGTGCAAAGCCCACGAAAGCACACACAATGAGAACTATTTACAGCAATACCAGGCCGAGGTAGTGTGATGCTACCGCCAGGGGCGCCTTTGGCTGGTGTGCGACGCTAAAACACACTTCACGCAAGGAACCCTGTATTAAACTTGTCGAAAGAAGTAAAAGGTTTAGTTGGAACCAACAGTGATCGTCACAGGATTTGCGACAGTTCTGTGGTACAGTGGTGACATTGCGCATGCGTGCGCACGTATGTACACACACGCGCGCGCGCGGGCCACAAGGTCAAACACCACGACAGTTGCACGCTGTCCACGAGGACACCAGCAGACACAGTTGCACGCACAATACCATCTTATGTCGGATGCTGATAATAATAATAATAATAATAATAATAATACATCTATGTTTATTAGTTTGCTCCGTGTGCGACATGAGCACAAGTCCGGCTGCAACGTGGATACGAACGGCTCAGTTCCGCCTGGAGCCTCTAAACACACAGCCTCTCCTCAGTGCCACGCAGTTCCACACAGCGGTCATTTTAGGGTCGCTAAATGCGACGAACCGAAGCGGAACGAGAAGGAGCGCAGGGTTAGTTGGAATTAGCTGCCTTTCCAGGACCGGGAGCGCGGCGGGTCTCCAATGGCCTCCCCGGGAACGCGGCACCGCACGGCAGCCATGAGCGGCACAACGGCTCGGAAACAACGTCGGGAAAAAACCGCTTTCGTGACGGGAACCGACCCTCATTCACCCACCTTTCGTATTAAGAACAAGAGGCTGAAGATACGGGCTCGACCGTGAACTGCGGCAGCGTCTCCGGGCTTTGCGACGCCTGTTTTCGCAGCTGCAAACCCCGGGGACTCGGCACAAAACGAATCCGACTAGAAGCGCTTGTGGTTCGGCTTGAAACTCCGCCCCGCGCCGCAGGGGGAGGAACTGAGGCGGAAAAGCGGCGCGCGCTCCGGCTGCGTTGACCTGCGTTATTTTTCGCCAAACAGCTTTTGTTTATTTTAACCGTTTCTCGAAAACATCATTTGTTGTCCCGCTAAATTTACTGAAATGACGGCTGTGCTTCACCGGGACTCACCAGTTGCTCCCGGCAAGTTAGCCGCCCTGCCAACATCGATTTGGGCATGAATTATGAAATAAATCTATAAAAAATATCGGTCTGTATTTCACTGCATAATATCGCAAAAATCCTTTGAATTCGTACGCTTTAAGTAGACGGTGGGCTGGACCAGAAATCCGTCCGTTCACGTCCACCGGAGGATCGCAGGCCTTCGGCAGGACTCACTCACTGCTGAACATCAATCCATAACGTGGGAATTTAACCGAAGAGCACAGCAATATTAACTGAATTTCATGACATGTAATAATTCTTGTAAGGTTCCCATCCCACCTTGACCCCTGTCTGCACCCGTGGGGGTGATTTTTAGCCTTGTGTTAAAAGCAGACACACGTTTCTTAGCACTTTGTTCTTACAGTGTGAAAGCTGGGGGTTTGAACCCCACTCCTGCTGGCCTACGCCAGCCGTGAACAACTTCTCTGTGCGCAAATGGCCGTAACGCCGTGTGTGTAATAGGGTAAATAACCTCGGACTGAGGGGCCAGCGGGGTAAAGTGTACCACGAACGGTAGAGGCTGTGTTCGCATCCTCGGCCTTTCTGGCTGCCTGACCCCACAGCCCTCAGGTTACCTGTCCGCGCCAGCCGCTGCCTCTTAAAACTTGACGGCTGAGTCCTGGAAGTTACCATTATTCTGTTTATTATGTGGCCATATAAGCGCTCTGAACTTTCTAGAAGAGAAACCCGGTCGCACCTGTGATGAACAATGAAGTCCGGTGGTACGTGGGATTGGCAGGGAGCGTACCGGTTAGAGTCCAGTTCGAATCCCAACTCCTGCGCTGGAACCCCTCACCTGGCTGCTGTACTTACCATGGATTTACCAGGTGTTTAAACAGGTAAGTCCCTGTCAGCATCTCAGTGTTCGGACCCGACACAGTGCCGGGTGAATGCTGGTTAAGAACAGCTGGGTTCCCTTAACCAACCATTACAGTTTGCAAAAAAATGTTATATGTATTATTACTTTGCGGACAAAAAAACACACATCACACACCTCTGCTGACACACAACAGTTTATTGGCGTCATTAATCTGTTCCTTTATTTATCCTGTGTCCATCTGGGCTTTTTGCATAGACTGAAAATGAACCATACAGACAACATCAAGTGGACATTTTTTTACAATTATTACACACTGGTATTTCACCCAAATACACATAAAAAAATTAAGCACTGAGCATTTAAAAATGTTTCTCACACTACGCCTCTATCTTTCTCTTTCGGTCTTTCTCCCTTTTTCGGTTTTCTGTCAACGGGTCACGTGTTCTAGTCCCAGTTGTCTGACAAAACGACAGACTATGACGGGGTTAGTATTGCTTTACGGTAAAGCTGAGCTTTCCTGTTATAGATGGTAGGACTGCAATGGGTTATAATATTAAAGCGAAAGGAAAACAGAAAGTCTGTCTCATTACTGTTGTACTTATAAAGACTTCAGTCTTATTTAGTTTTGCTTCCTTAATACCTTTTTACTCTATTACTTACTGTTTTTCCATTCCAAAGGATGAATTCTCTCTCATACCCTCTATTTGTCTGCGCTGCTGCTTCTCCTTCTGCGTTGCTGTGGTTACAGTAAAGAAAGTCTTTGTAATATATAGGGGTGTGTAAAAGAAAATCGAAAGGAAAGTGCTGATTTGAAAAGCAAATTACGAAACAACCCAAGTTGTAATATGCACAGGAAAGTGTGAAAGCAAAAACTAAGTCGTAAAAGGAAATGTGAAATACTAATAGGGAAATGAAAGTGTTGATTTGCAAATTAATTTATCTGTGTTTATTTTGATTTATCGTTCAGAAAAGGGGCCCAAAGATTGACCAGAGGTCCCAAAACTCCCGTGACTGTGATTCTGTGTCTGTCTACAAACCAGCAGATCTGTAAGTGAAACTACGAAGTTGTTGTCCAGGTTTGTGGTTTAACTGTACACAGTGGAGTTTAGTGGGCACTGGCTGGCACCTCAGTGGCACAGTCACTCTGTACTGTAGAAAGTTACTGTGTTGGGTGGGGTGGAAGACTAGGTAGGGAAATTGCCAAAATATGTTAAGCAAAATGACTTTAATACAGGCCCCGGTACAAATCAAGAGGCATTTAGTGATTAATCTAACCCCCCCCCCCCCCCCCCCCCCCCCGCGTCGCCGCGTCTCAACGTGATCTCTGTGCAACTGGATGAANCCCCCCCCCGCAAACACAATACAACGACATTATCCATCTGTCAGTCTGTGTTGCACATGAAAAATGTGTCTTTGTACATAAAGGATGTGCAAAATCAAGTCCAAACAATACCGCTAAATTCAAATGTTACTGCTGTGAATATTGATAGGTAAATTAACCAGCATGTCAGAGCCCCACCGCCACATTCACACCTCCTTCCATAAAGCACGAGTGTGAAGAAATAGCTGCTTAATTTGGCAGATGCACATAAACCGTGTTCTACAGCTTCTGCGCTGCTGATGTGGAGCCGGTGCTGCAGCGACCGTGATCACGGACAGAGGCGATATTGGCGTGGCTGAGCTGTGTGACAGTGGCCTCCTCAGCCCGAGACACCCGTAAGCGACGGTCCTGCTCGAGCATGTCCCTCACAGGCTCGCACCTCATTACTGCAACAAAAACAAAGCTGTGTTCTTCAATGTGTGCTCTTACAAAAGTTATTCAGGCTGTAGAGAGAGGTTTCTCACGGGAACAGACTGTCATCTTACACTGACGTCCTCCTGCTAACACTCCAGCCACTATTCTTTCTTCTCTCGCTTCGCTCTTTGTTGTTCAGCGCCTGCCATCCACGCTTGTGAAAGACCTGCTTGAACATCTTTGGCACAGTACACCTGCTCAGGGACGTCTGCTTTCAGCCAGCAGTCCATATCTCATAAAGTGCTTACTATGCAAGCATTAAAATGATTCCTAAAAGCGTCAGGCGTTCGGCAAATCCGCACGAAGAGTAAATCCATCAGTCAGTCGCACGCCGTGGGAAGCCATCCACACTTAAAGAAACATTAAATATTCAACTTGTTGATGATGCTGCAATATTAAACACTGACTGTACAGAGTTACTGAGTGTCTGTAGACACGGTGCAGCTTAAAAGCAACTTTCATGGAACCAAAATAAAACTTGACTCAGCATACAAAGTAGAAACTAAACAGTGAGATTTAACAAAGCTGTTCAGTGTCAGCATTTGTGTGACTTTACAGGGTGAATGAAAAGGACAGTTTACAGTTCCAAGGTAAAATTTTAGACATTTTGGACATGAAGGCGTGACACTGTGACACTCAGTCTCTCATAATCGCTAAAGTTCTGCATCTCTGCACAAAGTCAGTTTAGCGCCACCAGGATCCGACATTACGGAAGCCGGAGGTGACCTCCTCAGTCTGAAGTTCCTCCGCATTTCACACTGTGCCAAAGAAGGCTGGTTCTGTATGCTCTGACCCGGTAAACACTGTCGGATCCCTGCTATACCATAGTAAAGACCACGCTGGGGGAAAATTACACAGCTGAGCAAATCAGACAGATATAATTAGAAAATGACCAGCTAACAGGTCAAAAGATGGTGGATTCATTGAATAAAAAGCCATTTAAAATACCAAAGCATTGATTATTATGATGAAATCATAATTATGCGATTTAAAAACATTTGCGGGGACGCAAATGGTGTGTTTCTCTGCGCAGGTGGTCCCCGGGGTGTCGAGCAGGAGCTCCAGCGGCGAAAGGCGGGCGGTGTGGCCTCACACAGGCATGTGCATCTCTGTGTACTCGTCCTGCCCCTCCTTCTCGTCGAAGGTGGGCTCCGCGTCATCGGCGTCCAGCTGCGGTTTGGCCAGCCGCGGTGGCGAGAGAGGAACAAAAACACGAGCGATGAGGAGACAGGCCATGGTGGGTGTCTTGCACATTTCAGTAATTCGCACACAGGCACTGGCAGAATGTGATGTACCGGTGGCTCGAATGGACCTCGAAAGGCTGTCGAAGCTACACTAGAACTCAAGCTGCAAGATGCCCTCGTTGCCTGACTCCCGCCCTGAATTTGTAGGGAAAAGTTGCGTGTCACAATAATGAAGTACGGCTGATAGGCAGGCTCCTGAAAAGGTTGCGTTGTGTGAAAACACGCAGGTCAACACAGCCGTTTCCATCATTTCTTATGAGGAAAATTATAAACCCGAAACCCCAAACAGTTCCCGGTGTTCGCCGTCGTGTTTAAAAGGATTCGCCACCGCAGGGTAACGGAAGCACGTAAAACAGTTTTAACAAGCAGGCGGACATAAGCGAAAGCGCTCCGGCTCCATTCCTCAACGTGTTCACCACGCAGAAAACCAGGAAGCGTGGCTGTGTTCTGCACTCAATATTTTTTTGAGACTTGTTATTAAAAATGAAATTGTGTTCAAAACCTGTTGCGCGTGTAAATGGACGGAACGCAGGAGATTCAAAGTGAATTTAGGATCACGAGGTGAAATGAGGAGCGAAAGGAGGCGATGGGTGAGGCAGAGTCGCCCGCTTTAAGACTGTGGTCCGTTTCACGTGTAAACTCAAACTGCCAAACACATTTTTAGCCACTGCTGATGCACAGGCCATGTTCACTGTAGATTCTGGTACATCTAAAGCAGCAGGTATTTCTTTTCTTGTTTTAATGTGCTGGGACACCTCACGTTCACGACGACGAAGCTCGAAACCGCAGTCTCGGCTCACGCGGATTTCGGTGTGGATAAAGGAACGTGGGACAGGTGAGTCGGAATCTGGATACCACTAGCTGCTGGTTTTTATTTATTTATTTTTACAAGCCCCCTCATCTTGTTTCAAAGTAAATGTCCTACCTTTCATGTAAGATTTTTCAGTAGGTGCTAAACAAACAATCCAGTTGTTCGCATGCAGTCGGAGCAAGAGATACTGCTATCGTATCATGGCAGTTGTGCTGTCTGGTTCTTCCGAAAGGCTATTATTTGCTGAAACAACCAATCTCTGTACCTGTAAAGCTCAGTCTGCTTGTCTTTTATCCACGGCTTTGTTTTTCAAGGCACAGATGTGAAATTTGGCGGCAACCCTGAGGTGCTTCTTACCACAGGTCACGTTCCTGTGTGGTCAAAGACACACAGTGCTGCACACACTGGTGACATGTGTCTCCGGACAGCTTCCAGTTGATTTGTCACGTTTAAGTCAACTGGGCCACTTCTCTCACACACGTTACTGGCCAAGTCATACAACACAATCCAGTGACAAAGTAAACATGTTCAACAGCCCTAACAGTACTTATGTACTTAATGCAACCACTTTAAGGGTAATACAGTTTGGTCAAATATTCTACTGTTTCTTTTGACACCCAGGCACTGCCAGGTAAATCAGCTCCTTCTTCCATCATAGATAAAGCTAGTAGGTGTTTAGCCACACAAAACAGAATTGTGTGTGATGTTCGGGTGGGACTCACAGCCTGCATCTCACGGGGGCTGAAGATGCGCGGCAGCAGGAACATCTTGACTGGGACAGTGAGGATGAGGACAAAGGGGAAGGCGAGCGAAGCGGCGGTGGACATGACGGCCCACAGCAGCGCCAGGCAAACCGTCTGGATCCCAGTGTAGAGGTGCATGCGCAGCGTTCGCACCTTCAGACACAGAAACACAGGCTCACCGCCTTTCCGGCAACGTTCGTAAAGCAGCAGCAAAATTGTAAAAGATACAAAAAAGGGATTTTTTAACTTAAACATGGATGAGTTTCATTCTACAAAATCCTTTGTGCAGCAGACATGAGCCACTTTACTACCTGCACATTTACACACACACACTAGATATGTGACTTTGAACATGTCTCGATCGCTGGCGTCAGTCCGGTTCTAGTGTTTCAGGAACAGCCGACTTGGTGGCAGTTTCACACACCGTGGCAGTGCTGCACCTTACTTTACCACAGTGGCCTGTACTGCCCCGCCTCTCAACTAAATAGAGCATCTTTGGGATGAGGTGGAACGTGATGTTAACAGAATCAACGATCCATCAAAAAATGTGCAGAAACAGCAGAGCTGACAGCCACCGTGGACACAGAGCCCCGTGGAAACACATCCAGCACCTTGTTGCTGAATCCCTGCTGCTCTGGAGTCGTAAGAGGATCACAGGTGTATGTGAAGGTGGCCAGTGAGTGTAAATAAACTGCATTTATTCATTCAATCGGGGCTCCAGTGAGAATTACTGGTTACATTTTTAAAAAACAACCACAAGAATGTTTTCTCTGGCATCTAGTGGATTTTAAAGCAGACCTCTCTCTCCTCCCTTCTCACCTCCTGTCCCCTTCTCCCTTTTCCTCTCCTCCCTTCTCCTCTCCTCTCCTCCCCTCTCATCGCCTGTCCCCTCCTCCCTTCTTCTTTCCTCCCCTCTCCTATCCTCTCCTCCCTTCTCCTCTCCTCTCCCCATCTCCTCCCTTCTCCTCTCGTCTCATCTCCTGTCCCCTCCTCCCTTCTCCCCTCTTCCCTTATCTTCTTCTCCCATTCCTCTTTCCTCCCCTCTCCTATCCTCTTCCCATCTCCTCACCTCCCTTCTTCCCTCCTCCCTTCTCCTCTCTTTCCTTCTCCTCTCCTGTGGTCGCTTCTCCCCTCTTCCATTCTCCACTCCTCCCTCATCCTCTGCTCTGCTCTCTCACACCATTTTGCACCACCTTGACTCACCTTGCGTACATAGGTGTGATCAGGATGGTACTTGGGTGGCATAAGCAGCAGCTGGATGCGCTCGGCCAGCTGGATGCCATTAAGAGACATCACCCCCATGTAGAGGAAAATCCCAAAGAGCACAGCAATAGGGATCTTGCACAGCAGGTCTCCTATCACTATGGACAGACCTGAGAAACAGAATATTTGATTTAAAGTGACTTTGAATTGTCTTTAAGAAGTTTTTGCCCCCCTTGTATACGTGCCGAGAAAACTTTGGTGAAAAGTTGTCTCATCGCATATGAGTTTGAACTACTTCAGGTCCTGACGGAAAACCAGCGGAACAGGCTGCTTAGAGCTGTTTCTGGAGGGAACGCGTACCCACGAGTATGGCTACCAACAGCCCGGTGACTCTTTGCTCCTTGACCTCCTGGATTCGTGGCCTGTCTCCAGGAGCAACGGCTGTACTCATGACGGTGAGGGCGTTGACGTGGGTGACGGAGCGCACAGTGGCGGCGGCCATCCAGGGCAGCCCAAAGAGCGCAGACATCCCACCCAGAGACACGATGACCAGCAGGTCCAGGTGGAACCCTGAGCCCTTCACCAGCATCCGCTCCTTCTTACTAACAATCAGCCTGGGGAAGGGAAAGAAGAGGAGCAGCGAGGTGGTTGGGAAAGGCATATTGAGAGTGTGAATTGTGGGGTGGAGGCAGCCAAAGAGGCAGGATGGATGTCACCAGATGGCAGGATTCCAACAAAAAAGGGGTCTTTAACAGAAACCAGAAGCATAACCCAGCCATCCATCTCATAGGCAGGTCCAGCTTCAGCTCCAGTCCTCATTAAGGCTGTTTAAGGCCTGACGCGGTGGACAACAGGGAGCTGTCCATCACGGCAGCCCCCCACCCCACCAGCTCACAATGGGTCTTACAGAACATCTCGTGGGTTTTTTATGGGGCAGATTATAGAATAGTGCTCAGTACTGCTCCATCTCCTGCTGTAGGACGATACCTACTCTGGACGGATGGACGGATGGATCTATTAGGGGAGGACTATACAGTACACTATACTATACTGTACGGTATACTATACACTATATGTGGACTATACAGGTGCTCCTCGCCCGAAATTGATTTTGTCTGGTTTTGTGACAGAATTCCTGACCTGTCGTGTAAACAGCTTGTACATCAAACTTGACAAACACATTTACGGCGTGAGTAACGGCTGCGCTGGGTCAGGATTCAGACGGTTGTCACGCGTCGCCTGGGCAAGACTCACGTGGTGATCTGCGTCTCCATGAAAATGAGGATGAAGACGAGCAGGGCGGGGAGGAAGCTTGCGGCCATCATCCAGATGGGGAAATTCCCGTTGGATCCCAGCGGGTTGATCAACCAGCCACGCTTCTCTGGGCTGGTCACAGAGAAGCCGCTCGGCACGCTTAATTTCTGAAAGGCGGGGCAGTTACTGAATTTGTGTGTCCGATTCGAGGACAAGCTGCGTTCCCGAATTAATGTTCGGAGAAACACGTTCTTCTTTTATTTCCTCTAGCTGTTCCGCAGTGAGCAGGACTCACCTGTGTATAAGTGTCCTGGATGCTGTAGTCCACCAAGACCATGATGAGAATGGCAATAGGGACACCAAAGTCCCCGATAACCCTGCGCAGCTGAGCAAAAGAGTGCAACTCGTTCACAATTCTGTACTACGAGCAGCCCTGGGGCTGCAGAGTACGGCTGGTTTATACACGCATGCAAGTAAAACCTTACAAACTTAGAGTGGGGATAATGCTGAACGGGTTCCAGAGGAGCACGTGTAACGCGAGCGGCCCGGAACGCTCTTTTCGGGCGCGGAGCTCACCCTGCCCGGGAAGAAGGCGCTATTCTTGAACTTTCGTAGATAGAAAGCGATGAAGTAGGTGCCAGACATGAGGACCAGGGAGAGCAAGGCGGTGTTGGGCTCGCCCCGCACCTTCACCACCGGCACGCCGCTGGAGTTGGGCTGGTGGGCCCCGGTGCTGAGGACCGGTGAGAGATCGTCCTCGGTGGAGTTGTCCGCGGTGCTGTTGTCCAAGGAGCAGCGCTGCAGCGGGTGCTCGTGGAATATCTGTCACACACATTGCAGCCCTCAAGCCACGGTTCTGCTGACGTGACTCACAACAAGCTGTGTCGCCCCAAAATCCAGCTTACAATCCCGGATACATTTCCCTGACCAACTTTCGCACGACCTTTCCTCCCCTGAGAAGCGTGCTGCTCCCTGCGATCTGCGATCCCTCCTCAGTGAGACAAATGGTGAAAAGGTCCAGAAAATGGGTGAAATTAGTCAAAGTCGAGTCCAGAATATCAGAACTGCTCTCAATACCTTTATATCCGGGCTTAAAACCCACACGTTCAAAACTACTTATATATACAAAGCACATTTGTTCGCTTCATTTCAATCCACTTTCCCCTCATTTATCTCCATACTTTATTATTATTACTGTTTTTACTCTTTTTTTTATTTTCTTGTTTCTTGGTGGCACAATGGTGCAGCACCTCACCGTTTGTAGGACGTAGGTTCAAATAAGAGTTCGAATCTGTTTCAGTCTGTATGGAGTTTTCTTGTTCTCATGTCTCCCACAGTCCTGAGATGTGTGTTTCAGTGAGTGTGTGTGTGCGCACCCTGCCTCCCACCCAGTGCTTCTGGAATCAGATCACTCCAGCAAAAAATACTGTTATTACACACAAAGAGTCGCAACATTTGTCGGAGATGCGTGAGAGACCTGCTTTACACAACATTGTTATCAGTATTGTTATTAGAGTTCTACACCTGGGTGGTGAGGTCTCACCTTGATGAGCTTGGAGAAGGTCTCATAGATGAAGATCAGAGAAATGAGAATGGAAAATATCTCCTGTGTGAAGCGGGAGACGAAGCGCACCAGGAAGCTGCCCTCAAAGGCCACGGTGAGGACCACAATCACGATGAGCCAGAACCCGATCCAGACCCGGCCTGTCAGGTACTCCACCCCGTTGCCTTTGCAGAACTGAAGTGACAGACAAAAGTGTAAAATCTCAGATAGTTGGAACCAGTACAAACGTGGAACCACACATACTTATCGATCCATTGTGGTTCGACTCACCGTAAAGAAAGCCTCCTCGAAGACCAGGACGGGGCCTGAGAAGCCCACCACCAGGAGCGGTTGGGCCCCGAGCAGACAGAAGAGCACTCCTTGCACCGCTGTTGCCACAATGAGCTCAGACACACCGATGAGACCCTCCGTCTTCTCACCTGCACCAGCATCAAAGCGCCATTTGGTAAGGCAGTAGTCATGGTGCAAAATACGGTGTCATTGTCACCCGTCCAGTCTGAACATCTCATACTGTCTCCAAACAATTCACACCCTCACGCCTTCCCACTTTCTGCTTTCTCGGTCTTTTCCTTTCACTCTGTGATGAGGAGGGTGCTGCTTGAGGAGCTCCACTTCTCTGGTGATGTTTGATGTGATCTATTCTGAAAGCTCCGTTTGGGTTCCAGGGAAAATGAAAAGGTTTGTGCTTCACTGTAGTTCGCACTTACCCAACAGGCCCCCGAAGGTGATGGCAGGAGAGAGGGCAGCAAAGTAGATGAAAATCACAGCCGCCATGCACTGCGCGTTCAGCGCGTCCCTGAAGTCACTCATGTACTTGGGGTACCGGCGCCTGGCATCACGCACCACTCCTTCAAAGAGCCTTCCGGTCCTCCGCAAGGGGTCATCGCTGGGTTGGAAGGGGGTGAGAAACGCTGTGGGGGTGGGCACAGGGTTATCCGGGTTTGACTAACTGGTACTTTCATAGCGCAGCCATTAGTCACCAGAACCGCTAACTGTTTGTTGTTGAGTTTTTCGCAGGAAGAGCAAAACAAACAGATTGAATGAATAAGATTTCCAAGTCTGTGTGATGTACGAGTTCTATTTTCCTCCGTAGAGATGGATGGACACGGCTGGTATTTGCGTTATAACAGCCTTATACTGCAGGTGTCATAAATATTTATGAAAAAACCTATATGTCAATGAGCTGAAAATAAACGTTCTTTTTCACCGGTGGGAACGGGGCGCAGATGTTTCTGGGAATCGTTTTTAGCACGACGACAGATCAGCGTCTCCCAACTCGACCGCAATCTGCAGTTCTCAACAAACGTATGAGTCCTGCAGCAGGAAAGTGGGGTGTCTCTCCACCTTTCTCCTCGGGCGATTTGGGCTCCTTGGCCTTCAGCTCCTGCTCCTCCCTCTTGCGCAGCATCTCCCGCTGGAATCGAGCCACGGAGCGCAGCAGCTCCTCGCCGCCCACCTCCGAGGGGGGCAGCACGATGCTGCAATCCAGGAAGCCGTTGATGGCGTTGAGCAGGTCGTGCCGGTCGTCGGCCAGGTAGGCCGCCTCGTGGAAGTGCTGTGCGAAACAAAGGGGAAGATGAGTCTCGGGTGGGACGAGACCCCACACTTTCCGCGCCGGAACGTATGGAGCCGGCTTATCAGTTCCCTTTTGCGGCAAATTATTCAGCGGTTACTCTACATACAAACCGACAGCAGAGTTCAGGCCCGTTTTCCCCCGTAAACTGAACAGTGTTGCACCAGATGGAGGGAAATGTTTTGAAATCAAACCAGCACAGAACCCTGACGTGACCAGCTTGGCACCGTGAACTTGGCTCATTGTGCCTCGTAGGGCTTCTGGCAGCTAGATGGCGTTTCGTGGGCTGCGACCCCCTGCTGATCCACTCGCCTTGTCAGACATGAGTGTAGAGATGGAGCGGCCAATCTGGTGGTAGTCCATAGTGGTGCAGGGGGGCCCCAGAAGAACAAACAGGAACCGGACCGGGATCGGAACTTCCAAGACCGCATCCAACTCCACTGCCTCTTGCAGGCGGACAAAAGCCATGGTGGGCTGTTCCAGGAAGTCAACGCTACCTTTGTTGGACAATAACGAAACATAACAATGAACCATGGAGACAATTTAAACGATCTTTTGCACCACACATCACCTGTTGACATTTTGGACGAATAAATGATGACAGTTAAATAAACGTAAATCAGATTTATCTACTTTCATGACGCAGCGGTGACTAGATGAGAGTCGATTAAGTTCTAGCAGGTGAAACTGTACTCTTGCAAGTGGGCTTACGTTTATGCCGTGTCTGGGTACAGGGTTATCCGAGGGGAGCGGCAGAATATTCAGCGGCAAAAGCACGTTTTGCGTGACACTCGTTCATTGAGGGGAACAGAAAAGAGCCACTGGAAGGCAGCGCTTTCACATTTCGGCAGAGACTCACCTACGAGAACGACGGTGGCCTCCGCATTTTCTGGGATTTTCTCCAGCAACTTCAGCTCATGCTTTGACTTGGACCTATGCATGCCCAGGCCCAGGGGAGCCTCCTTCTGGGGAGGGGGGGACAAATCACCGCTCGGCTACAAGACTTTCCACCAAAGACACCAGCCGTGAGCTCACAGCCTCCCGGTCAGCGTGACGGAACCGCTCCCACCAGTCGATCCTGAGACTGGTCCTCCGCTGCAGATACAACCGCTAAACCGTCTTCCACGTTCACATGTGTAGCACTTTGGTCAGAAATGCCTCAGACAACTCGACATGTAGACTTACACAAATGTGGACAGGAAATATAATAAAACACAACCGGAGACGTTGCTGATATGTGAACAAGGAGGGAAGATGCAGGTGTTTTTTTTTTTTGCACCTTTTCCTTCCATTTGCTCCTTACATGTAAGATGTGGAACGAGCTTTTATGCGCATTTCTACGTGATACGCTGCCTTGCAACTGCAGCAGATGCCTTTGCCTGCTATCAGTTACGCTTCTTTTTGCTTTCGTAGGGCCACGGCGCCTGGTCCATACCTCGTGCCTGTCGATGTCGACGCAGGTTTCGGCCAGGGAGCCGGGGCCACTGCCGCCCATGAGCGGGTCGGTGACGGACGGTTCTGGCTGGGAAATGTGGTTACTGCTGTGGTGGATTAGGGAACTGAGGCTGGCAGCTGAGATGTTCCTGGGGAAGGTGCTGTATTCCTTCTCATCGCTTGGGTGACTGGGGTGGGAGGAGAGGCAGGATAAGACATATGGCAAAGCCAGAGCAAGACCAGAGCGCTACAGCGTGAAGAATCCTGATTCAGACAGTTTCATCCAACACATTTGGCTTTACAGCACAATGGAGTTGCTGCGTACAAACTGATTGCACACCTCCTTACCTGTGTTTCAGCAGCAAAGCTCTCAAAACATTGGCTCGGTCTTCTGCCTTGATCTGATCTGAGATGATCATCTGCTCCACCACCTGGTGAGCAATGCCAGGTAAGGTCTTCTGGTCCAGGTCCAAAAGCACTGCGCCTAGAAACCACGGTGAGAAGCTCTCAATTAGGAGGAACTCATGGGGATATTGGCTGAGGGGACATCGGTACACCATTCAGAAGAATCGATGATCTTCAGTAGAGTCGCCTGAGCAAACCCAAAGTTTGATGAATGGGAATGACTGTTTTCAAGCCAGCTCAGCTTACTGAGTGAGGTGCCAAGCTTTTGTTACATCTTCACTCTGTGTTTCTCACAGTCCTTTCTAAAGTGGAGCTTCTTCAGTGACAACTTAACAATCCATTTAACTGCTTAGAGGAAATTCCCACATGACTGTTCTTAGCGACTCATACAAAAATTCAAGTGGTTCTTTTGCCACGCTCTCCTCTAGTTGTTTGTCTAAAGTGCTTCCTCACCATGGGAAATGGTTTTGCGGAGTTCAAGCAGACTGCGAAAGCTCAGGGAGGCCACGTGTGGCTTCCCCCAGCGGTCCGTCTCCTCTTCCACGTCCTCCTCGAACTTGATCCAGCGAGCTGTCTCCCGCCACTGCATCTCCTGGTTCTTGTCCATGATCAACTCATTCAGCTCCACAAACACCTGAGACAAATGTCAAATTGTGTGGCCTCAGAAACACAAAAATTCAAAAGAGTTGCAGGGCATTTGACTGGCCGACTGCGTAGTGACACGGTCACCCGGCCGGCTAGTTTGGATGTGTTCACCTAGTACGCTGCAGCTCCAAAAGCCAAGGTTCACATTAAAGAATCTCCGAAATATTAATTGCTAGTTAAGAGTTGTTTCATTCACTATCATCAAAGGTTGGTGCCAAAGCTGCTGCCCTTGTCTGGCAGACATCCTAGTGTTTAGGGAGGAAGGTCTCCTAGGAGGTGTCCTGCTGTTGCAGCCTTGAGAAAGGGCTACTTTCCTCAGTAACAACACAGAGAAAAGCACCTCCTAAGCAATTCAGATCACTGAAGGTTTCCAAAAAGTGTCTTGCCAACTGCACTCATGGCTTCTTAAATCCCTTGAAAGTAACTACCTTTGTTCCTGTTTCAACCGGCTGTGGAGAGGAGTACGTCTGTCTGCCCTCTGGGGGGTTGTGCTCCTTCGCCCCCTCTTTGGCCCAGTCGTGCGAGACTCGTTCCCTGCTCACCTTACGCACGTGAAACAGTCTCTACGTTCTCAACAGTCACTGTTTTTGCAATATCTTTCTCATTATGTACAACGCAAACCAACCTCCTGCAGGAGCAAAACTTCATAAGCCACTCTGTACTGCACACAGCTAGTTGCCAGTTTAATAGGTACACCTGTCTCGTAGGGGGTTGTGCCTCCTTTGGCCTTTAGAACAGCCTGAATTAGCCTGGGCATGAATCCTCCAAAATGCTAATCTGTTGTGCAGGAATGTTGCAGCACACAGTCCTACTGCCAACAGCCCTTTCCACCTCATCCCTAAGGTGCTGAATAGGGTGGGGATGTGGAAACTGTGCAGGGAAAACTTACTGTCATGTTCCTGGGACTATTTGGTGACGATACACGCCGTGTGACGTGGTGCATTTTTATGCTGGAAGTTTCCTTCCCAGTGGGACAAACTGGAGCCATGAAAGGATGAACTTGGTCAGCGGTGATGTTCAGATGTTCTTCAGTGGGTATCAGGGATTCTGATGTGTGTCTCACCATCACACTGCCGCCGTGGTCTCGTGTTGATTCTGCCAAATTCTGATCCTTCCATCAGTGTGATGCCTAAGGAACCTGGGCTCATCCAAACAGGCAACTTTTTCCACTGCTCATTTTGCCCCATCGCACCACTTGCTGATGCTAGAAATGCTGGTGTGTCAGACGTATCTCACACATGTGCCTTGCTGGAACGAACAATTTTTGTGAATGTTGGGGAGGTGTACCTAATAAATTGGCAACTCGGTGTATGAAACTGTAGCTGCTTCGTTTCTCACTGCACCACCATAGATCGAGCGAACGGCAAAGCAGTCCGGGGAAGTTCTTCAGAATGACGAGCAAATGGATGCAGCACTTACATCACTTCATCCAGCACCTGACTGAAACCATACAGTTTCACTCCTTTCACAAGTCATTCATATTCATCTTCTTCCTTATCCATTGAGCTACTCAAAAGGTACCATAGTGGAGGGAATGGGAGCAAAAACCACCATCTACCTTATTTTCAGAACAAAAATCAAAAAAGTCAAAAAAGGCCACGTTGCCGGTATGTTGGCTCTGGGTTGGATCATCTGCCCTCATAAATATTCAACTGAATTATTGGACTGCTGGAACAAGATAGACCTGTAAGAACCTGCAGACACACCTGGCTGAACTGACGGCACCGTTACCCCCCTCTGAAAGACATCGCCAGCGATAAGTTCAGATATCCGCATCAGTCACATCAACACACACCAACAGAGAGCAGACAAACCGTCTCACCTCATGGTAACCTGGGGCTACACAGGCCACAGAGTCCAGAAGGTCCATGCTGAGCGGCTGCGAGGAGACGTGTCGGAAAAACCCACAGGGCAGGAGAGCGAGGAGAAGAGGTGTGAGCCAGAGGACAGCTGTGTGCTGTCACCTCAGACAGGGGCGCCTCGCTCCTACACCCACTTCCACTCGCTCATGCACTGGCAGACACACTGTGCACACCTAGGCACGGATCTGGCCTCACCTGGCTCCTGAGGACTGTACCATCTTAACAAACCGAGACTCTCAAGTGTTATCAGTGTCTGGTTACCGCTTCTCTCCCTGTGTGTGAAAGGAAAGTCATTCATCCATTTTTAATTGTGTTCTTTCTCTCTCCCTCGATAAAGAAGGCAGCCCAGCTTGAAAAGAGAGAACAGACGTCCTTCTAACCAAAATGCTCTTCCTAACCTTCGCTGGTTTCATTCTTCACAGTGGTGCCGCGCTCGCCTGGGACAAAGTTCTCTAACAGAACTTGTTTCTGCTCAGGAGAGACGTACAGTGTCTCACATTGCACCATATTCACACCATATTCACTTCTGACTAAAGCTGTTTTAGAACTTGCCACCAAAACTCATTCGCTGCAGCTTCTTCTGAAAGAATGGCTGTTACAAAACGGCTCACGGATCATCCTGTTCACTACTTCTGGGCATCCTCACCTCGTGGGGGGTGTGGTCCAGTTTGCGGCTGCGGGTGCTCAGCTCTTTGTACTCCTTGCTGATGTGCACCACATGGCCCTTGGTGCTCTTCCTAACCAAGTGGCGCCGCACCCCTGGGACATCCTCGAACCGATGGCCTGGGAGGGACAGGAGGACATGGTCAGCACATCCGTAAGAGGCAAACTTGAAAGCCGGCAGCCATCAGCCATCAGCCAACTTTCAGCATCTGCTTGTCCGATTAGGATCACGATGACCTGGAGCAAATTCGGAGAAACAGCACCTAAGGCGTCAACGGCAAGAGGAGTTTAAAAAAACTGAATTCCCATGAAAGACCTTATTCAAGCTCTACTGAGTCTAACACAAACAAAGGGAGGATTTTCCATGATCCAGAGAACTCAAACGTGAAAACTAGAAACTTTTCTGACCCACCAACAAATCGAAACCTGGCAGAACGTCTGACAGACGGATTATGACAAACAGCCTGATTCAAAGCAGTTTAATGGGAGTTAATCGAGTGAATTGAATTTTGGGCCAGCGGTGCAAAGGTTATCCCAAGGCTGACAAGCGGTATCTTCTCTAGACCTTCTAATTCCATGTCTAATTTCTTCTTAGGGGCTGTTCTGCCATTTGGAGGACTCTGTGGTGGCGGTACAGACCTCTGAAAGGTGACATGATGTTGAAGAACTGCACCAGGGCAAAATTACACTGACAAAACAAGTTTACATGAACATGAACAGCTTCTTCAAACCCATAACTTGGAGCAAAAGCAGACAGTAACGAGTTCAACCCTAAACTGCCACACAACTGGAGAAGCCAGAACAGACTTTGACCTTCCCCACAGTCCTGTGGGCTTTTCCAAATCAACCGCAGCGCATACCTGCTACCTGCCACTGTCGCCCCCCTTCATCACCTGCATGGAAACCCGGGGGTCAGTGTGCACGTTTTGGCTGACCTGGTAAAGGTCACAGCATCTCAGCCAAACCCCGATGCACGTGACAAAGAGCTTACAGGTCATTGTGGACACCTGTGCAAGACCCTATGCAAAAACACACACGCTTGTGATGAAATGGAAACAAAGGCTGAGGAGAAATTCACTTTGACATTTCAGTCTTTCTTACCCATGACTTCGGTCCTCCTGCCTTTCTGACTGAGGCAAAACTGGCTGAGGTTCTTCATGAATGTTTCAGCAAACAGCCTGGGATTATTCCATGAATGATGGTTCTCCGGTTGGCAGAAGAAAAGAAGTGAACAGAAACAGTGTCGTAGACGTGCACCGATTGTCCAGAACAGCAACGGTCAACAGGCAGCGCCGCGTATTTCTGTGTTGCGGCCACTTGTCCTCCAGACGCAAGCACCCAGCCAACATTCTAAATAGTCAAGGATGGAGAAAATGGGCTCTTTGACCACAACAAGTCCTCAGTCACTGAGAAAGCAGGACAGAAACACAGGATAGATGTGCACTGAGGCCAGACTCTACTCCCCAACAAGATGATGGCTCAGCATTCCAATTGCTGTAAAGATGTGAAATAATGCACTTGAGGAAGAAACACAAAATGCCATCTTGGTGCAGAGATGTGAACGTGCCATCCTTCACAAGCGCTCAGGAGCCATACCGAGAGCAGCCGGCTCAAGAGCTCAAAGGTGGATGAAGACTAAAGCACTAGGATGTAAAAGAACCAAGAGCACAATCAGGAGCTTCTTCATGAACCTCGAATGGTGCCCGGCAGGACTGCGCGGTGTGGAGAGCAGCGTGAAACGATCGGCAGCATCCGGCGGCTTCTCCGGGAGGTGGAATGTCAGAATCCGTACCCTGGTGGCTTCCTGGCGAGCGTGGAGTGAGGAGACCTGGGTTGGGGTGGAGCCACGGCTCGGACCGGTTAGCGACGTGCGGACGGTAAAGCAGAAAGGCCCGGCGGCAGTGGAAACCGGCGCGGCCGTAATGGGATTGTGCCGTCAAAGTGGATAAAAGAGCGGCAGCGTTACTGTCTGCCGAGCGCACAACACGCACGCAAGAATCTAGTAATTCCTGCTGTTGAGAGGCTGCCAGCTCCACGGACACTTTCCCAGGCTCATTTGGACTGTGAAACTGTGGGAGGGAACAAAAGTGAAATATATGCAAAAGCCCTGCGAGGTCCTGCTGAACCTGACAGAGGTGTAGCCCCGTAGTAAAGAGCCCCATGCAGGGACAGTCGGAGGAGCCCGTCCAGGGCTGATACGGGGCTTCCGTCCATTTTTACTCTCGTCCTCGTACTGGATTGACTATCGATCATTTTAAAGAATAGCGATGAACTTTTCTGAAGGCTCATCAACTCGCTGAAATCTCTGCTCTCCTCAGACAAAAATCAAGTTTCGTTCATAAGGGGGTTTAACGGTCAGTGGCAGCAGCTGCAGACCCTCTGACTGCTTTCCAGTCACTTTTTCATTTTCCTTCCATCTCCAGACACTGCAGCTGCGCTGCAGGTCGGAAAGTAAATGCAGCAGCTCATATTTGCCACGTTGCTTCTTGTCGTGTCCCATCGTGGTCCCTTTAAGACTTGCTGGGCTTCTTCATTAGCCACCTTGTGGGAACGGGGCAGCGAAGTTCAGGGACAGGTAATGGAATTAGAGCTGCCTGTCTGCGTTGCTCTGCCGTGAAGTGCGGTCGACCCTCTTGCGCAAAACGCCGGGCTCCTGCTGAGGCTCCCTGCCGCCTGGGGGATCGGCGTAGACGTCGCGGGGCAGAGGGGTCCCACCGGCGCACAAAGAGGCCCGTGTGTGAAATACGGGGCTGTTCAGGGGCCTCGACAGGGGTGCCGAGTGCCCGACTCCCACCAACGCCGTGACCTTTAACGTAAGCCACACGCTCACCAAGGCGATGCGCTTGATTCATCGCGCGGCACCGCCGAAGTGCCGGGCCACAGAGAGGAGGTGATGTGGACTTAATGAAGTGCTTCAGACGGACAACTTTAAAAGTTCAGCGAGAACAAACGCTACCCAGTAGCACCACCGACTGCTTCAGGAGATAAACCCAGAACCAGACGCTTCGGATAAGAGCGACAACTGAGCAGAAAGTGAATAATAACACGCCTGAGGGTGGCGCCTGACAACACGCCTTGTCACAACATCTTCTGAGAATAAATTATTATCTTTTACATTTGCGTATAATTTTTTTTGTGGTTCAGCAGCTAAACGTGTACGTTGAAGGGTAAATCGGTGAATCGTGTTAATGACCGAGATACACCCGGTCCCACCGAGCGGCAGGCATCTGAAACAGGAACCGTGGCGCCTTATTATCACCTTCCTGTGTTCGGAGCGAAAAGGAGCTGAAATGTGTCCTGAGCTGTGGCTGGTTGCCTGAGCGGGCAGACCACCGATCCTCAGCGACAGGTTAGTCACGCTCAGCAAAGAGGACAACCACCTACTTCTGAGGAATCCGCCAACATGGTTTTCACGTCCTCTGCGAAAGGCTGCTGCTGCTGCTGCTGCTTACAGGCATCTTCACGAAACCCGGCACAAACTGAGGCGAGACTAAGAGGAGCTCGACCCCTGACCCCCCGCAGGCCACTCACTCTTGATGCCGTCCAGGTCGGCGGTGGCCAGCGTCTGGGCCTCGCTCTCATCTGTGGGGATACGCTGGTAGCGGGCCTGTTCGGCGCCCGTCATGTTGCCGGTGCGGCGCCGCTCCTGCAGGTCGTAGCTACCGCCGGCCAACGGGGGGGGTGTCGGCGCTCCCTGGTGCTCGGGGTCTCGGGTCCTGCCGGGGGCCTGGGTGGCCGCGGGGTCTCGGTCACTGCAAGGGCATGTGGCAAACAAAGAAGGAGTCAGCCAGCAAGAGCGTCACTCGCCTGCGCCGTTACCTCCGGATAGTCGTGCTTCTGCTGCGCAGCCGCCCCATCCCGAGGCGTGTGGAGGGGGTCTCACCGCAGCAGCTCCCAAGGCCTCATAAGTGCACGAGAATGTGGCTTATTGAGAGCAAACAATAGCATGAAACAAAGAACAACAACCGCCACATTCGACGGAACTTTTCCCTTAACTACGCAAATCTGCGAAAGTCGGACGCTTTAGCGGCTTCTTTACACCGTGTCTGTAGGCCAGAGGGCTGCGCTGCTCTTATTTCCACATAATGGGAGAGATAAAGTTAAGTGCCAGTGTCACATTGTAAAGTGGTGGTACCATGTATTTAGCCAGGTGAGGAGGTGAAGCGGAGCCACTGTCTGCTGGGGAAGTGGAGATCTTCTCCACATGCGGTATTTTGTGTCCGGCCCGCAGACGTGAGCTCACGGGAGCGATGTCATGTTGTCTCGCTCTTAAATTGAAGCTTCATCCAAGAAATATACTGATTATCCTGCGACAGATTCTACGGAGGACCTGCGGAGATGCAGCTCTTTCGTTTACATGTTTTCGACCATCTTCTAAAACCACCTGTCATGTAGTTATTTACAGACAGTCTTGGGCAACAGGGAGCACAGCGGTTGGCACTGCTGCCTCCGCCGTCCAGCTGACCATCCCATGTCCTGCTCTACTTCTCCTGGCCAAGGTGTTTACGCCAAACATCTAAAAATGCCACCTAGCTGGCAGCTGCGCAGTTAGACAAAAAATGGCCATTTTTAGGACATAACATACATATGAACAGTTGAACATGTGTGAGCCTGAGAGTAGAACCATGGTTAGTAGGTCGGAAGCATGTGAGTCGAGCTGTGAAACAATCGTACTCACGTTGGGAAGCTCAAATGCGTCCAGTTTCCTGGTTTGGGACGTTCCAGAACAGACTGGCCGAAGGCTCCTTTCCGACATTTAAAAGCTCCCTGTACGAACTGATTCTTTTATTCAGCTTCCCGATCTATAGACGCTGTTGATTTTGGGCAAGAGGATGAAAGAAGAGGAACCTGAGCAAAAGCGGACAGCGAAGCAGCGAGACTGTAAGAGGTGGTGAGGGAGAAAGAGGGTGAAGAGAAGCACAATCCACTATATAAAGACTTGTGTTCCTGGGGTGAAAAGCTGTATATTTTGTAGTGACAGTGAAGTTTGGATGGGGGGAAGGTGATAGGGCTCTGCAGACCAAGGCCCCTGCAGGGTTTCTGGAACATTCTCACACAGTAAGACAAGATGGAAAAGGCCACTGGAGACAGAGGTAAAGTTCTCACAACACGGGTGTCGGTGAGGTCTCTACAGCAGCGGCGGCATTATGGGTGGGAGGGAGGAGGTGGGCGGTGAGTGGAAGGACGGGTGGGACGGAGGGGGTGGGTGTTGAGCAGCAGGCGGAGGAGCTCCACTCACTCAACGGGCAGGGTTCCCTCTCGCAGGCCCCTGTCTGCCTCCTCGCCCGACTCCGGGAGAGCGCCGAAGCTGCCGGGGGTCACTGGGCTACCAGACACGGCCGCTGGCAGGTCATCCGACACCAAAAACTGGAGGCAACCGAGATGCACACAGAAAAACGTGTGATTTCCATGGACAGAAGCGCCCAAAATAACATGTTGTTCAGCTCTGAACTCAAAACAAATCACGGGGGGTCTGCAGAGCTGTGGCTGTCGCTGTGCAAACCAGACATATTTCACTCATTTCACCCTGTCTTCGGGGCCATGTGTGGCCACTTCTGGGCCACCTGAGCAACACTTGTCTTACCTGTGTGTCTCCAGGCTGGGCTGCAGGTTCGGCTCCAGGGCTGGTGTGACCACCCGGTTCCTCCTGCTCCTCCTCCTCCTCGCCCTCTGCTATGGCAGGGGCTCCAGGGCCCCCCAGGCTGCTCCTGTGGGCCGCACCGCTGCCCCCGCCCTCCGCCTTTTTCCTCTTGCCGCACCTCTTCCTGCGTCCTTCGGACGGGAGCTTGGACAGCGGGTGGTGGATGTGGTGGGAAGACTGTCGGTGGTCTGGACAGGGGGAGCCAGCGATTCGTGTTCAGTCTAACAGCTGGGCTGGAACTTATTTGCTTGGTCATTTTTACTGCAAACATGTTGGCTGCGGAGCTGCTGCTACCATGTTCATGCAACGCGCGACTTTCGGGCTGCTGTATGGGTACCCCCCACTTACGCCCCCGGGAATCGACCCCTAGTCAGAAACTTGCATCACCCTGAGCTCTGGAAGCTCACAAACGTGAAAAAATTAGCCTCCTACTTGGTCGTAATTCACTAAAAGGCCCTGATGTCACCTGTGTGCAGCACTCGTGTCTCGATGGCCACCTGCGAGGAGACAGACCCCCCGCCAGAAAGCAGACGAGCTGCTCGGCGCTTTTGTCACGTCACATTTGGCTCACATCGTCGCCTGAGGGTGTCTGAAGCGAAGGGCGCGTCGGCGTCTGTGCTCACACTCAAAGTCCTCCTCATTGTAAGAGCGGTGGTGCTCGTCCGGCATGCAGGGGGCGCTCTGCAGGATCTCCTGGAAGCTCTCCACCCCTAGGGCCTTGTTCAGGTCACCCTCGTCCTCCTCCTGGCACACGGGATGGGGGGGCTGGGCTGGTGGCTCTGGCTGGGGAGACACAGAAGGGGCTGCTGAGTCAGATGTGTGGCGGCAGGGAGGAGGGCTGCACAGTGGGGGGTCCCCCAGAGGGGGTCAGACAGATGGACAAAGGGGGCAGCTGCTGCTCAGAGTAATGGAACTTCACCTCCACTGGACACGGATGTGTGACCTGAAGGTCACCGGTTCAAAGCTGCAATCCCCGCGCCACTCCTGTATGACACTGCGCCCCCACCTGGGTGCTTCTTAAGGCAGGTGAGCATTTGGGCACCGGCGTCACACCCCTACACCCCCCAGCGAGGTACTCACCTCACCTCAAGTTACCGCAGTAAAAGTTCCAACCTGAACAAACAGGTCAGTAAACGTGTGAAAAGCGCCGCTGTGAATAAAAGCGTCACTTAGACATGAAATCTATAGTGACAAAGGACACAAATGACACAGGTGATCAAAACAGGCTGTATGCAGGTAAGTTGTAACTGAGTCACGCGGTTGGAGAAGGATGGAAAATGGGACAATTTGGACAGAAAAGGGGTGGAAGAAAGAGCGAGGAACCCATGCCTCTGGGTCACCAGCAGGATTCTTTGCTTTGTCACCAATGCCGGTGGGCTGCAGGGACACCGGTCCCACTGTAAAGACAATGTGTGAAGAAGTGTGTTGCAGTGGGAGCCCTGCTGACACTCTTAGCAAATTGCTGTTAAAAACAGACGCAAACAGCTGGCCGGAATTCACCATGTCTGCGCTTGTATGTTCTGCCCCCCCGGGTGTCTGGAAGCGGCGCGGTGGCAGAGCTCAGCGAGTTAGACTTTCCTGAAGGTTCCGTGGTATTTCTCTAACTGAGGCAAGAGGCCTCCCGATGTAAACCGGTGTTTCTAAGATCGGTGGTCTGACCCTCCTTTCCGTTCTCCTGCGTTTCATTCCCTCCGGCGGGTTCTGCTCCGCAGCCGGACAAACTGGAGTGGCGGGAAGACGTCAGCGATGTCACCTGTTAAGTCACCCGCTAGCAGATTCGTCCAGCTGCTAAGTATCTGAACGTGTGGCTCCAATGTGCTCAAAATAATAATTTCCAGAATTTACTGAAAGCTGCAACTTTTCCTGCCGCTCGCCAGTGCGAAACTACTGCAAGACAGAACTATATCAACTCGTCTTTCTAGGCGTTTAGCAGATGCTTTTCCCCAGAGTGACGTGCGGCCGAGTAAACGGCATTAGGGTCACATTGCGCTCACTGAAGCGCTCAGCTTGTCCGATGCCCCGTTCTTCCCGCCACGCACCGGACCAAGCTGCTGCCCGAGAACCCAGATGACGACGGCGGTTCGGCTTCACGAGACCCCGACGGGTCCAGTCAATTCGGGCAGAAAAGAGCTCACTTCTCCCGGCTGGAGCCGAAAATGGGCGGCAGAGGAGCTCCGCTGCGCCGGTGGGTCAGGAGGACACCAGAACATCGGCATACGGCATACGTTCGCTCTTCTCCGTGGACGCGTTTCCAGGGAGAAAACGTCTCCCGGGGTGGCACCTGGAGCGCTTCTCTGACTTACCTGGCTCATGGGTGCCAAGGGGCGGTTGCCTGCGCTGCGACCAGGAATGCGGTGTGTTGCTGTGCCGTGGCGTCCGGAGTGTCCGCGTGCTCTCCCCTCGAACACCCGCGGCTCCACTTTAAAACCCGGCAGCGAGCGATCGCTCTCCTCCTACCCCCCTCTGACCTTCGTGTGGAACGCCTTAATCTGCCTGCTATCTGCTGGGCAGCGTGGCGAGGCCCAGCGAGCACAATGAAGCCGCGATTATGGCTCGATAAAACAAACAGGACTCCCCACTTTGCACAAGTCGAGGACAAACAAACCTGCAAGGGCGTTCGGCGGCTCTGACCAATGCATCCCGTTCACACCGATACCTTCGTCTGCGGCACGTGTGTAAACACTGAGTAAAACACGGTACCTGGCAGGACGCAGGTCACGCGGTACGGAGGTCAGCAGCCAGAAGCCCCCCCGTCCTGGCCGGCTCATGTCCTTCCACACAGGGTGAAGAACATTCTTACAAATATCTCCTGCGGAGCAGCTGTTACGTCTCTTGCACCTCATTGTTGAAAAAGGAGAACCGTTAAAAACAGCTTTTACCCCCCTGGCTCAACTGCAGTAGTTACAGCATTAAAGAACTCAGTAAAAACCCACTTTACTGTAACTTTGCCCTAACATGCTGGTTTGTCGGGCGTTCCAAAATGGCTGCAAACGTTCATCCATCAACGGTGTTGAACCCCACAGCTACACACTGCAAACCGAGCCTGAACCAGACGTCTGCAGGCCGTTCCGGCGTTTTCCCCGCAGTCCAGTCATGCTTCCGTCTGCCTGAAATTCCAACCACGGCTCTTCATCCCATTAGAGGCTCCCAGTTAGTGACAGACTAAGGAACCTTCTTCAGAGGCCTCGTGGAGGTTCGATTACCTCTGAACTGCTTTACAACTGCAGCACTTGTGCCGGCCAGTCGTGTACAGCTGTCGGATTCCAACCCCCACGCACATCATCAACGAGACAGAGGCAGCCGTTCTTCTTCCAGCAGCTTCTATCGCCAGTGTGAGACATGAGGAGGAATTCCCTCCCTTTTTCTGTTTGTTTCAAAACTGTGGTGCAGGTACACCGCGTCGCACAGGCGGGAACTTCGGCTCCTGTCCGACACAGTGCCGCGTGTCTAAACCGGTCCAAAGCACTTTTCCCGCTCAGATCTCTTTACCCTCCGTGGACCGAACGACACAAAATCGTCTTATGTTTCCTCACTGCAGAACAAGCTCACGTGGACTTTTCACGGGCTCCAGCCCCTTGGCTCCGAGTCTCTGGGTTCCCCTCAGAGGAACACAGACTGTGTGGAAACCCGAGGCGCAGAAACCGCCGGTAAACGTTCCCTTAGAGCCCTTCTCTGGCCGACCAGGCAGTTCCAGCCGCCATTTTGGTGCCAGACATCTGAGAGGCGTCGGGAGCCACGGAATTCCAGATACGTACTCGGCGATGGAGGGATAATAATTAATCCCAGGCAGTAAGAAGCGATTAAAGGAAAATGAGCACAAGACAGAGCAGCAGCCCGGCACAGCAGCACAGCAAACAGCCTTATCTCCGGCACATTCCGGCATCATCCACCGCCGCGCAGCCCAACCGTTTTTCACTAACGTCAGGACCTACAGGACAGATGGACAGACAGACGGATGGATGGAGGAATGGATGGAGGGATGATGGATGGAGAGATGGATGATGGATGGAGGGATGGATGACAGATGGGTGAGGGATGATGGATGGAGGGGTGGATGACAGATGGGTGAGGGTTGATGGATGGAGGGGTGGATGGAGGGATGGATGATGGATGGATGGAGGGATGATGGATGGATGATGGATGGAGGGGTGGATGATGGATGGAGGGATGGATGATGGATGGAGAGGTGGATGATGGATGGAGGGATGGATGGCTAAGCTGTGGTCCACAGTTGCAGGGAGACTGTCAAGTGGAACAACAGGAGACCCAGAAAAATTGATATTAGGGGGACATTAACTTGAGAGCAACTGTAGCCTTTACTTTATTCACTAGTGTATCAGTTTACTCGTGTTTTTCTCAGTCTTATGTTTTCCTTATTAGTGTGTTTGTAAAAGTATTTATCAGTTTTCATTTTTCAAGCTTTATTTGCTGTACTTATTAATCGTTCATACTGCTTTATTAGTCCGAGTTAATGTGAAATCCTGAGTGTGTGTGTGTGTGTGTGTGTGTGTGTGTGTGTGTGTGTGTGAGACAGAAAGAACGAGTGACGGAGCTGCAAATTCCAAAGCTGTTTTTTTTGATCTCCTTTTTTTTTTTTTGGTCCATAAACATAGGGAAACAACCGTGAGGGTGAAAGATGGAGAAACGCTAGTTTCAGGCCTTTTAACAATCATCTGAAGATGAAATAAACAGATCGACGTTGGAGGAAACCATGGAAAGCTGCAGCTCTGATGTGCCGAAGGAGCTTCCACAATAACCAGCAGCAGCCGGTGACCGGTCACCAGCAACCAGCGGGAAACGGGTGGCTGTGGCGGACGGGTGCCGCTGTACTCACGGGATGAGCGATGGGGGTCGGTGAGTCGCTCATGGTTGGCTGGGCTCCGGGGGGGCGCCGTCTGGCTCGGGCGGCACAGCGTTTAGCCCTTTTCTTTCTCGCTCTGCCTCAGTGAAGAGCGTCTGGGCAGCATAACCTGAGGACACAAGCAGACACTTGAGCACGTTTGCAGGCTGCGAGGCAGGCCGTTTCGCCTTCTTCTTAAAGGTTCGCACTCACTTTTATTCCTCTTTCAACTCCTGCTACTGAACAGAAATGATGAAAAAACCTGCTTTTCCAGCCCGGTACGGACAACTGTAACCTGTCCGTTTGCACAGAAAGCTGCGACCGAAAGTACATCTTAACTCTTTCATGTCTGAAATCTCCCTCCATTTTCAGCTTCAGGGTGCAGTTCATTGTCTTCTGCAGACGGACAGGAGAAAAGTAGCTGAATCGACCGGCGGAGACTGATAACTAGTGAACAGATGAGGAAGGAGGTGGTCAGCGATCGGGTGACCAGTCCCTCGACCGCACGGCGCCCCGCGGCCCGACGGTCACGCTCTTCGCCGGGACACGGCCGTGAGCGGGCAGACGGACGCGGGATCGCAGCAGACTCCTCTCGTGGGATTTGGAGATAACGGGTTAACGGGTCGGGTCGGGAGAAGTTTCTCAGGAGCTGGACAGAACGTGGCTTTTCCAGCCTGGGCAGGATTAGCCCTTCGGCATGTCGCTGGGATCAAACTCCAGACGACCTGCGGCGCTCATAAGCTGCCGGAGGAGGAAATTATTACCTAATTATAAGCACTTTACAGGTATTGCAGGTCAGGTACAGTTTGATTAAAAGTGCAAAAGTGGAACTTATTCTACACGCCTTGCAGTGCCACAGAGCAGTTGCTGGGAGAGTATTCGATAAATATTATTTATTTGCACTCAGAGTAAAGAAATCTACTTTTACCTCTTTACTTTTATGTTATTTTGGAATCTGTGGCGTTTTTTATACTTAACTTCCACGTCTTAAACCACCTCCTTCCTGCCAGTGTTTGTTCTTCACCGCTCAGCGTTTTATCCTCTTTTGCCTTCACAGTTCTCAGAAAGAAAGTGTTTAAATAAGTTTAATATGTTAAGTGTGATGCTTTTTACACGTCGTGAATTTTATAAGAGTTTGTATAAACTGTTCTGGACAGCAGACACTGAATTGGTTCCTGTTTTATTACTTGAAGGATAGAGACTGATGAAAGAAGACGGTGGGTTTGGTGCAGAGCGTCAAGGCCTGTAAGTCTCAGCTGCGTTTCAATCAGTTTCACCTGCGTGATAAATGCAAAAGTCTGAGTTAAATTCACACAAAAGTGTGAACATTGAGCAACACAGTTGATCCATCAACAGCTCACAAATTTCACCTAACAGTTTTCACAGGAATCGATCTCTTCCTGGTCTTACGAATGAGAACCGTGTTCAAATTGACTGATGCATTATGAGAAACATCTGCAAAGGTAAGGAGAAGAGAAGGTGAACAGATGCTGGTCAGACGTGTTTGGTACTGTAGCTACACTGAGCTGACAGAGAGCTGATGGATGTGCAGGATTTGTCCCTCGGGGAGATTTCAGGCCGGGGGGGGGGGTATAATAACAAATAAACGGCGAGCAATAATAATAATTGCCTCTCCACCCTTAACATGGGCACAATAGTAAAGACTTAAAACCGGATGCTGTTATGGTGGCAGTTTCCGCTTCTCCTGAGAACAATGGAATCGCTTCCTTAAGTTGGGCCCTGTGTGGTTCTTTACCTCATTTGTGACAAGTTTTGCACTTGAAAAGTACAATAAGGTTCCAAACTCAAGCAACTCGCAGGGCACAATAATAATGACACAAAACGCTGGGATAGATGGAACATCTGAAAACGGCTGGGATCCTGTTTCTTTAGCCTGCTGTGGCGGCCAGCAGGAGGTTCCATTCTTCTCCAGTCCCCTGACACGTGGACCTTCTGTCCATCTGTCCACTTTTCCCTGAGTTATGAAGCTCAGCCAGTTGAGACTCGTCTGCAGCCGTTTCCACCCAGTGGGGCTTCATGAGCGCTTGAAACAGCGAGTGTGAGAAGACCTCAGTCACCTTGACGGCAGCAGACAAAGAGCTCAAGTTGGACTCTTATCAGCGAGATAAAGGCTTCAGTTGGACAAACAGTGAAGCCGTGGCGCTGGAGAGGAACGTGGAGCTGCTCCTTCCTCTCTCCCTCTGCTTTAGCAACATGGAAATGAGAGAACTTCTCTCGTTCATCTCCTGTCGTCTTCATTCATTTATTAAGCAGGGAATCAGCCACAGAGTATTTGAATTTTTGTCTCGGAAATGTGAATGTAAAACTGAAGGTAAATATCATATTTTATGCAGCTGTCCTTCATCACCCTCTGCCAGACTCTGCACCCCCGCCAACAATGAGGGGTTGGTGCTGGAACTGCCTGCGGTTCTGTGTAGTGTTTCCTTCTCTTCACTGCATAATCCTGACAAACACACAAGCGTACCACACAGGTGACCCCCCGCAGCACAACTCTCGCTCCTAGCTCTTGATTCAGAGCAGCCAGACGACACAGTCAGACAACATAGACACCACAGTCAAACAACACAGCCAAACAACACAGTCAAACAACACAGCCAAATAACACAGCCAGACAACACAGACAAACCACAGTCAGACAACACAGTCAAATGTCACAGCAAGACACCACAGTCAAATGACACAGACAAACCACAGTCAGACAACACAGTCAAATGACACAGCAAGACACCACAGTCAAATGACACAGACAAACCACAGTCAGACACCACAGTCAAATGACACAGCAAGACACCACAGTCAAATGACACAGACAAACCACAGTCAGACACCACAGTCAGACAACACAGCCGAATGACACAGTCAGACACCACAGTCAAATGACATAGCAAGACACCACAGTCAGACAACACAGACAAACCACAGTCAGACACCACAGTCAGACAACACAGCCAAATGACACAGTCAGACAACACAGCCGAATGACACAGTCAAACAACACAGCCAAATGACACAGTCAGACAACACAGTCAAATGACACAGCAAGACACCACAGTCAGACAACACAGACAAACCACAGTCAGACACCACAGTCAGACAACACAGCCGAATGACACAGTCAAACAACACAGCCAAATGACACAGTCAGACAACACAGTCAAATGACACAGCAAGGCACCACAGTCAGACAACACAGACAAACCACAGTCAGACACCACAGTCAGACAACACAGCCAAATGACACAGCCAGACAACACAGTCAGACCACATTCACTGAAGTCCCTGTCATGTCTGACATGGAAAGACTTTCCAGGAGCCTCTTTTTCAACGTGTTGAATGAAACCGTAACACTGTGGTGTGAAGAAGAGCAGCTGTGCTCCTCTGTACAGAGCCGCGTCGGGGTCAGGGTCATTGGGGTCAAGATCGGCTACGCTGCCACAACCCTCTGTCTGCATCCTTGCTCTTCTCCTCCAAAAAGGCCCAAAAACCACATCTCTCCCTCACGCCCACAGCTGTGCTGTTTTTAAGGCTCCTGCTAACGCCCCCTGTGCTCTGCTGCGTCGTCGTGGAGCTCAGATGTTTATCACCAGGAATAACGTGACGGCGTGACGTTTTCATGCTCTTTCCAGGAAACACGAGGGAATGAAGTAAGTTCCATTTAAACGCTCTCGATTTCGCTCAGTGTATTAAATGTACAAACAGCAAAACCAACAAATATTTGTACCTTCAACTATGTTTTTGCACATTTACACGAAGCCTGTTTAGACGGCCCCTGGGGGGGTCTCTGCACCTCTGTGCCGTTTACAGCAAACAGTGAAACAGTGAGTTTCTCCAGTGAAACCAACAGTGGAACGTACATTCCCATCCCGATCGTGTGAGGACAGAGCAAAGCGCGGCGTCGGCTCGTGTCCCTCAGCGGGACCCCCTGGGCTGACTGTCCGGTCTTTTCGCCGCCACAGAAATGGAAACAAGAAAGCAGAAGTGGACCGCAGGGAAGTTTCCGTTTCTGTCGTGCGACGGGAAGTTTTTCTACTTTCATTTCAGAAGATGTTTAAAAACTGCGAGCACGAACCAAAAGACCTCCACCCCCCTCCCCCCTCCTCTGGTGGCATGAGATTTTATCATATGTCCAAAACGGAGGACAAACAAGCTGCTGCCCATCGCCTGAGAGGAGCTGGAGGAAAAACCACCCGGCAGACGGCCACGGCGAAAGCGGAAGGTGCGGGACGAGAGGAGCTTACCTCTCTCGGCTTATTGCAGGTGGTCTACAGCTGGTCCCATGGTGTTAAGCCAAGTTCCCCGGCGACGGAAGAGGAGGAGAGGTGGGCAGGGAGAGGGGAGGAGGAGGAGGAGGAGGAGGAGGAGGAGGAGGAGAGCCCCGGCACTGACACGGCCTCTCATGCGGGTGGACAAACAGCCCTGCTTGCCGGCTTGAAGCACTGAATGAAAATTGAAGGCTTCCTCTGGTAGGTTATAGTGTTTCCCGGCCCCCCCCCCCCCCGGCCCCCCCCCCCCCCGGCCCCCCCGCGGAGCGCCGCCGTGTCAGGGTTTAATCACGAGGCGAAAAAGAGTAAAACCAGGTNCCCCCCCCCCCTCGGTCCCTCCCTCCCCAGGTCCCCTGGCAGACGACCATGTGACTGGACATATGACTCAACAGCAAGACAAGTGAATCAGACGGTTCGCCCTCACGAGGACACACCGTAACTGGAAAACCTGGACCAGCAAACGTTCCTCTTCTGTCCTGGCTGAAGTACAAGATCGCAGTAATTAATATTAATAATAAAAATAATAATAATAATAATAATGATGATGATGATGTAAAGTGGTGTGGCGATGCGGACGGGACTCGAGCTGCAACAGGGTTCTTCATTCCGACGCTGTGCTCCGCTGCCCTTTAACTTTGTGGAGCAAATAAAAGAAAGTCACTGGAGAAATACAAATATAAAAAAGCAAAATACAGCCCGGCTCACAGGCCTCGGCAGCCAAAACGGGCACCGAGGGCCGAAGGTTAAGAAAGCGTGTCCTGGAGCACCAGCCTGGACAGGCTTTAACTGCAAGGTGAATTTCCAGCACTTGGCGCAGCGCCTGCTGAAGTTCGACTCCCCCTTTTCACCAGACGGCACTTCGACAAACGGGTAACAAACACGCCGTAGGTCAGACACAAAAAGGCTGGCGGCGTGACGCAAAGGCGTTTTCCTTCTTCCGAAAAGGCAGCGGAGATACGGTCGACCTCAGCTGAGCAGAAACCTTCTTGCTTTCAGAAGCAAAAGGCCAGACAGCTCAGGTATCTTCTCCTGGCTGCCACACGAGGCCAGTGTAAGAAGAGCTGAGGGGCGAACTGCACTTCTCACTGTCCTCGCCACAATGTCCCCTCAGTTTTATCCCCCAAGGCCTCGGTTTTCAGGAAGAAGGATCTCGTCCAGAACACACCTGCAGGTGGACCTGGGCCAGATGGTTAATCTGAGCTGTGAGATGGATCCAGACCAAAAGAACGTGTACATTTTAAGACGGCTTCGCGCTCGGTTGGGGCAGGTGGGACAGGTTTAAAACCCGCTTGCAAAATTGCTGACATTTTAGCGACTAGAGCCCCTGACGCAGTGGAACGTGAAGAAACTATGAGACGTGTCATTTCTTAATCTGTCACTGCGATATAAATATACGGACTTTGTTAGTCGCTTTCCCCGAGCGGAACCGCTGGTGTCGACGCTGGTTTTGCATTCGCACCCCTGAGTGACGCGACTTTGCGCTCCTGCGCTGCTCCCTGGCTGACAGGATGGCCCAGGAGGTCAGCAACTCCGGCACCTTCCGCAGGAAGCCCGAGGCTGCGGGTCACCGGGCACTGCCAGGGGAAAAGGGGACTGAAAAGTCAAATAACAACAAGGAATGTTAATCCACACGGCGTTGGATCAGTCTGGAAACATTAATAATTCCCCACTGAGCGTGAGGTGGGGCCTCGTGCAGAAGCCCACTTGGCAGCAATGATCTGGTCCGCGTGCGGCACAGTGTTGGCTTTGGGGGTCTTACTGCTGGGCAGAACTTAATTAAATTATTAGAGAAAAAATAAAAATGCGATTCAACAGGTGCACGCAACAGTAATATTTCCAAGCCCCCGGCTTCTCCTCTGTGAGGCCGAGCCAACAACGCGCCGGATCCGCCAGAAACGCGTCGCTCGGTTATCTGCCGCCTTCGAACCACGAGGAGCCGCGGTAACAACTTTATCCAGCAGAACTTTGCCCGACTGCAGACGAGGGGTCGAGACAAAAGGACGGGAAGGAAAGGAACAAACGGACAAAACAGGAACTGGTTTATTTAATGATGCTGTGATGGACGCTGACTGATAGAGATCTTGCTTGTTTCCCCTCACAGAGCTGGTTCGTGGCCACGACGTACACTTAGTGAGTCGCAATGAGCTCAACTTTGCGCACTTCTTCTCACGAGCTCACGTTCATACTCCCATGTGAGCTGGAAATGGCTGGCGGATCCTGAACCGCTATTCCAAAGAAGCAGGCTGTAAATACTCATGAACGTACATGAACGGACCAAAGTATTGGCATCTGGAAAAGCATCATATAAACAGCTTGAGCTTGTAAACACAAGTAGAGGACCATGAAGAGTCCTCCACCCTGACCTACAGGCCCCTCACTCATCTCCCAGGTTCGGAAATGAGTTTCCTCTCAGCATCAGATACGGCGCCAGTCTGCCGACGTTCTGGCTTCTGGCAAAGACGCGCGTTCTCACGGCAGCGCTTCTGCTCTGGCGTGCCGCCTCCTGAGCCGACTGCCTCACGCCTGCCTCTGAGGACCTCAGTGAAATGCTGATATCTGTGAAAAACGTTGATGGTTTGGGGTTAGTTGTCCCTGCTTTTTGATGGATTTTTAGTAAAAAGCTGGTTGAGCTTCACTGTGCTGAAGATCCCTAATGTTCAGTTACGGCCGAGAGTCTGGACGTGGAGGCAATCCGTTCTGGACTGGTGTCACAGCACGGAAAGGACAGAGCAGCAGCAGTTTCTCAGGAGACTCGGGCAGCGACATCCTCCACGTGTTCTACCAGCGAGATGTTTTATACGGAGATGCTGAGGGGAACATCACATCTGGTGGCAGGTACCACCCACGGCGACCTGGAAGCACAACCCCAGGCTTCATTGTCAGAAACCACCTTTCCAGCGCAGGGCGATGTTTTCCACTGTACTGAACGAATGAGTAAAATATGAAAGTGTATAAGTGGACCACATATCAGGTTTTTTTCATGGTTTTAAGCCTTTTTATCCTCAAGCTGTGCACCATTTGCAAAGGAGACCTTCTTTTAATAGAGCACTTCTGTCCTCATGCCAACAGTTCAGCAAGGCAGTCATGCAGTACATGACAATGAGTCACAACAAGCATGTGACAGCCCAAAATGGCCAGGATCTTCTCCTCCTAAACGCCCTCGGTCTGTCCTGGGAAGTTTTACCTCATTCTGAACAAACACATTTTTCCAGAAAAGCTTCCTGAGATGCTGAACATATGGCACCGAAAAACAAGGCTACTTTCCAGGAGAGCCTTAAACATCTGCCAGGACACGATGGGGGGGGGGGGGCGAGAGCAGGGAGGTAGGGGACCTGACGCGTTTGACGCACCGTGCCTGTCGGACCTGCCCTGGTTCAGACGCTTGCCATCAGGTGCCCAGTACATACGTTACAACAGATGCAGGGATGTCGAGAAGCAGAAGATGGTGGAAAAGAACCCAGGGCTCCTGAACATCTAAGGAAGCGGTTGTCTCCCTTTGTCTTTAAAATTGTACCACGTGCCCATCTGGTTTCTCCTCTTAACTGGAGTGTAACTGCACAGTAAAACCCCGGTTCAATGTGTGTGTCTGGTCTGAAGAGACACGCGGTGTGAGACCTGCAGGATACGGGCTCTTCAGGAGCACGGCTGGTTCTGGCCAGGTTAGCTGTGCAGCAAGTTGGTTGTTTCTCCCCGAACCACCAGTGTGTGTGACCAGTGGAAAAAATTTTTCTCAGGTGACGTAGGGAAGACCATCTTTCAACTAACCTGCAGCGTCTGCCTGCGAAGGCCCTGTTTCAGGATGGAGCTGTCAAAGTGCCATTTAAAGACCTGTTTGACACAGCGGGATGAATCACACGTCTTTTTTTACTTATAGCTTTTTGAGTGACAGGGAGATGGTGCGATTTACGAGGATTTTCACCCCATGTCTTCTCCGCCGGTCTGTGGTCCCGGAAGCTGTGAGACTCTTGCTCACAAGGTTAGGGCTTCACACCTCTTCCGCTTTACTCCGCCAGCAGCCTTTTTCCATACGGGAAAATGAAACAAGCAACAGTGTTACCGGTTAAACTCCTCCTTCAGCTACAGCCTGTTTCTCACGTGCTACACGGCACCACTGAGTAAAAGCGATGCTCTACCCTGACAAATATGGAACTTTCCTCCGCAGAAACTGCTCGTGTTGGCTGAGTTAACTGACGCCTTCGACTTTCCGAATAGCCTGAAACGCGTCCGACGTGATCTTTGGACTCGGACTACGTTCGCAATGGTACAGCAGGAAGTCCTTAAAGACAAGACTTTAGAGAGATGCTTCTGTTCACCTTATGCTGTTGAGTTAGAGGGTCCAAATTACAGCGTCTGTCCCTCGACCACAGAGTGCGCAATCCTCACATTAGTGAGTTCATGTCGTCTTTTCAGATGCCGTTAACTTTGGACACTCACGTCCCTGGGAGAGAAGCGCAGACCGTGGCTAAAAAACCTCCTGCATCCATATATACTGACAAGATATTTGCTGCATGAAACCTGACTTGCTGACTTATTAGAACGTTGCACATTCACTCGTTTACTTCAGTTCCCTGCTCTTTGAGAACGACAAAAACCTTAATAACATATTTAGACTGTTTCTGTCAGCGAAGATGATCTATAATCACGATGATGATGATGAGATTGACTGTAGGTTTCAGAGGAGGATTTAATGGCAGTGAAGAGCAACGGCTTTAATTTACACCCAGATAATGATGTGCATCACTTCCAGCCAAAGAAGACATCATGCAACCTTCATCGTACCAGCTCAGCGTTCTGCTCTGCGCAGCACAGCCGCTGAAACAAACCGGACAGAAGCGCAAAGTCGGCTTGTTCACGAGCACGTCTGTCTTTTCTGTCTACACGCAAAGATCACCCACAGCCAGGAGAACCCCAGACACGCTTTTCAGCCAAAAATACATTATATTTTAGCTAAATGTAACTCTGTAAAAGTGGAGATTGGTGAAAAACAAGTTATGGACCAAAGTGGCAAAACATGGTCTGATTCTTATGACATTTTTCCTTTTCACTTTCTGATACCAGTAAAACTTATAACATCATCAAACACGCAGCTCAGTGTTAACATGTGATGTGTAGAACAATTCACCTGATGACATCTGTTCCCTGCCACCTCGGAGCTGCTGTGGCCAACCTGGCTGGTGGTGTAGCTGCGCAAGAGGGCCTGAGGGGGGTGTCACAGTGGAGGTCTCAGTTTTTGCTCACCTCCGCACACATCGTGGCTTTTCCCCACACGCTGGCCAGGAGTTAGATGCGCTGCTGTTGCGACACAAGGTTTCAGGTAAATGAAAATAGGAATGTGGATGATGAGCTTCTACTGTCTGGTCTGTAAGTGGAAGTAACATGAAGAAAAATGTAGAAGAGCTGGAGACATGATAAGTCCAGGGTCTGACTCCCAGAGAAGTGGGGAAACTTAGGTCCTTTTGTTAGTAGGAAAAGACAGAGAAATAGATGCCATCCTTCCTCTCTGCTGCTTCTACATTTACACTCTTATCCTTGTTGATGCCAGTGGTGTACATTATTCCTGCGGCCAGCTAGCTCAGTTGGTAGTGCATGAGACTCTTAATTTCAGAGTTGTCGGGTAACTGTATCTCATTTTGCTTACAGTTGGCTGGTTCATTGGGAAGTGCAGCTTTCTCTCTTCTATGTCTCCATCTTCCTCTACCAAAAAGAGGTAAGTTGCTGAGCCAACAGGCTTTACACCTCCAGCTGCTCCACATTCTCCTCAAGTTGCTTCTATTTGCTGACCAGAGATGGTGAAAAACATTTTCCTCTCTCACAACTCTAAACTGGGAAGACAACCAGTGACAAGGCTCATCCAGGAGTCAAACTTGAGACCGCTCACACCCGAAGCGAGACTCATACCCCTAGACCAACCCTTGACTGGCTGTACTTCAGCTGATGTTTTCTACAAAAAGAAAGTACCACCTATCTACCACTCTTAATCTCAGGGTTGTGGGTTCAAGCCCCATGTTAGCTAGTTCCTCGGGAAGTGCAGCTTTTGTGCTTCAGTAGCAGGAACCCAAGCTGCTCTTTCAGAGTCCAAAGCAGTCATGACATTGACATGACTTGAACATACAGCCTTCTGAGCTGGAATCAGCCACAGTCCCATTGCACCTAATCCCTGAAAACTTGAGCAGGACCTGCAAGGTAAACAGTCCTCTTTCAGATAGAAAGAATCACCAAAACTCAGGAACCTTCAACAGGCACCACTAACCAACCAGAGGGCTCGTCTGGGAGTTGAACCCAGGACCTCTCACACCCAAAGCGAGAATCATACCCCTAGACCAACGAGCCCCACAGGGTGCACTGTTGTTTTTCTTTGAGTTCTTTTGTTACTTCTACTTGCTGCGAAGACAGTAGAAGTGCATGGTCCACATTCCCATCTTACTTCTCCTGTCACCCAAGACCTTGTGGCGCAACGGCAGCGCGTCTGACTCCACATCAGAAGGCTGCGTGTTCAACTCACGTCAAGGTCACGGCTGTGGTCTTGAGTCTGTTCTCTGACAGCTTGTTCCTTGGTGGCTTTTGTGAGGGAGCTGAACTTTCTCCTTTCTTCAACGACTCCCCTGTTGAGAAAGAGAAAATGCTGCACTTCCCACAGCTGTTTCCTGCGTCTTGCCTGTCGAGGTGCTGGCTTCCTAGGTGACGCGGTTTGTATAAGTGTGACATGTGTCTGCGAAGGCTCCTCCTTCTTTGATTCACAAGAGGCTGTATTGTGTAAAAAGCTTTCAAAGCACTGGGATGGGTTGAGCTCCAAAAGCCTTAGAGGAAGGTTCTGAAAGTGGGAGCTGTAACTTGTTACCTCGCAACCTCCACTTGCTAGGTAGGTAGTACTCTGATTTCTGTAGAAATTATCAGCCAAAGCACAGCCAGTTGAAGACTTGTTGGTCTAGAGGTATGATTCTCACTTTGAGTGGGAGGAAGTCCTGGGTTTGGCTCCTGGACAAGCCTGGTGTCTGCTTACCCTTCCAGTTCTGATTTGTAGGGATAACAAAACCCTTCTTGACCTGATTTTCACTGTCTCCGTGCAGCAACTTGAGGACAATGTGGAGCAGCTGGAGGTGTAAAGCATGTTGGCGCAGCAGCTTGCATCTTTTTGGTAAAAGAGGTTGGAGAGATAGACACCATATTCATTTGTTCTCTCTGCTTCTCCTAGATTTACACTCTCCTGCATGTTGGTACCCGTGCCTTGCTAGCCCAGTTGGTAGGGCATGAGTCTCTTACTCTCATGGTGGTAGGTTTAAGCCCTACTTTTGGTGACTGCATTTCGTTTTCCTTACAGTTGGCCAGTTCCTCAGGAAGGGCAGCTTTTGCTCTTCAGCAGCAGGACTCCAAAGCAGCAAGAGGAGAAGCAACTGTGTGTGACCTTGACATGATTTAAACACACAGCCTTCTGATCTGGAGTCAGACATGCTGCCGTTGCACCCCAAGGTCTTGGGTGCCCTGAGTTTAGAAAATCACAGGAAGAAGGTCCTGAAAGTGACCTGCAAGGTAAACACTGTCATTTCAGGTCCAGGTGGGACTGTGCTGTTGCAGCAAGTCCAGCTTTGGCACCAAGTACTGATAGCCAAACACTTCAAGAGGAGCCTGATTCCAGCACATGAGCTGCTGGGGCTTCTCAGCTTTGCTTTGAGCCTTTTCACACCATCATTTAATCACCTGTGCTGTGTTGGAGGCACCTTGAGACAAACATGCGTTCTGTTGCCGAACAAATCTTCAGCTTTCGGACAGAGGACAGAAACACCATGCAGTCAGCTAAACTCAGGAAGCTTTGACAGGCGTTACAGACTCAGAAGAGATCCAGGCCCCAGGCTTCAGGAGTCAAACCCAAGACCTGTTACCCCCACACTGAGAATTGTACCCCTAGACCAACAAGCCCTTGACTGGCTGTACTTTGGCTGATGTTTTCCACAAAAGTCAACGTACCACCCATCTAGCAGGTGGAGGTTGTGATGTAATGTGCATACAGGTGCATAGTCCACATTCTCATCTTCTTCTTCATGTGATGTTGAGGTGCAATGGAAGTGTGTCTGATTTCAGATCAAAAGGCTGTGTGTTTAAATGGCGTGAAGGTCATACACAGCTGCATTTCCCAAGGAACCGGCCAACTGTAAGAAAAATGAGACAAAGCTGCCTAATGTGGGAGTCAAACCCATGACTCTGAGAGTAAAATTGTCAAGTGCTACCAACTGAGGTAGAAGTATACGGGTGTCACTAAAGATAAGAGTGTAAATCTAGGAGAAGCACAGAGAACGGATGAATATGGCGTCTATCTCTCCATCTTCTACCAAAAAGACATAAGTTGCTGAGCCAACAAGCTTCACATCTCCAGCTGCTCCACATTGCCCTCAAGTTGCTGCACAGAGACAGTAGAAGCCAGATCAAGAAGGGTTTTGTTTCCCCTACAATTCCAAATGGGAAGAATAACCAGACATCAGGATTGACAACGAGTCAAACCCAGGACCTCCCCCACCCAAAGCAAGAAATGTACTCCTAGACCCACAAGCCATTGCTTGGCTATATTTTGGCTAATGTTTCCTACAGCAGTTAATGTACCACCTATGTACCACTCAACCTTAATATCATGGGTTCAAGCCCCATATGAGGCAGTTTTTTGGGAAGCACAGCTTTTGTGCTTCAGCAACAAGAACACAAACTGCTCTTTCAAAGCAGCTGTGACCTCGGCACAATTTGAACACACGGCCTTCTGATGGGTAGCCAAATGTGCTGCTGTTGCACCCCAAGGGTGGGGGTGCTGGTGGTCTTCAGAGAAATAAGACAGGAATGTGGATGATGTGCTTGTACTGGCTGGCCAGCAAGTGGACGTAACAAAAGGACTCAAAGAAAAACAGCACTCCCGCAGCACAAGGCTCGTTGGTCTAGGGGTATGATTCTCGCTTTGGGTGTGAGCGGTCCCGGGTTCAACTCCCGGACGAGCCCAGTGTCTGTGACTTTCGAAATTGTAAGGCCAGATGAAGGTTCTTGAGTTTAGCTGATTGTTTTGGTCCAAAAGCAGACTGTTTACGTTGCTGGTCACTTCCAGGACCTCCTTCTTCGGCTTTTGGAGAACATGGTTGCGCAAGACTGTATGGCACAACAGCAGCATTTCTGACTCTAGATTAGAAGGTGGTGTGTTCAAAGCCCCCCCCAAGGACATTGCTGCTACTTTTGAAGAGACTATTTATGGTGCAGGTCACCTCCAAAGCTACTGTCCTTCCTTTTAAGGTCTCCAGCAGAATGTACTTCTGGCAAACTTGGGACTCAATTTGTTCCAGGGGTTTGAAGTGCTTTTTGTAGTCAGGCAGCTTGACGGAACGCTAACGGGGCAACGAGGGGCAGGAGCCCTCGCGGACGCGTTACAGTTATCCGGGCTGCTGGGAAGAACATCATATGATTGAGGTGTGAACCGCACTGAGTTGTCTCATGGCAGTAACTGCTTGGTCAGTGTAAGGACTGTATCATAGATGCTGCTTATCTTTTCCTCTGTGCACTCTTATGGTCAGTGAGGCCTGTGCCTAGCTAGCTCAGTCAGTAGAACAGGAGACTTTTGATGGTGGGGTCATAAGTTTGAGCCCCACCTTGGACAGCTGTGTTTTGTTTTCCTTACAGTTGGCCGGTTCCTTGGGTAGTGCAGCTTTTGCTCTTCAGCAGCAGCAGGAACCTGGAGCAGCAAGAAGAAAAACAGCTGTGACCTTGACGTGATTCGAACACGCAGCCTTCTGATCTGGAGTCAGACGCGCTGCCGTTGCGCCACAAGGTCTCGGGTGGTATAGGTCACAGGAGAAATAAGATGGGAATGTGGACGATGCGCTTGTACTGTCTGGTCTGCAAGTGGACGTATCAAAAGGACCCAAAGAAAAACAGCACTCTCACAGCAAGAGGCTCGTTGGTCTAGGGGCATGATTCGGGTCTGACTGGTTCTGCGTTCAACTCCCGGACGAGCCTTGTGGCTGGTCCGTGGTGCTTGTTGAAGGTTCCTGAGTTAGCTGATTGTTTCTGTGTCTGCAAGAGGAACATTTACCTTGCTGGTCACTTTCAGGATATCCATCAGGGGCTTTTGGAGATTAGGTGCAGTGGGACTATGTCCGATTCCAGATCAGAAGGCTGCGTGTTCAAATCACGTCAAGGTCACGTGCAGCTGCTTCTCTTCTTGGCGCTCAGGTTCCTGCTGTGACTTTCCTTTTCCTGTCTTTTTCCTTTTCTTTTTCAAAGGACTCCAAAGTCATGCATCACACCTGAAGCATGATGGCAGGCAGTGTGTCTGGTGGCAGACTTGTCTTTGACCAGAATAAATACACAGCTTAGACCAAACAAAAGAATTGGAAGAAGACGCAAAGTAAAGCGCGAAGGTGAAGCAGAACGTGTACAACCCACCTTGCTCAGAGAAGTCCAGCGGCGGTCAGATGCTGCTGCAAGATCGTCCGTCAAAAGCGATCACACTTATACCAACCGTGTCACCTAGGAACGCATCACCTCGACAGGCAAGACGCACGTCCACGTTACAGTTCTCCGGGCCGCTGGTTCCCTCCTCTCGTGTCGGGTGACTGTGTGTTACTTTCCTGCACGTGAACCTGACGCCTGGAAACGGCTGTGGGAAGTGCAGCGTTTTCTCTCTCGACAGGGGAGTCGTCGAAGAAAGGAGAAAGTCCAGCTCCCTCACAAAAGCCACCCCAGGAACAAGCTGTCAGAGAACAGACTCAAGACCACAGCCGTGACCTTGACGTGATTCGCACACGCAGCCTTCTGATCTGGAGTCAGACACAGTCCCATTGTACCTAATCACCAAAAGCTTGAGAAAGGGGGGGCCTGAAAGTGACCAGCAAGGTAAACAGATGGAAGAAATCAGCTAAACTAAAGCTTCAACAGGCATCACCAACCAACCACAGGGCTTATCCAAGAGTCAAACCTGGGACCCCTCACACCCAAAGCAAGAATCATATCCCTGGCCCAAAACTGTGGCGGTTTCGTTTTTTTGGGGTCCTTTCGTTACGTTCACTTGCAGACCAGCCAGTACAAGCACATCGTCCACATTCCCATCTTATTTCTCCTGGGACCAGCACCACCGCGGACCTTGTGGCAGCGTGTCTGACTCCAGATCAGAAGGCTGTGTGTTCAGATCATGCTGAGGTCCTGCACAGAACAGCTGCTCAGTGACAGTGTGTGTGTCCATCTCAAGGTACCTGTGACACAAGGTGGTTAAGTCTCACAGAGAGGCTGTGACTCAGGTAAAACAGTGAGTTTTATATATGTTACTTCCCACCTGCTGGATAAGTAGCGTGTTGGTTTTGCTGAAGAGGCAGGTAACACGTGTATCGCCTGTTTCCATTTAGCAGTGCTGCCAACGATTTAAAATTAGTTTTCTTAGCTGTTTTTCTGCACTTACATGTATATTTTGACAAGACGTGTTGAGGAGCGCCCTGGAAACGGACCTGAGAGGGCAGCAACGCGACCCCGCAAACGCACCGGCTTTCGGGGTATCTCGGTGTTGTCGGGGCTGAATGACGTCACCGCCCGGAAAAAACAGTTGTTTCTATTTTCGGAATAAAACCGGCATTAACGAAACAGGTTTTTGTCCTTTGTGTCGTCTGTAGGAGAGCTGGACCTGTTAGTGCCAGGAAGAAGCTCTTCAGGTCACGACATCCTGCGGGCCAGAGAGCGGCGCCATTGTTCTGAGGGGGGAAAACGGAAAGAGACTGTGTGCAGCTGACGACCCACAGCACTTCGCCGGCTACCTGTTCACGGCGAAACAGAATGCAGTTCTGTCGCGAAACGCCGACGGCAAATGGGGGTCCTTGTGGGACCTCGTGCACGTTTATGATGTGGCCACAGGACACGATGATGTCGGACCGAGTGAGACAGGGGTTCCCAGCGCATTGGTGGTTCAGTGGTAGAATTCTCGCCTGCCACGCGGGAGGCCCGGGTTCGATTCCCGGCCAATGCAGCCCACCTTTTTCACTTTTACTCACGTTTGTCCGGGAGCGAGAAGATTCCTCGCGATAAACCGGGGGTGGCGGCGGCTGGTGGGGAAGGAGGCGGGAAAGTACAAACTAGACGTCCATCACCCCCCCCCTTAAATTGTCCACATTCCATCGAAAGCGTTCTTGCAAAAAAAGTTCTTTCACACTTGATTTTCCCAAATAAAAACTTTATTACGGAAAAATTCAAGTATAAACAAATGTATTAATTACCTCAGACATTTTAGATGCCGGATATTTAGATATTATCATAGGCGCGACCCCGACTTTTCATGTTTTTCCCATCTCTTTCAAGGACTATTAGCCCGCCATTAGTGCAGAAGAGCTGCCCTGATCTGACCCGTGTCGGAATCGTACGTTGGGGGAATCGGACCGAGAGGAAGGGTGTAACAGGAGACACAGGCGACGAAAAACAGGGACGTTACAAATCGGACAAAGGCCTGGCTTATGCCTTTTAAATACTGTATTTGTAACCGAGTGAGAAATAGCCTTCGGAACTCTTCACCCTGTTTACCCTCTTTAATGTCCATTTGCAGGTGTGCAGGGTGTGTCTTCAAGCAGAGGGAAGAAACCTTTGTTCACTTGTTTTTCGAATGTAGTATTTTAAAGATATTTTGGGAAGAACTGGCTTCTTACATGTTCCAAGTGTGTTAGAAGAAATGTGCACATTGACTTTTTAGAAATATCATCAAGTATAATGAAAATGACAACTATGTGCCCTAAGTATAATGTTTTTACTGATCTCTGCCAAATACTATATAAACAAAAATTCACCAACTTTACCCCTAAGCCTGTTGACTACAGAAATTATAATCAATTTATATGAAATGTTAAGCCAAAATTTTTGCTACAACGTAATTTGAATATAATTGTGTGTATAGTTTCCATATCAAAGTAAATTTGCATTTTTTCCATGGGTTGGAGTTAGCCTGAAAACATTCATTCCTCCCCAATTGTAATTTGATGTTTATCTTGCTTCCTGTATGGTTTATACAGTGAAATGATCTGGAACTCTCTTACATGCTCACAGTGGCTGTAGTTACTCCCGGTTTTGTATGTTTTTGCATTTGTAACAAAAAAGTTTTGCAGCACCTCAGTCTTTGTGGACCCTCAGTATGACTTACATACAGACATCATCACATGAGGGCAACTATGAAACTTCAGCACCACCAGCATGAAATAATCACAGGAGACAAAATACATACATCTTATAAATTACGTAACGTGTAATGTGGTGCCCAGGGTAGCTGTTGCGCAGTTCTGCAGCAGCCTTCCCAGCATGCCCTGCGACAAGCCCCTGCCCACCACCTTGTGTTCACCGCAGCGTTCTTGTCCCGCTATTTTCGCTCGGTGCGATGATCAGTTTAGTCTGTGTTGTTGTGTTGAATGTCACTGTGAAGCGTTCAGCCTTTACTCGCTTTGTTCTTCTTTGCGCGCCAAGTTATCCTGGAAGAAATAACCCTGCAGAAGGCGGGACTGTGGAGTCTCGGCGCTTTACAGTGCTGTTGGTTAAGGCCAGACATTAACAAATTAAGACCCGGCTAATGACAGAAAGTCGATCACCTGGTCCTGGCTTCCGTCTTGGTCCTGCTACTCGTCCTGGAGGTGCTGCAGCTCAAAATGTGTTCAGGCGGCTCACGATTTTCCACTGCTGTAACTTTTTAGATATCGGGGACAAGGAAATGTTCGCCATGCCAGTCATAACAGCAGTTACAAATACCGTGGGCCTTACTGAGTTGGTATGCAAATTACCCCCCCACGCTAATGCAAACGTTCATAACAAGAATATCTGCAAACACAGTAGCCACGCCTACAGTAAAATTAAAATTAAAAGTGCAGGTTGTTGGTACTTTCTTAATGACCACATCGCACGGATTTTGTAACGGCTCCCGTCATGCTTTGCTTGTGCACAGTCAATGTCTCCCACCGCGGCAGAAGACCAGGGCTGAGGGACCCTGAGGTTGCGTGGGTGGGTACAGTAGCTCTGTGGGGGGGCGTGTTGTTAATCACGCCGCGTAAGAATAAAGTTCGTGTTTCGCGACTCTGTCTTCCGAGCCGTAGAATTAAAAAATATTTTTATTTTATCTCATATTTAGACTAAAAAGAGTGCTCGCGGTATAGAAACGCCGGCTCCTTTATGGGGGCGTGCGCGAACGGTGACTGACGGGTGGCGCAGAGTGGGCGGTGCCTGAGGGCTGTCAGTCATCCTGTCCGCGGCGGAGCTCCAGGCTGAGAGGGGGGACGATCATTGTGGCCTGACCGCCCCCTCCGCGACGGGGCCGCCCAGCGAGCGCTCGTACGCAGGACGGCCGGGGTGGAAAGTGGAGGCACGGAGGAGCCCAAAGGCCGGCGATGGAGCCCTCTTCGGTGAGCCGCGCGTGTTTAAAGGCCGGACCGCGAGCGTTAGCATAGCAGGGACCCCAGCTGGTCGCGCGGCTGCCGCTGTTGTTTGGGTGTTTGGCTGGAAAAGGCCTGTTCGGGTCGCTGCCGTTTATTCTTTCTTATAAAGTCACAAGTTGTGCGTTTACAGGTGGCAGCAATGTAGTCTCCACTTCGAAAGCTGGAAGACAGCGGCCGTTAGCAGTCTATACGACACTGAAGTGCAGGAAGTTTACACTCCATAAAGCGTGCGCTGGGGAGTCACGCGGTCTCCACGTCACACACGTCGCCGCACGACGCCGCACGTCATACTTGTTACTGCCGACTGAGTGAGACGCACTTTCGTCATGCAGGGCGACTTAAAAAACGGAACACTTTCTTGAAATTTAACATACAGGCTAAACTAATTTATGGAGTTACTCTTATTCCCCCTCCCCAGACTTTGGTGTGTGAAAGTTGTATACATTTTCACCACTAATGTTTAGTTACTGAGTAATACGTTGGCGAAAATGTTGAGTTGTTTTTGAATCACCCTGTACGTCACCCAGACGTCATCCAAAAGTGTGTTGTGTTGCAGCCGTATGTGGGGCTGGTCATAGTCGCTTACAGGGAGGGGGTGTTATTGTAAGAGCATTAATGAAATCCGCTACAGAGTTACGGCCCCAGCGGAAGTTTGCTGTTACACGCGTGAAGTGTTCCGATATGCAAATAAGTTTTAGAATAAAAAAGCATAATTATCTCACACTTCTCTAAAGCAACCAGTTAACAGAGAAGGATGGATTTTGGTTGCAAACTGCTTACACGGATTGACCAATTTATACAGCAGGGTCATTGTTACTGGAGCAGTGGTGTAAATACGTCGCTCCTGGGTGTTACTCGAAATCACCGGTGCTGCTGCCACACAGGAATAAAAATACACAGAACACCTTGTCTGAGTAACTGATATTTACTTCTGCTGTTGTGGCCTCTTGTTGGTTCAGGGTGACACCTAAATAAAGCCGTATTTAATGTCAGCTCACGGAAATAGTGTCAGAGAACAGCTGGTACCTTACAGTTTTACACTTAAAAAAGAGCAGCACAGACACACAGTGGGTCATTTGGACGTGGGTTTGAGTCCTGCTCAGGGTGTGTGGGGTTTACGTGAGCTCCCCGTGTTTGCAGTTCGGAGATGCGCAGAACAATGCTTCTGTAGCCGGTCTTACCATGAAAACTGTGTTGGAAACCAATGCTGGCCTCAGAACACGAGCGTATCTTGCGTTTACTTCTGAACGTTTCCACCTGAAATGTGGTTTTTTGTTGCAGACCATTGGGGAGTTCTTCCACACTTTGTGTGAGATGGGCTTCAGCGAGGCACAGATTCAGACCGCAATGCAGGCAGGGCACTTCTCTGTGCCAGAGGCTGCTGAGTGGTAAGCCCTCTCCATCACGAAGACACACTCATCCTTCGTTCTCTCTTGATGATGACACGCACTGTGTACTTGAAGCCATTTTGATGTTATGCTGTTTTTCGCCAACCATTTTCCTCCAGTAGTTGTTCAGCTGTAGTCTGTGTGGTGGCAAGTATATCCCTAGGAGTGGATATACTTGCCTCCTAGGCACTACTGTAGATTTTCAAATCAAGTGCTACTTCATACATTCTAGCCTACTACCCTGCACCGAAGCCGGGACGCGGCCTGCCCCGCTGCAGCCAGCGGACCCCTCTTTCCTGGCCTTGCAGTAAATACCTGCTCCAGCACCTGTAGGATCGAGGACGAGCGAGGGGGGTGTGCAAGGGGAAGGCGGTGATGGTCTGCGGGATCTGGTGGAGCAAGTTAAGACTTTTACAGAAACGAGTAAAGGAATGTGTCTGTTGTGATGCTTTTGGTGGTTAGAATTAAGTGTCCAGGTTCTTCTGACAGTCGTGTTTTAGTGATTGAGGTGGTCAGTAAAATACAGTCTGGATTTTAAGGTGAAACGCTTTTTAACACTCTCTGCAGCTTCTGTGCTGCTTCTGTTTTACACTGTTTCGTTGTCCCGTGGCGCCTGATCCTCAGAAGTAACGTGACGTAATGTGATTTGTGCTCATAAAGTGAGGCGTAAGTGTATGTGGAATGAAGGAGATCCTGATCTCACGCAGGTCCTGTTCACGTGTTTGTACGTTTGATTGTTTCCAGCACGAACCTTTGTGATCGAGTTTATAGGTATCTGTTTGTATTTTTACAAGCCTGAAGGTGTGCACGAGTTGGAAAGCCTTGTGTAAAACAGCTCTTGCCTTTCTGCCGCATTTATTTTCAGGCTTCTGCAAGGTGGGAGTCCAAGGCACAAATTGGTGAGACATTCCCCGCAACCTACGGAGACGGCGTTCTCTGCTTTCAACCCTCCTAAACGCCAGGAGATGCCCAACAAGGTGCAGATACCCCAGCCCCACCACGAGGATTCTGCACAAGGTACACATGCGCGGAGAAAGCTTCAGAGACTTGCCCCTTAGCGATTTTGCTGTGGAAAAATCTGTACCTGCCAGCCTGCTGTGGAAAACTGAAATTTTCCTCTACCAGCTGATGGTTGCCAGGTTTTTTAAATCTCTGAAGCTGTAAACTGCCCCTACAGTGGGAGGCTGTGATGCAGGTTTGCTTCACTGGCCGACGTCTCTTTTTAAGCAGGCGCAGTGTCAACGTTGTACAAGTAAGAGTTCCTTCCCACGTGGAAAACTAAAGCAACGGTCTGACTCTCTAATCTGTTCCCTCGTCTGTAGGGACATTGGTCTGGACTGACGCAGAAACATCTGCAGATAAACCGCTCAAGGGCTACCAACCTTCTAACGTCTCGCTAACATGATGAAGAAGTGGAGTAGCGAAGATCTCTTTCCTTAAGCTGAAAGGCTTTACTCNAGGGCTACCAACCTTCTAACGTCTCGCTAACATGATGAAGAAGTGGAGTAGAGAAGATCTCTTTCCTTAAGCTGAAAAGATCGATTACTTTACTCACTAGAAGTTCGATATTTCAACTGTAGGTTTACCTTTTGTAAACGACCACAGGAC
>UFQX01000644.1:0-257505 GCA_900497675.1 Arapaima gigas
AATAAGACCAACCTGTTCAGAATAATAATAAAAACAAGCTACAACTTTACTAAAGATGGAAAAACAAAAAAAATTATGTAATTTACTGAGTGAAGTCTGAACCGAACATAAACAGTAGATAACATGATCTTGCACAAGGGAGATTGCTGCTTTCTGAAACTTATCTGTTTTTTAACCCTCTGTTTAATAACCACTGTTTGCTACAAGAATTGTTTGGATTTCTTGGATGAACCAGAACAAGAAATTAAATTTATGCTTAACTCTCCTCTTTGGCCAGAAGATATCCTAACCCTTAGCTTTATAGGAAACTGTTACAACATCCATATTTGTTATGTTCCAGTGTTGTGTAAAAAACCAACACTTCAGTGATTCACAGCCACCACCTGGTGTGTCTGTGGTCTGTGGTTTTTGTGAAAGTCTGTAAAAGTGCATTTTATCACATTCGAAATCCATGTCAAACCAACATAAATCTCAGTACCGGTGAACCACAGGGGTCTTGTAACAGGCAGGTGGAGCCAAGCCCCCCCCACACTGCTCATAAAACATGCACATCCTGTTTACAGACAACCTGGCGGCCTGGTCCAGTACTGTGACCCTATCTCCCCCCAGCATGTGCAGTCGAGCCCTCGCTCACACCCTTTGCGCGTGTCTGATAACATTATGCAGAGTGCAGTGAGTAAATACTATGTCGGCATAAACAGGTGCACTTCCAAATTTCCTCCTAATGGCAAAATAATGCAGGCAACACACAGTTTAATATAGTCCAGACCATATTTATCTGTTAGAAGATACTTATAGAAAGACTTATGCTATTGCATATTCTGTCTGCGTGTGCATGTGTTCCCTCCTGGTGCTCTGACTTCCTCCCACAGTCCTAAGACACATGTTTCAGGAAAATTGTTGACTCCAAATTACCACATTTGTTTGTGTGAGTAAATGTGTGTATGTGTGACTGCCCTGTGATAAACTGGTGTCTTAGCCAGGGTGTATCCTGCCTCACTGTCTTTGCTTCCGGGATGGCATCTGGACCACCCCAACCCTGACTAACCCTATACTTATCAAGCTCTACTCATAATGGGCAAATGATAGGCAAATATTTTACTGCATATTTATCTGAATTATCAACACGAAAAATAAATTTACAACTGTTATCTTAAGCAGTTTCTGCACGATTGCTAAAGATTAACACTGCTAGAACTTGCCACCAAATGCCGTGCCCTGCAATAGCAAAGTTAAAAATACTTATCAGAATGAATAAGACCAAGAAACATTCTAAAAAACTTTTCAAAGTTTAAAATGCTACAGCTGTTATATAATATAAAAAAATAAGTCTTTTGATTGAGCCACAAGTCTCTTATGACACAGCTGCTATGTAATCATCCACGACGATAATCGGTTCTGATTCAGAAGGAAATTCCTAAGGTCTATCTGTATATACAAAAAATAACATTGTCATTATTATTATAAATAATGCATTTTTGACTTGCAGGTTAATCTTGCCAATCGGTAGAGACATGGATTTACTCTGGATTGCAAAGGGTTACAGTGTGATCATGTAAAGGGCTTGGCGGCAGTTCTGTAACATTATTGTTTTTTGCTGACCTGAGAAGCTGTGGCATGAATATTTCATTCGCCTTATCTTTGCAAGCTGCAGAGTTGTGAGTTCCGCTGGACACTAATGGAAACCAAAGTCCCGCATTGACTTTCTTGGCTTTGCAGCCTGCAGCCACAGCCCACGGAGAACTGTTTCTATACGCGTCTCAATGTGTTTGAATCATGCAGGATTTTTCCAAAGGAAAAGAAGCATAGAGATGGAGGGAGGGTAGCAATGGGAGGTGGGTCCAGTACAGAGGACATTTACACATCAAACAGGGTCCGGCCGGAAAATTCCTCAAGCTCACAGGAAGATGGCTGTTGGCCAGTGTCACCTCATGGGCGTTTGTTTGAGAGCCATGAAACAGGTCCACAATACAGAGATACAGAATAAATATTGTTAATGTGGTTTCTGGACAAAGGGACTAGGCCACATTTACCAGGGAGTATCCTTGTTAGAAACTCTGACTTCGAAGAGTATTTCTTTAGACTGGTATCTCTGGTATGACACTGCAGCATCCACTGTGAAAAGGTGCAGTCATGGTGTTCACTGAGTCCGTGAGGATATCAGACAAATCTCGCCAGTGCTTTGTTGCTTGTATGTTTTTCCTGCAATTTATAGCTCTTTTACCCATCAACACAGCTCTAAATTTTACCAGTAGAGTCATGCTAAGTAGCCTAATTTTACTCAAAAGGTACTTGTAACTCTTTGTTTTCACAAATCTTTTCACCCGTTCAATTCATTTCAGTTCAATTCATTTTCATAGAATGCTTTTAGCACCAGTGTGACACATTACTACACCATTACATTTTTAGTCCAGTGTCATTTCCTTATCTACAGGTCTTCTCCAACTGTAGATATTCTATATAACCTGTGCCTTGAGTTTACATCACTCAATTTTATGTATTTTAAGTACAGTATACAATATACATGCCATATTTATTTTGGACACAACTTTAATCTTGTGGGCTAAAGGGCATTTCGAGGAGAGTGTAGTAACAGACCATCTCACCTGAGAAGTCTTTGTACTACTGATGTTTTTTTATGCTATATGTTACTGAACAATGTCAAATTTTAAAATAACCCTTGAAAATATATCCAAAAACTGCTTAATGTCAGTAGGAGCCCTGTTTAACATCCTCTGTAAGTTGCTCAGGCATCAGCCTGTCGAATCAGCACACCAATGCCAATTTGGTAGCAATGCAGATGTCAGCACTTGATTTCGCTGATCCCCTGTGGATGAGGTGGGAGCACTAGAGATGATCTTGACAATTTCTAGTTCCATTGTCAGCTATTGCTCCTGCACTTGGGCCAAACACACAGCCACTATGCTATCAGTTTGGCCTCTGCATAGGTCGTGCCTGACTGGGATACCTAAGAATAGAGCAGATATCTACTTACAGGGAACATGGTGACAGCAACTATACAGGAAAGTGAGAAAAATGTAGAAAAAGTGCATCTTCATTTCTCATGCTCCTCAGTGCTCAGGGATGAGGTAAGTCTCAACCCCTGGGATGCCCCAGAAGGCTTACTATTAATAGGGTTCCTTTTGGATAAGAAACCAAACTACTACCTTGCTTCTTATATGGAAAGGGGCACATAAAAGGCATATTTAGCCAGGTGTGTGGAGAAAAAAAATGCTTTCATGTGAAAATAAATGTTGTGTTGCCTGTGGATTATCAATAATTAGGGAAAATGAGGCACTCAGGAGAAAAGAACCGAGTCACAGCATTTGAGAGATGTTCTGTTGCACTGTGCAACTCCCAAAGGAAGAGTGGAAATAAACTGATCCTCAGTAACTGTACAGTCAGTCCTCACTCACTGCCACTTGAGCAAGATATACGATTTGTTATCAAAGCACTGACAACTGTAGACACAAAAGCGGACAATATAATCGTGTAACATTGTCTAAAACCATTTACTTCACAGTTATCACAGCAACTTGCACTGATAGCAGTCAGTGTAGAATTTGGTAAATATTTAGTCTCCACATTCAAATTCTTTGGCCAATTTATGTTTGCTACTGCTTGGCTCCAGGTTTGCCTTTATTTAAGTGACAGTTTTAACTGATGGGAACAAATCTTCAGCCAGTGAGGTTCACAGATTATTACTATGAAGGCATTGTGCTGTCGCACAGAGGCTATGGCGAGCCTCCAAGTTAATACCTGACCACATTAATAAATTAGACTCCAAAAAAACTACTGGCATTCCATAAAAATGAAAAAGTTCCCTGCAAGAAGCATGTTCTTTGTTCCATGATGACGTGCCTTCTTGTCTACACAAGGGACTAGAGATCAGATGTCGTTGGAGGCTAAAATAAGACCAACCTGTTCAGAATAATAATAAAAACAAGCTACAACTTTACTAAAGATGGAAAAGCAAAAAGTATGCATTTTGACTAAGGCAGGTTACATTTTCAATGTAAAAACTGTACTTAACCTAGTCCAGTTATGCTGATAAAGAAGCTTGGAAATGATATGAATGATCTTAATGTCTCACAGATGACCACTGGAAGGTGTTATTATTATTGTTATTAATGCTTAAGTTTATATTTCATATCAGTGTTTCATCTGCGGATCTCAGAAACTGGAGATTACCAAGTGTCCCGGAGATTTGTGCTTCATGGATGTTGAAGTCAAGGCAAAAGAATTACTGAGTAAAGTCTGAACCAAACAGAAACAGTAGATGACATGACCACACATTTTTACAGTGGTGTAACAGCTTGTTAGGTATTGAGGGGCATACTATCCATAAATCTAAGTGGCATTATGTCGAAGACACATTTCATTTCTACACTCATTTTCACTAACTGCTTGTCCTTGTCAGGGTCGCAGTCTACTGAGCAGTAGACTAAAAGGGTACACCAGAGTACACCAGTCCATCACAGGGCAGCCACACACTGTGTACAACTTATAGTGACCAATGAGCCTGAAACACATGTCTCTGGACTCTGGGAGGAAGTTGGAGCTCCTAAAGAAAATCAGTGTAGACATAAGGAGAACATGCAAGCTCCAGACAGACTGATCTGGTCTCAAACCTACGGTCAAGCGGCTCATGCACCGCCATGCTGCCCTGTGCTTTTCTCTTTCTTTTTATTATTGTTCATTACACAGTGACACAGTTCTGCTTTTTAACAAGGATGTCTTGCACATCCCCTCTGCCTTTTAATTTTTTCATATATGCCCTTAAGCCAAGGTGTAGCAGAACTAAAAAAAAAGATCTGCTTTTGTTGCCTGAATTTGTTAGTTTAACATAAGCAGTTGTGGAGCAGTTTTTGAAAGTGCTTGAAAAACTACATTTCTATCCAACTACCCATCCAAATCACAACAGAAGAGTGTTGTGCTTTAAAACAAATAAGAGTGCAACTCACGTAGCCTGAATAGCAGTATTTACAAAAGTTATAGCTTTCCAGAAATCCACAAAAACAGGATGCTATGTTCCAATAGCTCTGGGAGTCATGAAAACAGCAAAACAAAATGAAAATGACTCCAAGGACTCCTTCGTTTAACTTAGATTCCTTCTGTTCCCGTCTGCACAGTCCTTGATGGTAGCTTCCAACGGTTGCTGCTGTCACTTTGGCAAAACATATTCCTGTCCTGTCTGCGTGTTGTAATGTCCTACAAATGAAAAACAAATACCAAATATATTTTCAGAAAAATGCTAGAAAGCTCAAGTATTTCAGTCAATGACAAATGCAGAAGTAACTCCGGTCTTCATTTAAAGCAATCACTCTCGGTTTTCTAGTGAAACAGCCAACTCTCCTAAATCAAATAAAATGTTAAATTGTCTCATTAGGGACGTACTGTGAGATTTAGGTTTGTGCACAAGAGTTTGTATGATGGATGAGGGGTGGTATGCCCACGTTTTATTTTCCAGATAAAAAACAGCTATGATGTTCTACTATGGAGAAAACACACCTTTATATTACTTACTGATTAGACAATGCTTTGTGATACTATGATTTACCGTTACATCTGTACCCTGCGGTACTTATAATGATTTACTGTTTTCTCCAGCTGGTTAATTTTGAACTGCGTTAGGTCTTTGTATGAACATTGATCAAGAGTGCAGCAGCAGGAACGGGAATTCAAATCTGGACCATTGGAGTGCAAGCAACAGCTTTAACCACTACTCTGCCCCACCTATCACAGACCAGCTGCCATCTGTGCCTCTGTTTCACTTACAGTTGTGCGCATTATTAAATACGATTTTTTACCCTGTAAGCCTGCTGAGTAAGACAAGTGTTGGCTATAAAACGTATTGATATTTTCATCACTGATCTCTGATAAGCTCTTCAAATGTAACTGCAACCTGTCAAGTTCATTTCACGTGCTTATAATGAGTGGTGAGCTGCATTTTTAAGTTGAAAATATTGCTTTAAGGTGTACAGCATGGCACAGGAAAAGGGCTTTTCATCCAAAACCCTTTTTAGATATGTATACTGCAAAAATATGGTTTCTCCTTTGTAACATCAAAATCCAAACAGGATAAAACACAGTCAGAGTTCAAAGGCCCTATTCCAGTAAACTCTCCTTTCTCCATACCTACATGACTAAACACACACGTTGTTAAGTTTTCAACAAGAAAGCAACTAACACTGTTAAATTAGGTACAAATATCTTGTTCACGATGGCATCTTCTGTACCACAAGTTCATAACCAGGAAGCCTAAGTGTCATCAGCAAATGTATCATGTTCAACAAAAGCAACAATTATTGTTGTTTTTTGTTATTTTGTTATTATTATTTCAATTGTTACTGGCGCTGTTGTTGTCATTATAAAATAATGACCTATGGATACACTGTTTTATCCTTAATGGTGCGGAAGACGAATTTTGAATTTTAACACTTTCTTGTGTTCAGCAAGGGCATCATGTGGCTGCAGGTTGCAGAATTAGCAGCAAACTTTAATGGCGTGTTCACTGTACAGGCCCGAGTGTCATCCAGATGACCATCCCGATGAGGGCCAGGAAGGGATGCTTTACAGCCCAGGGCTGACTGGGGTTTGTATGCACGGGTTCCTCCGGGCCAGGCAGCAGGGGGCAGGGTGCACATCTAACCTCGTACTAATTTGCACACCCCTGCTACACGGAGGCCTCCCTTTGAGCAGTTCTCCAAGTATGACTCATGGAAGTCATACATCACACACAAACACGTCCACGGTGAGACGTGCACCGTCCCTCTTGAAAAAGGCAGAAAGCCGCTTTGTGTACTTAAGGAACGCTGGCCATGTCCCTCCAGAAACAGGGGTAAGGTGGAGTGTTCAATGTTCCTCCACATTCTCACTATCTCTGTATGAGTCTGACACACCCATAGGCATCCAACACGAAAACCACCAAAGGTGCTTGATACACTTATCCTCCTTCATCTAAATGTAGCAAGCTTTCGCTAAACAACCCACTCACACTAAGACAACACAAAACAAAATGTCTGTGCGCATGACCATCTTAAATAAATTCAGTACTAGGGTAAACAGACAGAGAAAAGTTTTCCAGCTCTGCATTGTGCAGCATAAAATGTTCTTTTTTGACTGGGGAAACGAAAACAGAGAGAGGGGACGTTGTGCCTGAGAAATGGTGCTTGCTCTCCGAATTCCTGTTTCCCCAGGGAAGCGCATTTCCCAGCCCCCATGTTTCACTCACGGAGAAGCCTTTCAATGTGAGCAAAAACATTTTTTGTCATCTGCCGTGTCCAACTGTCGAGCGCACGCCACGCATCACAAGATTAATGCCTGCCCTTTCTCTCCTCTGACTGGCCTGCTGGTCTCTTTTAAAGACCCCATAACAAAGTGGGCATTCAGCACGTGAGCCCATATTCTGTGAACTAATTTGAGGCCCCTTCTCCACACATTCGTACACGAGTGGCAGGGGAGAGCGTGGTTAACGTCAGTTGTATGGCTATTTCTTAAAGAATGTGTTTCTCATTTCACTTTCAAGGAATTTATATGTTCAGCAGCTGTGTTTCTGCCTCCGTGCAAGCACTTTCCACCTTTAATAGTTTTTCCATTAATACACCACTGTGTATTTCTGTGTTGAGTGTGTGGGGGAGGGGTCCACCATGCCCTTAACACAGAATACATACATAAATTAAGGCAAAGATATATGAAACATTTTTCGAGTGACATCACCCATGGCAAAGCCCCAAGATTCCAGATTCTCCTTTGGGGCAGAAAATGCTGGTGTTAAAGTTCATTCATGACAAATCCTCCCCAGCAAACTTTAGTTTCACTGTAAAACATGCTAAAACAAATCACAAGGAAAGCAGAGCATGAGAAACCCAATCGGTTCATGGTAACACTGTCAAAAAAAGGAAGAAGTACATTTTGCATCTGTACAAAAGAGCTGATCGGATTCCAGTTCTTCAAAACAAATAACAAAGCTCCATTATATCCCACAGATTAATTACAGTGTCACAATAAAGAAACATCTGAACATTTCTCAGACTGGGACAGAGGCCATACTGTTAGTTAATATGAACCAAATGATGGTCTGATATCATGGTTGACACATGCAGAGCATTCAGTACTGCAGTACACTCAGGGACAAGGACCAGCACCGCGCACGCTGTCTCTGCTGAGCTTCAGGGCTGTCAGCCAGCAGCTGGAGTCCAAGCCGAGTCTCAGAAATGTCCTTGACCGCTTTGAGTCTCAGTGCTGTTCTTCCTCTACTCTCATACATTGGTTAGGGCCTGAACTGAGTCTTAGATTTTTCTTATGCTGCGTTGTGTGGGAGGAGAGTCTCAGCTCTGCTTTCTGTCTACTTGAGTCTGAGTTGTCAGTGGATCATAATTGATATGGATTCACTGCAGGGGGTGAGTTTATGCTGGCCAGCATCTCTCGGCTGGCCACCGCAGGCTGCCGGTTGCCTGCAGAGAAACGTGCACTGCTCCTTCTACGAGCGCTGTCTGTTCCCTGGCCACGTGTCTGACCTGGGGAGCGTAAAGAAAAATAATCACCCTGGTGGAGATGGTGCTGACAGAGTGGACGCTGCCCTCGAGGCATCCAGGCAAGCAAGCTGAGAGCAGCTGCAGAAAACTAACACTATTACGGGACTGTGTATATTAGAGCATGATGTAGCTTTTTCCATCTTGGACAATAAACAGAAAAGCCCACGATAAGGATAAAAATCTTAGGACAGAACCTTAAAAAACTCAAATGAATAGTGTACAGTACATTTACCATACAAATAAAAGCAATGCTTTTGTTTATGTAACTTGTTTATCAAATTTCCAAGCTTTTTAAGAGCTTATCATAAATCAAGTATAGTCAAAATTTTTCTTCGCTCTTTAAAAATTTCAATATATTTTATGCTGAGCTTAGTAAATTCGATGATTTGAAGGATTATCTCATGAAGCTGAAACATACCTAAGCAGTAGTTAATCGGCTTTGCTCCCTTTTGCTGCCACGTGTGACACATGTCGATAAGGTACCAACGTTGCGCTGCAGTCCGGTCTGATGTCCTCTCAATTACCTTTTCTGGCGCATATCACTTAGGAGGGATGAGAATTTTTTTCACATAAAATAAGATTTAAGGTTAAGTTCAACAATAATTTAGTGTTTTTAAGCATCACTTCAACATCACTGTAAGCATGCAGGTTTCTAGTGAAATCACACATAGAAACTTTTTTGATAGTAGCTGTCTCTTACCTGTAGGATGTTCTGGAAGGTGTCAGAGTGGTTAAAGTCTTGAGTTTGTAGGATGAAAAATGTCCATTCGAGTGCTAAGAGGACTCACGCTGTTTTGGCAAACAGCAGCATTACAGAGTAAATCTATAAATCACAACAGATGAAAATATTGGATAAGCAAATAAGTACAAAATAATACCTGCAAACTTCACATCAAGGTCTTGCTGTGGGCCTTCTTGAAAACTTCAAAACAAAGAGTATGTTAAAACTAAGCACTTCAACTAACAGCAGCATATGTACGTGCAAGTGTGGACCAAAAACCAGCCAAGTAGTTATTATCAGGCCTATCACAAACCCCTGTGAGCAGCTAATTTTTTTCAACATTTGAATTTAAGCTCCTCTTCACACTGCCTCCAGATATTTCCATACCCCAGCAAATCCCACCCGAGAGCTTCACAGTAGACAATAGTGACAAGGTGGTTTTATTTCCACTTTGATCAAGTTAGCAAGCAAGAGGCTTGAGGTTCCATCTCAGCTTTTCTCTCCACACAGTTTAAAGCCAAACTCAGTCGCTGTAAAGTGGTTTAACTACCTGGATTTGATTCCACCGCTAATATTTAAACTGGCACCAGCTGCCTCGGTTTAGGCCCCAACGTGAGCAGACCCATCACTCTCCTGAGTCCAAGTTAGCAAGATTAAAAGGGTTCTTTGGAACGTACAGTAATCAGCTATTATTTATGTAGCCTCCCTTGCACCGCGTACCCCCGCATACTTTGCTTTGTCCCACAAATGCGCAGGCATTAACTTTGTTATCATACTGCAAGGAAAGTCTGTAAACATCGTGCAAAGTATATATTTTGACCCCGAGCAACATGTTTATTGAAACAGCATGCGCCGCTGTTTTCAGCGACGCAGACAACACGGAACACATGTGGGACAATTCCCTTTTGTCATCTTATTCCAATTAAAATCAGCACTGTTTATTTGTCTCAGGGATGGACTTCATTGTGAGTGTTATTTACTGAGTTCTGAAGATCTAGGTTTCACTATAAACAAGCCCTTTGTATGGTTCTCACCATCTACTCAGAGCATTCACTTTCTAATGAGCATGCCAGCAGCTATGAGTTTTTTACGATCGTCCTAGGATGTTCATTTTTTCATTATCTGATCACTGCACTCTGGCTTTGGTCTCACTGGGCCAGTATGGTCAAATCCTTCTAGAGCAAAAAAGCATTTCTCATCTGAGCATCATTTATAGATGCCATTTTACCGCAATGAATCACAGTACTATTTTACATAATTCACTTCCCGCCATCTCAGTGGCTGAAAAGAGCATTTGAGCTGTGATTTAGGAAATTTAGGACAATGTTTTCAGTGTGGTACAAAAGAAAATGACCAATAACAGTATGTAAAGGTACACATAAACTTAAGTGAACCCTGATGCACTAGATGCATGTGATCACGTTATATGAGAATAATAATCATTATTTGAGACTCATCCAGAGGTGTCAGAAAGTTTGTGAGGCCTTTTGAATTTTCTGCATAAATTTGAACTAAATTGTGATCCTCATCCAAGTTGTAAAAATAGATAAAGAGAACACAATAAAACATATAACACAAAATACTGTACTTTTTCATTCATTTATTGATCAAAATGATCCAACATTAAATGTCTTTTGTCAGAAAAAAGTATGTGAACTTCTAGGATGAACAGTTCCGTTAAAGGGATAATTATAGTAAGGCGTGTCAGTCGATGGTGTGACAATCAGGTGTGATTTTGGGTGTCATTACCCTGTTTTAAAAGCATAAACCTTAGCCTTCACAACTAGCGTCTGGTCTTCACCACACAGATTCATGAATGCATGCAATGCCTTGATCAAAGAAAGTTTCTGAGGGCCTGAGGATGTCGATGCTCATCATGCTGGAAAAGTTGCAGAACAATTTCTAAAGACTTTGGCCTTCACCAGGCCACTGTCAGGCAGATGGTGTACAAATGGAGAAAATTTAACACCACTGCTACTTTCCCCACAAGTGAACATCCAACAAAAATCACTCCAAGAGAAGGGCGTATAATATTCCAGGAGATCACAGAGAACTCCAGAGTAGTGTCTAAGGATCTGCAGGCCTCTCTTGCACTGGCAAATGTCAGTGTTCATGATCATGAACCATCAGGAAAACACTGAACAAGAACAGTGTGTATGGGAGGACAGCAAGGAGGAAGCTACTGCTCTCCAAGAAGAACATTGCTGCCCATTTTAAAGTTCGCTAAAGACCGCTTGGATGAGCCAGAAGACTAGTCCAAGAATGTTCAAATTTATGTAGAATTTCATAAAATATCAAAGAGGTTCACGAAGAAAGTTCTCTTTTGGTAAAAGACTAAAACCTTTGCATCCAGTTTTTAAACATACAGTCACATTTGAAAACTGACAGTGACTAAGGAAAAGATGTTTATATCTTTTCATGCAAACTAACTCAACCGATCAAACATCTTGGGACTGGTAGTGCAGTAGATAATCACTGAGGTAACTCCAAGTCAATAATGTACTTTTTATTTTGCCCAGAAGGAAGTAATGATTCATTTGTGGCCAAAGTGCTAGTAATAAAGCAGCTTAGGTGTATGAGTATATGTGAGAACTGAGAGGTATGTGAGAACTCCCAAAGGCAGTTAAAGTCATTTTACAGTCTTACGCACATTTGCCAATTAGGGTCAATGTGTTCTTTATTTTCCACACACTTGAATAAAAATTTTTGGTGACTTGGTTGCTTTAAATATTTATAAAAATCAACTGTATAGAAGGCAGCTAAACAACCAAAGTGCATGAGGATCATTTGAATGTGTAAGTTTGAATTTTGATTCAGGTGAACTATAATTGATATGACCTATATATTATATTATATTATATTTTTATACTTAAAAGCCATAGATAAATATCTATTTGGAGATAAAACAATCTAACATTAAAATTCACTGTTTTATTTTTAAACATTTGGTAAGTTATTATGGTAAGTTACTCAATGGGTTAAAATAAAAGAGCATTAAAGCAAAACAGTGCTGTATGAGGTAGTGTTAATCGAGGTATTACTGTAGTTCATTGCTATATAAAAGATTTGCACATTTTTCCACTAAGTGACATACCTTCTCATCTCACAGTCTCAGAGCCATGGTTTACTGTAAATGTGCCATGTTTCTGGAATGAAACAAAAAGCAAAATGTGATGCCATACCACAAAACAGTTGGATGCAGGTCCTACGATATAACAGTCGGATTCTTTACAGGTTTGTTTCCTCTGAATAGACACTTTGCTTCAGTTTTGATCTTAGTAGCAATGAGATGTTACTTTAATGGCCATCTAAGCTCAACCATGTTTACTTGAAGGTGTAAATATTTAAAAATATGTTTCCCTGTCTGAAAACATGGGACACCTGATATTTCCGTTCCTAATTCTGAATGAACTATGTCAGAGTATTTCTCAAAGTAAACAAGTGTCTTTCTTAACTGAAAGATTTTTTCCATCCATCCATCCATCCATCCATCCATCCATCCATCCATCCATCCATCCATCCATCCACCCATTCATGTGTTTTTTGTACAGTTTTTGCTGTTATTTCGTCAACATTGTGCTGAGTATTCAACAGAGAAATCCTTCTTTGCTTGGATTTGATTTGATTTTGCTCTGAAAGTGTATGAATGTAGTAGCACAATGTATCCAGTCTCTTGTTACTTTGAAAATACTTCAGTGAAAATGCAGTGGCCAGTTTTTTTATTGAATTACCATAAGAGCCCAAAGATGTTATCATGCCAAAGCAGCTCTGCAGAGGGAGGCTGACAAACCAATTCTCCAGCTCTCTGGAGCCAAGTTCCCTCCTGTTGGAATAGGGACATGAGTTACAGCTCAGGAGAGAACTGGAGCATCTGGGTTTTCACTCAGGACATCTCCAACATGTTCCTCCCATCAGGTCAGCTACCTACAGTAGTGCTCCCCTGCTTCATACTGGAGGCTTAAACTGGGATAAAATACCGAAGATTTGACAGGAAGGTGTGCGGAACATGGAGAAGGTGGTGGTTTCCAGGGGAAGGTTGCAGATGCTGACAACAGCTCCTTTTCAATAGGATGAATTTTCACCTCGTCACTTCTGAGGATTTGTCCTGGGCAAGTCAAAAGAAGGAAACAGCCATGCTGACAGCAGTGTGTCTTTGTAGGTCCCACTGAGAACAGGATGTCAGTCAAGCTGCAGTTCCAGAATCCAGCAGAGGGTGGAGTGCAGAGGAGCCGCTCCTTCACGGGCTTTGGCTCACTGAGTGGCCAGCATCGGTGCGTGACACCTGTCACTCCCCTTACATGTAAAACACGCCTACGTTTTATGACACAGTGTGGCATGAATGAGTAGCTGGTATCTTTGGAGCATCACATAAATAATTTGAATGAACCACTGACTGGGACCACGTGCGCTGAAAATAAAACTGTTCAAGCCTCATTACAGCAGCTATGGTACCTGTCAGATTTGTACTTGATGAATGTATGAACATGGAAGGACTTACACCATAAAAACAGCAGCATCCATTATAACAACATTGAGAAAGTACATAACTAGACATTTATTAAATTAAGTATTTATTAATTCCAGCTGCCCCGTGACTTATGGAGAAGTGAAATATGAAATATTAGCTTATAGTGGTTATTATCCTGCCACATGTATTTGCACACTTAAATATACTTTTTAAACTAGCTGCTGAATTCCTAGTGTTATTTGACAATCTGGTATGAAAAAACTGAGAAAAATGACTTTGATATGGATGTGGCTTGTATTACATCCATTTGGCAACCGCATATACATTCACTAGTAATGAAGTAGTACAGTGACTGGCAGTTTACAAATAAAAATGCCAGGCCAACTGACTTTTGACAGGGCCATCTTGGCTGACCACTGTGCTACAAGTGAACAGTGTGGTGTCCTGATGTGGCCCTGCTGGACTGATTTAGATTTGTTCAGAGCATACATCATCTTGCCCGCATTTAGCTCACAGTCAACAGAAAGCATGAAACTGAATATGTGAGTCGTTGATGCAGTGTGTCCCTGACATTAAACATAAATGACAGAAAACAAGCATCTAGACAGGGGTCTAAAAAAGTTGGAACAGAGTACACAGTTTTGTATCCTGATCCTGCACAACTTCAGGCTGTCTTGCTGTCATGGCGCTTTCATGTTATTTCTACTGCTTCGGTATTGCTTTCCCTCTGTTTGTTGTTGCTTGACAGCCCCACATGTTACGTTTTATTACCCCCTTCTATATTGTTTTACATTAACGTTTACAATTTTTGTTAAAAATGTTCTGTATAGAGCTGCTTGTGCTGCTCATCATCACACCCAACACTCAATGGCTCAGTTTACCATGGTTCTGCTTGAGTGTTGTTAAGCAGTGTGCACAGTACCACAGACCTTATTTTTTTTTATTTGTCTGTTTACCATGTTTTACTCTGCAGGGTATCCTCTGTGCAAAACTCCTTGAGGTCAAAGGGGCCATTAGGCAAGTCTCCCAGAGGCCCTCTCCTCTCTGGCCGAACAGGTAGTAGCATATGGGGGCCTCAGCCAAACCAAGTGGACAAAGTTTTCCAGGCCTTGAAGAAGGGTCTAAAGTGAGTAGATAGTGAAGATAACTGCACTCATTTTTCTAATCAATCAGGGAACACAAACATACATCTCCTCACTTAGTCAAGTTTCAGTTTGCTACTGAAAGAAAGGGGCAGGCATCATACTGGCTAAAGACAAAAGTCCCATGTTGTCATAACCTTAAGAGTGGTACTAACTCAGAAGTTCCCCAGTAGAACTTGTCCAGCTGTTTTAATGGATAAATAATGATTAAATAGTACAACTTTATAAGCCGCTTTGGGGTAATGTGCTAAATAAATAGATGCAAAACTTTCAAATCATTGGCTATGTAAGAAAAATCTAGTTATATTTAATGGTAGTAGTGGGATGTTTGATGTACTTGTCCTCATGGAGAGATGATACCCAGTGTTGGGCAAAGGCATGAAGATCATCTCTTGGGACATCAATTGACAGATAACAAGTGGTGATCTAGGGCTCTGAGCAGCCAACACACAGGATTGCAGAGCATGGATTAACGGTAGGCAGTTGCGTAAAAATGGAAAAGTTGCCTCTTACTCCCAGATTTCCCACTGGCTAAAACAAATGCAACAGTGTGTTGCTCAGCTAACCCCACCCATGTAACATCAGATGGACTTGTGGTTGCATTTCCAGCTGACAGGCTCACTAATTTGAAGGCCACATTCAGAACCACAAAACAACACAACATGTGGCTATGTAGGGTAGTATAATTAGACTAAACTAATCTCAAATGCCAGTGGAAAGCATTATGGGCAATGCCATAAAACTCTGTGGTGTTTTCAAGATCTGTTTTCATGCCTTGCATGGAGAACTGTGCCCAACCCATGCTGACAGACATGGAAAACAGAGATGGAGATGGCATTGTTAACAGCTGGTGATAACCACACTTCTCCTTCGTAGGGAGTACCTTCAGGGCCATCAGGCTGAGTTGGATTTCCTGTCCTCACAGCAGAGAGACAGCAAGAGAAACTCCAGACTTGTAAGACAATCCAAACAGGTCTTTTTTTTCCACTTGCACCCAAAACTAGAGTGAGCTATGCAGTTTTAAACACTGAACGACCTCTGCTCCATCCATAAAAATTCTATACAAGTCATGCAAGAATGTGTAATACTTTTAAAGTGTATATATATTTTTCTGTAAAACAGCCAATAATAAACACTATCTCATGCTTGAATTTTTGGTTAAGCCATTGGGAATGTCACCAGTGTTAATATATGAATCTTACAGTAGTTGGAATTGTACGGAGCAAGATGTCATTGTGTATTTCATGTTCATTGATTTTTCAGCATCACTAAAATCGCATGTTCATATTACAGGCTTTCCTGTATGACTTGGAAAAGGTATGTGCATATTTATTTTCATTCCACCTGAAACAATAATCAGCTACTCCAGAGAAGTATCTCAGCTGAAAAAGTGAAAATTAAACTGAAGTAATAATTTTATGTAATAATTTTAAATCCTTCAGGTGTATCTAGGACTGCTTCTCCAATGATAGATTCTCATCTTCTAATCTTCTTATCTTTAAAACTTGCGATGCCCTATTTGAAACACACCTGTCGTGCATAATACATAAATCTTAACCTATGCCAGGCACTTTCTGTCTACAACAGTTTTTCTCCATGGTTCTCACTAAAACGTTCCTACATTTTATTGCACAGTGAGGCACGAATGAGCAAACAGCAGCCACAGAGCACCACTTATAAGAAGGTCTTTGTTTCTCATTTACAGGAGATTCGAGTTCTGGAGCGATACATCCATAGGCTGGAATTCCACATCAGTAAGGTAAAAACAGAAGACATGGCATCAAAAACACAGGAGAGCCTGACCGATGAAGTAACTGTTTCATGCCATTCCAAAAGGATGTACTAAACAAGATTATGCCTTTCTATGTGGCATTTGTTGTAGCACATTAAAATTTGCATCCCACTAGGAATTCCCACTGGGAAATTTTGTAAGGAAAAAAAATTTGCTAATAAATGGAGAATTGCTCCAAACATGTGAGCTGAACACTAGTCATTTCTGGCAGCCATTACAATATGGCAAAACCAGCTTTAGTGCCCCCCTGGTCATGCCCATTTGGTCTTCTAAATGGAGCATTTTGTGGCCCTTAGCAGCAGTGCAGCCATTGTTACTTGCCTTTGCTGTATTTTCCAGGTGGAAGAGTTGTACGAGCAGTACTGCATCCAGTGGCGTCTGTGTCAAGGATCTGTGAACATGAGGAAAGCTTTCTCCCTCTCCCCATCCTCCCGAGCTTCTCGAGACAGTCTCCTCAAGCTCAGCCGCAACCACCGGCTCAGCCTGGAGGTACGGGGCCCCTGCACAGGGCAGCCAGGGTGTTGCAACAGTTTAAGGTGTGGAGGGGCCCAGGTGTACAGTATATTTTTTGCTACAGTAAAAAATACCTAGTTGTATAAATGATTAAATGAGTGGTGCAGCATGCAGTGCTGGCGCTTCACAACACCTGGGCTGTGCGTTCAAACGCTCATTCGAATGCAGTTCCATCCGTGTTCCTTTTGCATGTTTTTCTTCATGATTACATGGGTTCCTCTGGGTGCTCCAGTTTCCTCCCACAGTGCAAAGGTCTGTGTTTCAAGGGAAATGGTGACTCTAAATTGTCCATAATACATGTATGTGTATGTGAGTGGGTGTAGTATATTGCTCTGGCGTGATTCTAGGGAGTGGAGTGCTATGTATCTAGCCTTCCAAGTCACCTTGTATTGAGGTGTCTGCTAGATATTAAGAAAAAATTATTGTTTTTTCAATCACAAGCACAAGCAGTTGTTTTGAAGAAAAGTATAATGAATAATAATGAATTAATTAATATAAACAATTTTGAATAAATGAAAATAATTGTAACTCAGTATACACAACATTGCAATTTACTTTTAAGAAAAGTGTCAGATGAATATATAAATAGTAAACACAAATAAGAATAGACTTCAAGCCTTCCATATTCAGAAAAGCTGGTTAACAGCACAAATGGAATTGATTCCAGGGAAATTTTTACTTTTCAGGACATGTGCATAATGGAAGGAGAGCTGGAGATTCTTTTGGGTGAACTGCGTATCAAGATGAAAGGTACTATTAAGTATCTAGGCTGACTGATGAGGTGCCTGTTAAAAGCACATAAAACTCCTGCACAGCATCATGTCATGTTATTAAAGTAGAGAAGATCATAGAAAAATGGAAACATATGAGCCAACAACATTGTGAATTGGCTTTTTAATAATGTCCTTCTTGTCCTGTGGTTAACAGGTTTGGTGGGTTTTGCTCGACTGTGCCCAGGAGATCAGTATGAGGTGGGTACCCTGTCTACCAGTAGTGCATGGGGTCTACACATGAGCCAGCATGTGGTGGATTGGTTAAGAAAACTGACAGGTGTGCTGGAGGACATTGCTTAGATCCCCGGTCCATGCCGGTTCCTTCTGCTGGGGTATGCTGCTCTCTAAATCCGTATTGCATTTTTTAAAATAGCCTTTGTGTCCATCTAGGTAATGATCCGGCTGGGGAGACAGAGGTGGCGGATAAGAGGAAAGATCCACACAGATGACCAGCAGTCATGGGATGAGGAGGAGATGATTTTCCTTCCTCACATACACGAGAACTTTGAAATCAAGGTGAGCACTGGGGCCCCAGGAAGAGTCACGGATGTTGAGCACACCTGTGCAAACACCATGCCTCTTTCCCAGGGGCGGTGATGACATGTCACTTCCACTCCAATATTGCCTTTTTCTATTCATTCATGGCTGTTGACAGAATTCTGTATATAAAGTCAGAGAGAATCATTTGGAATTATGTCCACTCCAGCAGCATCAAGGCAAAATGTTAGTATCTGATTTTAAATATCTGTCATCATGATAGAAGCAGACCTGGGACTCGTTTTCATGGCTGTGCTGCTTTACAGTGCTGCAGGTTTTGAAACCTGGTTCATATCCATCTGAATGGAGTTGACATCTCCTCTCTGTGCTTATGAGATGTCCCCTTGTGTTATTCTGGGGATTTTCTGCTTTTCCTCCACATTCCAAACATGTGCTACTCAGGGTAATGGGGGTCTTTCAACCTCCTTGTTAATGTATACATATTTTTTGCTGCGCTGTGACTGACTTGGACTGTAGGCATGAAATGTGTAAATTTAAATTATAAACATAGTAATGCAAAACAGCAGAAGTTCTGGAGCTGTTTTTTAAACACTCATAACCTATATGAATTAAATGTGTGCTTTCAGGAATGATATCAATTTTTTTTCTCTTAATATCTTCATCCAAAGTGAACCACAGTGTCAGGTTCACACCAAACATCTTGCAATGAATTTACCATTTTCATAGCTGCGTGATTTTTACTCTGTCAGTGTAGGGTAAATACCTTATTCAAGGGTACTGCAGCAGGAGGCAGGTTGTGAACCTGGGTCCGTTGAGGGCAAGGAGGCAGCATTAATCACCAGCTCACCTGCTGCCCCGTGTGCAAGGACATAAGCAGAAGGAGGGATTCACCTCCTTTTGCTGGGGCTGATCTCACTTGTCTACCTGCAGGTGACAGAAGTCAAGGGCCTGGTCTCCGTGCCCGTGGGTGTGGTGACATGCGAGAGCGTGAGTTTCTTCACGACACGGCCACAAATGATGATTGTGGACATCACAGAACTGGGCACCATCAAGCTTCAGCTGGAGGTTGTATGGAAGTGAGTACCATTGTGCTGTGCTTCTTTGACTATCAAAGGACCTCAGTTTCAGGCCAGACTTTGTAGCAGGTGCTTTGGGATGTTTCTGAAAGCTGTGATATGCCCTGAGTTTGTGCTGAAAATCTCAGGAATTCACAATCCTGCCTCCTCATCGGCATGTCATATTTCCTTCAATGAGTGATATTTCTCAGACGCTGTAATAAAACAGAAAAGCTGATCCCTGCCAGAAATACTGGTCTGTTCTTCAACACCATCACACAATACACAACACATTCTTGAATTTACAGATTCCATGTTAGAGGACAATCTTGCTTTAAGGCCTCAGCATGACATTTAGAGCCAACACCAGGAGACAAGAGCTTGCTGGCTGCATCTGAATGTTCCAGTGTAATGTTTCAGTCTCATTTACCCGCTGATGATCCTGCACACAGTCAGCACCCTGACAGCATCTGCGACTGAGCACCCAGCTGTCACATTATTTGACCGAATAGCTTTGTCAATTACAAAACAAGCAAACAAACTTCCTGTTACCCTTTTGGAGACAATCCGCATAGTTTGAAACTGAAGTAAGGAATTTTACAACAATAATTTCTTCTGCTGGACTGATCATGACATCATGTTTCACTGGATAGGAATGCAGATTCACGTTGCTGGAAATCACAGTGTAAATGTGATAGCTGAGTTTGTGTTTTTGTGCTTGTTTGGTTGTTGGCTTCAGTAACCAAAAAATGTCCTTATCTGTCCTGATGAGAATTGTTCTGCTCTCCTCTTTGTCTCCAGCCCCTTTGACAGTGTGGAGGTAAAGGCCATGACCACCTCCCCCAGCAAGTTGTCTATTTCCAGTAGGAAGAACTCTATGTACAGCTGGACTCCGCCCAGTACACCCAGCTTCACAGAGAAGTATTTCATTGTAAGTTGTGTTCAGATCTTCATTTAAGCAGAAAACCTCAGACGCAGGCTCAGGCTTTAAGGGGCCACGGTGTCAGACTTTTTCTTAGCCCTCAATATATAAGCTTAAGCTTGAACCACAAATTTTTTGCACTGCGACTTATTATATGACCTCACTATCTTTCCTAAGAATGTTTCTGCGTTCTACCCCCTGGGGTGCAGTACTGCAGTTTGGAATGTGACCCACCAGATGGTTACCCTCTTGTATGGATGCAATGTGAAAAGCAAAGGAATTGCTGATGGAGAATGATCTTTACCCTGTCTTCTCTTCCAGTCCATGACCAAGCACCTTCAGGATTCCGAAAACTCATTTTCTGTAAGCACGCAAGAGCCAAGAGGGGTGTCACTTTTGAGCTACCTGTCGGACACTTCCCAGTCCTTTGTGCCATCCATCTTTGGAGGAAGCAAAATGCAAATCAGCAGCAGGACACTTGTTGAAAAACCAGATGAACTGGGAGAAAAGGTACCTGAGGGAAACAGCAAGGACTGGTTGTCTGGCTCAGACACGGCACTGTCCACACCCAGGATGGCCCCGTTCTCTCGCTATGGCTATGGCACTCCAGACATCCTCAAGCCAAATAGGGGCACCACTGCCTCCAATGAGGTGAAGGACACCCTGGACACTGGAGCAAGCATGACTGAGATAGAGCAACCTGGCCTCAAAGATCCAAGAGAGCCTCGTACCAATCCAGCAGGCAGCAGCAGGGAGAAGAGGGCCTTGGCCTGGGCCATCAGCAGCTTGTTGGGTCTGCTGGATGCAGAGCTTCAGCAAAGATATTGGTCAGAGCCTGAGATGAAGAAGCTGGAGAAGCAACTAAAAGACTTCAAGAACATATTAAAAGTAAGTCCTAAATAAGCCTTCAAAAATCAGTGCCCCCCTGTGTGTTAACTGAGAAATGCACAAAAGTGCAACCGTGTGTGAAGATCTTGTTGTTATTCAAAGGCCACTAATTATTAAATGTACTTTTGCACAACAGTTGCACTTTGTCCATTAAAGAGAGAAGCACAAAGCACATTCAACGCTAAAAGATAGTTATTGTGTGGTATGAATGCTTTAGGAATATTTGTCAGTCACTTTAGCTGGTGGATGTATTATGGTGAATTGGTGACTAATTTGTCCCGAGAGTGTGCATGTTTGAGCCAAGAGGTCTGTGTGATTAACCTGAAATGGACTGGCATCATTCCAGGTTATATACTGCTTCAAAATACATGCTTGCAGCCTAGACTACCATGCATGGACAAGCTGTTACTCACACTGAATTTGTTAATATAATTGCGCATGAAGAGTATAAATGCAGGCAGCTGATTTGGATGAAACACTACAACTTGATACTACTGTCACCCTTTAGAATGAACTCTATCTACACAAGTCATCCTCCACTGAGACGCTGTCTGTTGAGGAAGTTCTTGGCAGTTTCGACTTCCTGTCCACAGACTTCAGTATGGATGAGTTCTCTTCCATGGGCAGCATGCAACTGCAAAATGTGGAGTGAGTCCAGCTGATACTGCCTTCGAAAAAGTGTGTGTTGACTATAATGAAACTACAAGCTCAGGCCATTGTTTCATAGCATCGAGTAAGAGTAGGAAAACTGAATAGAACTTACTTACTTGAGTAATATTCCTGAGCTTCAGCTGTTGATTTTAACAATAGTGTGTGGGCACACACGCACACACACACACACACACACACACACACACACACGAAAAGAGCATACACCATAAACTTTGTCATATTTAGTCATCTCAGCTCATGTCAGCTTTGCTCCCCTGTGTTTCCCACTTCCTGAGGGAGCTCCTCACAGCTTGATGCTCAGTATCTCCACAAGTGTAGCATGATTCACAGGGCTTGGGAAAACACCCTTTTACTGCTCATAAAACAAAAAGATCTATTTAGAGTTTGTAAGATATGTGTTTTGAGGAGGGGTTTGGCTTTTGGAGGTCACCCACATCCCACCATCCCACAGAATCAATTCATTTAAGGAGAACACTCGGCCTAGACTGGGCTTGCCCCCACAAGATGCCCCATCTCGCAAGAAAGCTGAACACACCCCGCTGACCACCGGCCACTCTGGTCTGGACCAGGCTCTGGAAATTCACCTTGGCAACTGCAATGTGCTACTGCAGGTGAAAGGCCTATTGAAATGATCATTAGTTTAATTTGTGGTTTCTTAAGACACACAGTGCTGCGAAAAAGTGTTTGCCCCTTTCTGATTTTCTCTGTTTATGCAGCATTTTAACGTTGTATATAATCAGAATGTGTGGTCAGTTCTAGCAGTATGTGAATGGAGCCTGACAGTGAAAAGCTGACATCAGCATTGTTCTTATGTCATATCCTCAGTCTAGTACATAATGAAATGTGCAACCATAAGAGTGAAACAGGAATCACCCCCAACTTTGATTAACATAATTTAGGTTGCAGTTACCAAATGCATCATTTCAGACCAGGAACCTTCCACTTGTCAAGCATCTTGGCAGCAATGTCAGGTCTGGGGGTGCTCTGCTGCCACAGGACCCAGGTGCCTATGCTGTTATTGAAGGAATCATAAATTCTTCTTTGCATTGTAAAATTTTAAAGAGGAGTGTCAGGCCATCTGTCCATGAGTTGGAAATGGAGCATAACAGGATTGTGCAGCAACACACTGATCCCAAACATATGAGCACGGAATCATCAGAATGGCTGAAAATTGGTCCTGGGACGGCCCAGTGATAGGATAAGATTCCATAGAAGTGTTGAGACAAGACCTGAAAAGAACTCTAAAGTGGGTTAAAATTCCTCCACAGCAATGTGAGACCCTAGTCAACTGCACCTGGAAGCATTTAGTTGCAGTCATTGCAGCTAAATGTGGCCCAACCTGTAACTGAATGTAAAGGGGAAACTGTTTCTCACACCTATGACTGCATATTTCATTATCTTCAACTCAAATGACAAATCCTTCCTGGTGTCTTTTTCTCTCTCAGGTTCTATTTGTGTACTGATAGAACGATAATTAAATTAACTTTAATGTTAAGAAGCTGCAGAGAAAGAGAAAATTGAAAAGGGGGCAAATACTTTCCCACAAGAATTGTAGATGTTTTTAAATAAGCTGAAAGAAACCTGCTCCAAAGCAGAAACAAATTTGCTTTTGGATGCACAGCACAGAAAGTATTATAAACGTTCTAGTGCACGTACATAGCATGATGTAGCATATGCAACAACACATTAAGTCTGAAAAATAAATAAAAAGGCTTTTTCCTGATTTGCCCTAATAATTTGACTGCCTGTGTTACTGCAGCAAATGAAAACCTCAGACTCTTCACTTGTCAAAAAGGAGCTACTGGAAGAGCTATCGCAGCAACTTGATACACTAGAAAAAATAAGCAAGTTGTCACTGGAGAAAAATATTGAAATCACCTCAGTAAAAGACTGTAAGTAGTCTAACTAACTCCTATGTTCATTCTTAAAATAATCCTGCAAAAGAGTTAGATGATCAAGTGCACTGAGATATTGTAATGTATGTGCTGCAGAAGCACAGTGCGATCGAGACACACACACCCCCTCTAGTGGCTGAGCTTTCACCTTCCTGGGTTTGGCCCAAGTAATACTGCCGCTGTCTGAATTCCACAAAGACGTTGTGTGACTCTGATGTCTTCAACTTTGTGGTGTTTCAACACTGTCTTCAACATTGCAGTCCTTCCCAAGGCACAGAGACAGAAGACGCTGCTGTCCTTCTGGGAGGAGTGTACCCGGGACCACTCTGTCTTTTGCTGCTCAGCTGGGGCCTTCTTGCACATGCTGAGGAAGCGTTTCATCCACAAGGTCAAAGCCAAGCAGCCAGGCCAGGTGGACACAGGTGACCTCTGCCAAAGTCACCCCACTAATCCACCACACTGCCATCAGCACTTCCCCCACAATGTCCCCGCAACATCATTTCGTCATTTTGTGCATGAAAGTTACAGCATCTGCTCTTTTCAGTTAGCTAAAAATATCTTTACAGCACTAGCGTATTAGAGATCATCCAATTTCACATTCACCACCCACAGTTAAAATAGCTCCTGAAATTCTATAGATATCATAAATGTTAATGGTTTTCATCTGGTGCCCTTTCTCCCCGCTTTCTACACGTGACACAGCTTTTGCGCAGCTACTGCAGCAGATGCAGTCCAGCTGCAAGATGGTCCCTGCATCCCAGTGCAGCACAGACCACGTGACCGTCTTCCAGCTCTTCAATTACCTGACCAGATGGGGAGTGACTGACTTTGGGGAGCACATTTCCCACCTTGCCAAAGAAAGTACGGCTACGCGATTCGCCCGCCTTCACATGGTGTCTCCTCCTCTTGCACGTGTGCTGCATTAACATGCCCCCTCTGTCCATGCATCCTATTTCAGGAGATGCAGAGTCATGTTTCTGTTATAGAAAAGGTCTGTGTGACAGAAGTGTTAAAAATATATAAGACTTAAAATGCATGTAGCATTTTGTTCTTTTGCTTAGAGAAAAATAATATGTAGGGTAGAAGATTCCCATTTGGTCAGAATCACACCTCAGTCCTTCTGCAGCACAACATTCATCACACAGGGCACTGCCTTTATTGAAAAGCACCATGAAATGAAATACAGAGCACAATTTTTCTTCTGCTCTCATGCTGGAATGTATAGGAGGAAGGAGGGTATAAAACAGCAGGTAGCGTAGTACTTAATAACACAGGAACCCGAGAAAGAGCCAAAGAAATTAACCCAAATTGCTCCTGTAAAATATCCAGCTGTATGAATTAGAGGTTTAGGTCACTTTGGAGGAAAGCATTGCCCAAAGCAAACAAAATAATAACCATAATAACTGAAATGGAGGAAAACAATAAGCTTCTTGTTTGCCTTGGGGGCAGCACTTAGAAATCAATCATATTTGCCAGTTGGGCCCTTAGAGGTCTGTGGGGGGGGTTGTTCTGCTGGCTGCTCCTGGATGCATGGAGCACAATAGCCTGTTTTGTTGCAGTGCACTTGGTGAGCGTCCTTGAGAGCCCCAAGCGGAGGAAGGCCCTGAGGAAGCTGAAGGGGAAGAGGATCGCGGAGCTGCAGCCCCTGGGTGTCACTCTGCGGCTCCTGGCCAGGCTTCAGATGGACGCCAACCACAAGGTCTCCCGAGCAGCCAGCACGTGCCTCTGCAGGGGTTCAGCCAACAAGAGCTTCCGAGCAAAGGTAGGCAAGCCGAGAAAGAGGAAGGAGGGATGTTCACTCCTCTGTCATTTGTCCAGTGTTGATGAGAGACCATTAATGCAGTATATTGAATAAATGGAGCTTTAACATATTACAAGATAGATTAGTTATGCCTTTAATAATAACAAATAAATTTAGAAGACTGTCTGTTTAACAGGAAACAAATCAAAAATTTAAAAAAAAAATTGTTTTGGGATATTTTTGTCTTTTTTTTATAGCGTTAATTGAGATATGCTGTAATGGTCCTATTGACATTATGAATCCAGTACTAATCTTGGGCCTTAAAAACTGGACTTTTCTGAAACCGATGCTTTGTAACCTCAGCTTTCAATGGCTCCAATTTAAAAATTCAATTCGGTTCAGTTTAATTTATTTTATAGAGCACTTCTCACACAGTAACTGAACAGCAGATTAGGATAACAGAACAGGTAACAGGTTTATAGTGAGTGTAAAATAATATCATAACAGAAAAACTGATAATTTACTGAGGTTACATGTTTATTCAATGGCACTTTTAAAAATATTAAAGTTGGAGTCATTGCATATTACAGCAAACTGTATGTATATTTTCCCAGGCAATAGTGCATTACACTGCGATGCTGACGGACAGCGATACACAGCTCCAGCAAGCGGCGTGTTTCGCCTTGAAGTGCCTTAAAGTAAGTGGTGCCTCCCAGCATTTGAGTGTGGTCACAGCATCTCCCACTGTAGGGTTAGGATCACATCACCTCCAGGTTCAGGGCAGGTGTCACAGTGCTTCTCGGTTCAGGCCTGGGTTCCCAGGGCATCCTGGGGCAGGGCAGAGGTCACAGAATCTCTCAGAGCCACAAAAACAAAGACGATCTCGTCTCCTGGACACACACTGAGACACTCTGGAGTCAAATTCCTTCATTGGATCCCAGCAGATTGTAACTCTGACATTGACGTTTCCCGATACAGATATACCTTCTAATGTATGTATTTCCAAAATATTTGCACTGGGGTTTATTTTGGCACGACTGTGTAAGTTTCAAGCAGCTCAGAGGCATAAACTGGACAGGCAAAAAAATGTTGCAACAAAAATCTTGCTAGTGTCCTTCTTTAAGGCATGTGAGAGGGACCGTGACCGTGGTTTTGCACAGGATTATTTACGCTGCGTTGAACCCCGGGCACACTTGGATTATTCCTGTCTGACTAGACGGCAGCGTGAGAGAGTCAAAGCTGCTCCAAGCCTGGAGAGGGACACAGTGGGATGACGCAGGGATCTGTGTTGCAGGCAGTGGAGAGTGCAGACCAGGTAGCTGAGCTTTGGCGATCTGCGGATGAGGAGCTGCGCAGTGCAGCCAGGGAGACTGTGCTGTCCTTTGGTGAGACCTGCTCTTAACACACTCCCACACACCCCCCTCAGCATCAATCCCCTGACCTGTCTACGACGCATCCCACTGTAACTCTCCAGCTTACGCCTTGCAGGTGTCCATACTTAAACATTTCATATTTTACACACACACAAAACATACACTGGTATTTCTTGAGCACTCTGAACACCTATTTTGTCAGCTCAACTCAAATGTTGATGGAGCTCCGTGGAGAGCGATATTTAACTCTGCTGATGAATGTGTTCCGGGGTGTAAACAACACAGCTAACTGATATAGGTAATACAACATAAAGTTCTACATACTTGAAAACGAATACATTTTTATAAGTAGCCCTTTAATAAAATATGTTTAAAAAAACTCAGTAGTGAATTTAAATCAAAATGTTCAAGCAAGGTTTTCATCTAATTTTGAGGAACAAAAAATGAAAATGAAAAATAATATTTTCCTTACCATTTCAGACTAGATAAATCTTACTTTTGCTTTTTTGTTTGATCACAGTTGCCTATGTTAGTTTAGAATGAAATCAGAAATTTTTTCAGAAGAAAAAATCAGAAGTGCATTTTTATATTTCCTGTTTTAATTTAGCATTTTTTAAATTTTGCTTAGGCAAAAAGCTCAAAACCTTGTATGTGTAACAAACAGCTAACAGGAAGTGTTGCCATGGATATCAGCAGCCACATTGTTTTTTACCCTCATTGTAAAGACATGGACAAGCTCTCCTCTCTGCAAGTGTCTAAGTGAACAAACTGTATAAAATCTAGAGTCCCTACAGGGGGCTGGACCCAACATTTTAGTCAGACAGGAGACTGTTATGGCCCAAGCGCAGTTTGACATGGGAAGTAACAGCCATCTCAAAACAGCCTTTTGCCATCTGCCAGAAATATCCACCAATAGTTCCAAATAAGGTTAATATTTCCAGCACTATAAAAGGTCACATTTCCCTGCTGTGAAAAATGAAAAGAGAACAAATTTAATTAGAAGTAACTAATATGTGAATTAATCCTGATTATCACTTGCCCTTTTCCCCGTGGTTTCCTGTGAAATATTTCTTCTGCGTGTTTGCCCAGGTAAAAAGGGATATGTGGCCTTTCAGCGAATGGACCAGATCTGCTGCGAGCTGCAGGAGGAGCCGTACCGAAATGAGGACACGGAGATCACGATTCTGTGAAAAGCCCCAGAGATGTCAGTCCGTGAGGCCAACGAGACCTGGCATAACCTGCGCCCCTCCGAGGTCACAGACTGCCTGTGAAACCAGGTGACTGCAGACCCCCCGCTGCTTTGTGTGGCATTTTGGAGTCTAAATTTCACTGTGCCACCTTTTTTGTGCAAGCATGGGAAGTATGGATGTTGCAGAGAGTTACTTTTTATATGTAAAATGGTGTACAATGTTTAGGAAAATATTTATAATGCGTGTATTTTTTCAGTATATGTGTGTGCCAGTATTTACATGAATAACAGCTGAATAAATATGCAACTGAATAAATATGCATTACTTTATGTAATGACGAAATGAATGACCTTTGTGCTCTCTGTCACTGAGCTGCTCTTCTGTTGGTCTTGTTTCATGATGTTCTAGAATATTCCAGCAAACATTCCACATGCACTTTTTTCATGGTCTTCTGTTTTTTTTTATTTGTTTTTGTTTTACTTTAGACAACTTGTTACAGTTCATTGTGATGCTTTTCTTTTAAAACTTTTATTTATATTAGACTTTTTATTTGCGTATCAACTATTTTGTAGTAAATAATGAGGACTACCCCAAATTTAGCAGTAAAACTGTAGCTAAAAATTTGATTGTGAGAATTAGAACATAGTACGTATATATAAAATTGCATATATTTTCAAAGTGTAACTTGGATGACATATGTAACATAATGTTCTGTACAATGTAAACTGATTTTTTTCCAAAATGGTAAATTATGGGGGGGGTTTGCTGGCACAGAGTCAAGTGTTACAGAGACAACACACAGCACAGCAGACATCCGCCTACTTATCCATAATGTGTGACGTGTCAACTTACAAATAAGGCTTAAACAAAGTGCCACGTGACTGTTTATTTATCCAGGAAGAAAAACAAGTTACATGAAAATATAAATTTTACATGTATCTCTTTATACAGTTACACATTATACAGATATTCATCTATTAAGGCATTAAGAAATTATAATGCTTGCTTGGCTAAAAATACCTTGGCCCCAGCTATCCAGACTTCTCACTCCTTTAGTGCATTAAATGTGACATTTGGGGGAAATGACTTTGCCTGAGGGTGGCATGTTGGTGCAGTGGGTAATGGTGCTGTCACACAGCACCTGCACTATTTGGATGTGGGTTTGAATCCAGCTCTGTCTCTGTGGAGTGTGTTTTTGCCCTTTAAATTACCCATAGTGTGTGTGTGTGTGTGTGTGTGTGTGTGTGTGTGTGTGTGTGGTCACCCTGTGATGGACTGGTGTCCCATCTAGCGGTTGTTTCCTGGCCTAGTGCCCAGTGATTCCAGGATAAGCTCTGGACCACCACAAGCCTGACCAGGATAAAGTGCTTACTGGTAATGTTACATGCTAACTTGTGATTATGGTTATGTGAGTATTTGATCATAGAAATAGTCAAAGTGGAAACAACATGAAACAACATGAAGTTGTTATTACCCTACTTTAGGATATGTTCTCTGAACCCGCAGTTTTAGTTTTATCATATTATAATGATTAACCTCGACTGAAAAAAGTAAACACTTTCCAGCATTAGGGTTTAGTACATTTGATCCAAAAAACGTCTTGCCAGCACAGATCTGGACCACTTAACCGCAATTTTGGCTAGAAAAATAGGTTAGAGATGGGAAATATTACTTTTTAGTTTTTTTTTTTAGTGCCAATGGGATTTGGGGCAGAAATTATAAGGTCATACAGAGCAGACATAAGGAACACCAAACACGAAGAAACCATCTATTCATGTGTAGCCATTTATTGTATCAGCACACAAAAACAGTATTTTGATGCAGTTGTAAACAGCCTTGCCATGGAGATGAGCAGAGTATGAAGGACACATTGTGAAAATGTAGAAGAAACACAGAGACCAAAATGGGTCTAAATGCTAAGAATAACACAGAGCGTAGTCATGGTGAAGTTTTTACAGCCACTAACCAGCCACTGCCACGTACACTGTTTATTTCCTGGTGGGTGCGCTACTGCAGCAAAGGGTTGGGTTGTTGGGTCACAGATTGCCTGTCATTCCTCTGACAGCACTGCTGTTACTAGGAAATCAAATTTGTCAGCACAGTAATTTAGCTGATGTTTAACCTCACTGGCTACACCTAAGTACTTGACACGCATATGCAAATGGACGGAAATCTGCTGAGATGCAAAGTAAAGTGAAACATGACAATAAAGCATGATCCAAAAACTGGGCCCACTGCAGAATTTTTAAAAAAGAAATGAAATACAAGAATTGATGGTAAACAATAGTAGCACACAAAATGTCAACTTGATGTTGGCTGAAATGTCTTAAATACTGTTTTATATAACAAAGTAGGGAAAAGAAGGGAATTTCAATTACTTTATACCCTTCCTAATATTTCCTTCCTAAGAGTTTTCTCTGTCTGCAGCTAAATGTACTCCTGCAGTATATCATACATCAAGTATCTTACTGTCTTGTTATGTTTTCCAAACTATAGATAATGCATATAGGTATAAGGATCTGGGTCATTTTTTAGGCTTTGAATAATTATGTAGGCTCAGGAGGAGCAGAGCAGGTCTTTTAAACAGGTTTTTAAAAGTTTTACAGATCTGTGAAGATGTGACCCTGTAGTAAAACTCAGAATACACACATTAGTGAGACAAATTTGTGAATAAGATGACCTTTTTAGATGTGGAGAGACTAAGATCATATCAGTTCTATTGAACAAGGATATTGTTTATCAGATAGAAAAATGAGCAAGAATGTGAGTTCCCCTAGAAACATTCAATTGCTTCTGAATAATACTATAGTAAAAAAAAACTTAACTGGAAAAAAAATCACTGTATAATAAAAAAGAACATTTTTAAAATATGGGCTCACAATTTCACACAAGGAGCACACACTACTCTTTAATGGCAAACAGCAATAGCTGTGGCAATGGCAGAAGAAAATACCAACACAATACATATGAGGAGTTGGGTTCATTGTCAAATGCATCTTTAAAAGCAAAGCAAAGAGTTGTGCACAAAGTGCTGTGTGTGTAGTTCAGTGGATCGTAAGCAGCAAAACTAGATGCTGATCTCTACCCTCAGCAGTTCACTAATACATTTTTTAAACAATCAAATACTCAAGCTTAGTTTTTCAAATATCGGAGATTATTTTTCTCCAAAGAATGAAGATGGTTCATATTTGCATCTTGTGGAGCACCGATTTGTGTTTCACTGATATTATAAAGATGTTATATAGTCACTGCAGTAAAATTTGAATCAAAGTCCAGCAAGTTCAACATCCTTTTACAGATTCTGCACTTTCCCTCTGGACTGAGAGAAATTCTTCTGAAAGTCAAATGTATGACTAACAAGCAACATCAAATGTATTCTCTCTTAATGAAACTTTCAGGACATATGTTGAGTTTAGAATGATTAATGTAATTCCAATTTAAAAATAAGTTTTATTGAATGAAAATAAGCATACAATTACTTAAGAAATAGACAGCATTGTGTTTCAAGACTAACTGATGCACCCACGGGAGTCAGTTAAACACAATTTTAAATATAAATATTTAAATATTCCGCCACCCAAAAGAGATCGAACATCCACAGAACCACGTAAGGGCACAGCTTGTTTGTATTAGTTTTTTGCCATCACGTTACACTTGACAATGACTGCAATCATGTTCAGTTTCTCAAGTCAAACCAACCCATGTACACATTTACTAGCTTCTAACTCTGAAAAAACAGTAACCTTATTACAAAAGAATCCATATGCATGTATGTTTGATTACATCAGCAGAATAAGGATAAAGAAGACTGTAGCCGACCCATGCAATAATCGTGGGAAAGCCCAATACTTATCCTGTGCAATCACAGGCACGATACACTTCAGGTATGAAAAATATTTTCAGCATTGAAAAGTTTTGGATGTTATTCACAACTGAGTTACAGACTAGCCAGTGTCCGTGCAGCTGCAAGTCTGGTGGCGGGGTGCTAAAGCGCGATGGAGGCCCAAAAGGTGGACTTATTTAAGTGCCCACAATGCTGGGGTCGTGTGCAGAGTCTGGCAGTGGAGAACCGTGGCAGTGATACAGGAAGCAGTTTCCCCAGCAACTATAGCAGATGAGGAACAAAGCTGCCAAGAACACCAAGGCACAAATGGTACATGGCTTCCTTTCCAGAAGAAAGCTGAGCAGGTAGAACCCCATGAACATCGAGTGGTTGAACCATAAGGCTGGGTTCAATGGTTTGGGGATGAGGAGAACTGGAAGCAGCCACTGAAGGCAGTACATTGTCCTTGAAAAGTGTCCACACTGTGTACAAACTGAAGTCCAGGACACACAAGGGGAGTTCTGTCCAGTCGGCCGCTGCAGCAAGGGTTCAGTGACGCTTCAGGTTTCAGGTCAGGCCTAAATTTAAATTTAAAAAAAAAAAAAAAAAAAAAAAAAAAAAAAAAAAAAAAANAGCAAGGGTTCAGTGACGCTTCAGGTTTCAGGTCAGGCCTAAATTTAAATTTAAAAAAAAAAAAAAAAAAAATACAAACAACACATGAAACTGGCTGTGAAACATCAAGAAAACAACATTATATTTCATAATCAAATCTAAAATTACTATATAATAAACTGGACAGCAGCGATATTAGGCCCGAAATGACAACAACTCAATAACTAGCTAAACAGTCACCATGCTAACCCCGATCACAAGGATTTTATCTAATATCACATATACAGTATATTATAGAAGGTATCACCTTGTAACTAACAGCAACATGTTGTTTAAGTAGCTTACAACACAAAACCAGTTAAGCGCACCGTATCATTAACGTTACTATGCATGTCGGCCCTTGTGAGGCGGCTAAAATAACAGCTAACGTACCAACAGCACTCTTAACGCGTTATACCAGAGCTCAACGAAAAAGCAGCTAAAATTTGCACTGTCCATCCCATTTGCGAGCCTCCATCTAACCTGAATCACAATTTGCGTGGCAGATACAGACCTGTCATTGTTGGAGCTCAGTTACTTTCACATACACCATCTGCCTCCATAACCGTTCTCGGGCTCTTAGCTTCAGCCAGACAGCCTCGTTCTGCATCAGGACCCGCAGAGACGCACAACGGGTGTCCATCACTACTGCCTGTTTAAAAACCTGTCACAAATTTCAACAGTGGGACTGCCGCATAAAATGTAAACATATTTCGGTTGAAACAACGTATAAACGTAAAACTGCGCACAATTCTCGTCCAAAAACCGAACTAAAAAGGCAATAATTGTAGTTTTATAGCTGCTTAGTATCACGCGCTACCATACGGCGTGGACGATTGGTGTTGTAGTGACGTCACAGATGGCCCCAAAGGTCGTGCCAGATGCCGCAGCAGAGCGTTGAAGCGTGTGAGTGCGGCACGCGCGACTCCACATTTGTAACGCGAAATCTAACAGCGGAAAATGAATATTTCACATTTGTATTACACTACCGAGAAGGATGTTTTTTTTTTTTTTTTTTTTTTTTTTTAAACCCACAGGCAGAGCACTGGCCACCATACGTGTTCGAAAAAGAAGCCCCACTGTCTCTCTTACTGCACAGTCGTTGAAATGATCATTTAAGATTAATTAAAAATTTCACTATTTTCCCTTTTTATTGTTTTCCATTTGGCATATTGTTTTTATCAAATAGGACACCTTGATTCCAAATGTTAAAAATTCTCCTTTTAGTATTCATTCAGTCATGAATGAGTGCCAGGTTATTTTTAACATTCTTTGTTACAAAATAACTTTTAAAAAGGTGTAAATATACATTGTGGGGATATGTTGGAAATGTGTTTATTTCAAAATCTGATAAGTCCACAATGTCTGTAATTTCACGGTTTTGCTGAAACATTTCTTAAATTATTTATTACATACATTTTATATGGGGTTGGGGTAATTTCATCTATACAGTGAAAGGAAAATAGGAGCAATTTGTCAGCTTCTGGAACCTTTATATTGGCAGGGAAACACTGCAGACATACTGCAACATTTACATAAACCTTCTGACAAACCCCCAGTTAAAGTGCTGTAATGCCTGTAATTTACCACTGTATCACCATGTTCCCAAATAGATTGTTTTAACCTGACTATTTTGCAGTCATCTCAGCTGCATCATGACTTGGGAGATCCCCACACCCACCAAAAGCTCCACCATGGTGTATTTTTAATGAAGGGTAGGGAATGTGGTAAAAGTAGGGTATTTTTATTGTGTGTTATTCAATTTATAAGATAAAAATGGCCCCTCTTACTTCTGTGTTTTTCCTCTATATATTAGTACAATTTACAGAAAACATAAGTACAAGACATTTTAATACTGTGCATTATTTATCATTACTAAGTCAACACTTTCATGCAAAATAAATAACTCTTTTAACCACTGATACAGCACAGTATGTTTTATCTTGAGCATTTTAGATAAAGTGCCATAACACCCACAGTGCAGCTGAACCAAGAACTTTTTGTTTAAATGTAGGACCTTGTTAGCCATTACACGACCTGCTGAACGACAGCACTGAACTGTGTTCTATCATTAATAGAATCACAAAACCTGAATGTGCCTTCTACTTATTAAATCTAATAAAGTTATAACACTGTTTCCAGAGTCAGTCCTTTTGCATTAAAAAAAAAAAACCCGCCTGGACCTTGAGAGTACTTACAGTATCCGACAATGGAAATTATAAAAGACAAGTTAATACATTAGCTGCATAGTTGAATGTCACTAAAATCTGTTGACAACAAAATACAAAATACAACACAGAGAAGAAAAAGAAATGCTTGTCTAAAGGCTTTATATAAATAATGCATAGCATTAGCCAGATCTTTCATGGTTTCCATGGCAATCCCACCATGCTTCTGTACTCCTGATTTTCCGAAGACTGAGAAATGAACCAATTTCTTTGAAATGGGAAAATCTTAAGGCAAATTTCTGGAGCTGATTATGTTCAACATTTGTGAGCTGGAACTTTTTACACATAAAAAAGTATAGAGGATGGCTTTATCATACCAATTTGAGACAAGAAGCCAACTGATTGTTTGCAGGATTTTGATGTCTTTTCAGGAGTTTGCTCTGACAAAATATGATACCCATCTCCCAAATTGTAAGGATGTTTTTGAAGTTTTTGAAAATGGCCAGAGGAATTGGATGATAATACAATGAGTACTTAGACCAGATTACCTGATGAAGTCACACCTCTAACCTGGCATATAGTTCACTATACCAACACTCTATGAAATGTATAATCTCACTTCTGAGTCTCACTAAAGGCTATATTTTCTGTCGTGTTATAGAAACATCTGCAGCACAACCTAGGTTACCATGGTAATCATACTTCTTATTGTCTCAAACAAAATCAGCCTCTCTGGCTGCTTGTCAAGTGCTGCCTATTTGAACACCTGTCAGAGCTGAAGGAATAACAAGAGTTTTAAAGATTTAAAACGTTTTAAAGTTTTAAAGAGAGAATCTACCAAAGCTTTTGGGGGCAGTTCATTAATTTTGAACTCCCAGGAACCTGAACACTGTTAATATCAATAGTATATATTTTTTAACCCTGTTAAATATGTTTGATATAACAAATGTTTAGAATGACAATGTGATCACTGCCCATTTCACTGTCTTTGTTTTATACATTTTAGTTTATGCATATTTTACACTGGTAATTTTGTAAACTAATTAAAATTTTTCACTGAAACATGTTACATATAGATATTAAATACCAATTTAATTAATTTACATTTGTTTTGCATCCGGAATATACAGTATAAAAATCTGAACTGAATCTCAGCTGAAATTGAACTATGTAACATGTCCTAAGAATGTGGATCATATACGCTGCTTTTAAAATTTCTATACATGAATAACTCATAATGTCCCTTTTAAAAAATGTCCTGGCAGGACTGTTTCCAGGAAACATATATCTCATCATCATAAGAATAAATTTTGCCTATATTCTGCAGAGTTAGCATCACACCAAATAGTTCGGGAATGTAACTGTAAGGAGCGGAAAGTGTAGCAGATATGACTGCGTAAGAAGATGTTTAAGCTGACGTTGTAAAATTTACTGTAAATAACCTGTGTGAACAGCGTCAGGGGGTTCCCAGCTGCATCTCTGTTTTCCATCCACAGGGGGCAGTCTTCCCTTGACACCGCCGTGAACCGTGATGGGGTGGCCTGCATTTCTGTAACACCACTTGTTTAGGATCCGACACACTGTTTATGATACCATGTAGAGAATGAGGTGACAGAAGTCTGATTTTCAGCTGTGGCAAGAGGTCTGGGGGCAGCAGGTGGTTGTGGGTTCAGAGCCTCTCAGTCTGAAGGGCCTGGGTTTGAATTCCGCTCTTGCTGTCGTACCTATGACCAACACACCTACCCTGAAATGATACAGTAAAATTGCCTTACCGTTTAAACAGATAAATTGATTATCCTAACACCGAAAAGGAGTCAGAATAGTTATTAATATCTAGATAATGTATAGACCCAGTAACCGTGTCCCGTTTGTCCGTCACCTGGAGACAAAATCGGTTACAAGTGTCGCGCAATGAGTCGTGTGTGTGTGTGTGTGTGTGTGTGTGTGTGTGTGTGCGCGCGCTCTCGCGCATGGCTGCTCTCTCACTCCCTCGCTCCTTCTCCAGAGTCTCCCCCCCAGCATCTCGCATCCCCTCAGCTCCGCCGTCAGCATCAGCACCGGCGACGAGCATCAGGATCATCGGCACCCGCAGGTGAGCCCCGCACCTTCTCCCCCATCGCAGTTCGCCGTTTCCACCGCGTTAAGGCGCTTTTCCGCCTTCTTCTTTAATCCCCGGTTTTCGGTGCGTTCCGTGCGGCTCGTCCGGAATGTGAGAGCGAAGCCGAAAGCGGCACCGTAACCAGGATCAAGGTCATCCGGGGATGGTATTCGCCTGCTGTGGGACTCGGAGGGAAAAACAAGCAGCGAACTGGGACGAGACGTGACAACACTCGATATAAAATAATGTTAAAGTTATCATATGTAGATACCCGCCCTGAGGGTTAGAGGTGTGGGCTGGGGCGCACGTTGTTTCCCGCTACATCGCCCTGTCGCCGGGCTTCCTGTGCGGTCGTGGTGGTCGCCGGTGAGGAGCTGCAGCACCCGGCTTGTGTGCGCGGGGAAAGCGGGAGGTAACGGAGGGGATGGATGGTCGCGGTCACAATAAACTACAGCTCAGTCTCCATTGCAGCCAGCGCTCTTTTAGCTCGAAATGCTCTAGACAAATCGATCCAACATATTAAGTGTGTTTAAAAAGACAAAAAATCTTGTTTTTATATATATAAATACAGAAATGTGATGGAGATTAAAGAATTAAAGAGAGAAGGGCAGGTTGTGCCTCTGATGTGATGTGTCTTAGAGAGTGATACTGAGACAGGCAACGCTCTCCTACATCAGCCAAGGTTAATGAACTGTCAGGAGGAGCATGACGGACCCCCAGCTTTTGTTTCACCCCAAAACCTTCATATGAAATGTAGCAGGAAGGCAACTGGGTTTGGCATCTGAAGTGTTAGCACTTACATTTGCACACAGTTAAGTTTATATTTTCCCATTGCTGCTGTGTGATTTGCTTTTCCAGGCTCTGTTCAATGGAGGGATAAGTGACAGGAATTTGTTTCCACGGAATGACTAGATCAGTGCTCTTTCAATGGAGTCCTTGAACGCTGTTGAGCTCCATGACTTGGGGAAGCAGAACAAGCGCACTCACGCCCGACAGGTGTCGAGTCCCCAAGACGGGGCTCAGGCCACACCAGGGACTGCGGCTCACCTTGGTATTGAAAATGCTTCCTACCAGGATGAGGAGCAGGAGACGGGCTTTACAGGTGGCTCAGCCCATCCAGTGGAAACAACATCCCCCAAACAGGACTGTTCATCGCACCCCCAGCCCCTGCAGAGAGACATTCCCTCGCCCAGGTCCGATGAAGAGCCGGAGGTGGATGCAGCTCGCCAGTCAGTTGACTATGGATTCATTTTTGCCCTGGTGTTCTTGGTGAGTGGCATCATCCTTGTGGTGATTGCCTACACCATCCCCCGTGAGGCCAAGGTTAACCCAGACACAGTGACGGCCAGACAAATGGAAAAACTGGAAATGTACTACGCGCAGCTGGGCTCACACCTCGACAAGTGCATCATCGCGGGGCTGGGCCTGCTGACGCTGGGGGGGATGCTGCTCTCTGTGCTGCTAATGGTCTCAATCTGCAAAGGCGAGCTCTACCGCAGGAGGACTTTCGCTATGTACAGAGGACCCAGGAAGACATACGGATCTATAAACCTGCGCATGAGGCAGCTGGATGGCGAAGGGAGGGACTCTCTGGTGGAGTGCGACCCCAGTGAGACAGCTGTCTCCACCATCCCGGGCATGAGCACAGAGGGGACAGGCTAGGTTGATCGCTGCGTCACCACAACAGCAACATCGATGGCACAGCTCCTCAGGCACCACAGGTCAAAACTGGTTGTCGAAGGGCTTGAAAAAGAACAACACAAAGGAAACCAAGGTTCTGATATACAGACTTGCTAAAAGGTCCCAGTGTTGTAGGTCAACTCACTCCTGCCTCAGCCCGGTACTCCCAAAGACACACAGCACAATGAGCACTCTTGCTGAAGTTATGGTATGATTTAAAATGCTGCAAATAGATTGCTACTTGCTACTTTCTCAAGAAGTGAGAGTATGTCAGTATATTGTGTATCACATTATGTATATGGAGAAATGTTCAGTAGTTCATGTTTAATTATTATGTTATGTTACAATATGCCTTAAAGGAAAAAATAACACATCCACTGGGTAAAATTTCTGAAGCCAGTCATATATTTCACACGTTGAAGTCTGACAATGCTGGGATCTAGAATTTGCTTTTACGGCGCCAAGGAATAACTTGTATTTAATGTAGCAACACCCTGGAATCCCTTCAGAACCAGCAGGTTCTTGTTACTCTGTCATGGCATGTTCAACAGTGCAGCACTAGGCCTCTAGCAGGTCACTCGAATATTACAGCAGGGTGACCTTCGCTCACTTCCTCTCCAGTGTCCTAAAAGCAAAGGAAGATTCGGTTTCACTGTAACAGCGTCTTCGGATCTCGCGCAGGTGTTGGAGCTGGAGACAGCATGGTGTCCAAAACCACTGTGTGTTTGGGAAATCTGAGAAACACAGCATCACAGGCTGTCTTGGCCAAGAAGAAAAACTAATGCCTTCCCTTCAATGCCTACCCATTATTAGATGATGTGAACGTTTCTGAGCCTTTTTGTGAACCCAGACAGGCTATGCATCACAATATAAGAAGCATTTTACACATTTATAGAAATTGTTAGTGGTGAAGAATATTGAAAGCAGTTCATAAAGACGTTATTGGGCTTTGTTACTCTATGAAAAATGCAACAATTTAAGTAACACCATGCCAGAATACGATGCCTGAACAGACCAGCTTAATCGCACTTAAATAATACAAAAAACAGATGCTGACTCACAATATTGCCATCTGAGACTGACAGAAAGCCCGAGTAAAAGTGGAGACATGTAAAAAGTATTAAAGCACATGTAGTAGGGTGATGTAAAGAGTTATGCTTGCATTTAGGGAAAAGGGTCATGCTGAAACAAACATAAGCACAGATGAACATTAAGTACTTGTAGTAGCAGATTGTGTAGGAGAGAGAGTTACTAAGATGATTCAGTAAAACCATGACCAGATTGAATGAGACACACTATTCCCAAGAAAGCACACTGAGCTGATGGTTACGTAGATGCTGGTAAAGTTTGGTCAGCTGATTTTTACCGTTTTTTTATTAGCACAGTAGCTATCAAAAACAATACTGTTAAGACAGGTGTGACTTGGTAGACTGCAGATGCAATAGGGTATTATAATGTTTCCTATTTCACCCCTTTGAGTACTCTGTGTGTTCTATGTAGTTATTTTTCAAAGTTGTTCTGTTGAATTTGAAACAATGTTAGTTATGACAAAAGTTACGCTGCCTTAATTTGGTAATTGAAGGTAAAGGGCAAACAGCTTTATGCTGTGATTGACTGTTCCCAATAGTTTTGTTGTGTCTGATGTTGAAACCTTTATCAGTGGATTGTTTGTGAGGTCTTCATTCTGCATTATAAAAACATAATAAAAATACTGTAGAAACACTGTAAACATAAATGTTTACCCTTTTAACGTGACAAGAAGAGAAAAAAAATGCCCATTGCCATTAGACAGCTTTTTTATATATTGTTAAAAAGAATAAATGAATGTAATTTACCCAACAAATCTAGTATATCCAAAAGGTCTGAGTAATATTGGTTTTGTATTGATGTATGATGCTGTTACATGAAGCCTGAATTATATATTTATAAGGAGTTTTGTAATGTCCGAGTAGGACGTGCATGTGCATTTCATTGTCACACTATCCACACAGATCATTCACACTGGAACTACTTTTATTAGCCACCATGTGTCCTTGGTTGTTGGCATATGTTTGGTGTCGTCGTTCTTGTCTGATGAAAACACAAAACAAATTCCAAATGCCATGACATTGACTGGAGCGGGCTGACAAAAGCAAACATTCAGCTGTTTACCTCCAGCAGTCTGGCAAGGAACATGTGAGTCCAGCAAATCAATCCTTGTTCACCTGAGATTGTAATTGTTCTGTAAAATATATTATTTGTACTGCAGACCTTAATGCGTATTTTAAAAAGACAAACATTTAAAAACCAACAGCACAGCTAATGTATGTACAGGTGCTTCAGTGCCTCAATATCTCTGATCAGTAGAGATTGTTACCCACAATTTGTGTCATTTTTTGAGACAGCACAATGAGCCAGTGACATTCATGTAATTTTGAAGTGGTTAATCAAGTAAAAATGTAATCCTAAGGGTTGTTTAAAGGACATCAATTAATGTTGCATGAGAACTGTATAAAATGTGGTGAAACCTTCAATTTAAAAGTATATATTATGTATTCTATATGGACAGTACATAGAGGATTTTTAAAGTAATTTAAATGTGACAAAATAAACCTTTTTGTTGTTTTGTTGTTGTTTTTAAAAGAAATTAGTGTTTTTTTTTCTGGAGTATTAACATTAACAGTTAACAGTGTTAATAACAGTTCCCTAGACTTTTGACGTGATATGCTACTGCTCTCTTTTATTTGTTAAAGTCAACAAATGTTGTCTGTGGCTTTATTCTGTTAGGAGCCTCCTGTGAATATATATAGAACATCTAGTAAAGAAAAATATATACATTTTTCTACATGGCAGCATGTAATCTAGTGGCTAGAGGTGTTGCATTGTAATTGGAGGGTTCCCGGGTTTTAATGTCACCCCTACTGTAGTACCCATGATCAAGGTACTTAGTCTACATTGATAAAGGGAGAATACTCTACTGTATGCACAGGTGAATCAGTGTAGAAAGGTGCTAAATATAACACTTCCCAAAATGTCACGGCTACCTGCCTAAAACAATCACTTGTGTGACAACAGTTCAGTAACTGTGTTGTTTTTCAATGTGGTAAACAGCACAGTGGCATATTTATGAGTCTGAGATGGAGTACAGTATCAACATAGAACCAGCACAATGCAGGTGTCAGTGAGGGTGGGCATGTCTTACCATTTAGGCCGATGTTATAAAATTCACAGCAAAGCCAAGTCATATAAGGATAGAGGTCTGGGGGCTTATTGTATATGACAAGTTAAACCTGCTGATCCTATTACTGCAGCTCTGATAATGGAATATTAGTTGAGAGACAGTGGAGCTGAATGAAGGACTTGCACGTACACTGATATTAAGCGAATGCTGGCATCCTGTAAGAGGCAGAATTAATGCTCTCTGCTTGGACATGTAATCCTTCTTATAATTCAGTCATCTTTTGTAGGTTCTGTGGAAAAATACTTCCCAGATTTTACCAGGCATTCAAAGTTTTTCTCAGAAACTGCATATGTTTATATTGCTCTCAACCCTGACTGGGATGGAATTCTTCAGAAAAAACATAAAATGTGACCTTTAGCTGTCATTTTAGCAAAGAAAAAAGACCAAAGTAAATGGCAATGAAGTCAAATTATAACAATGAACAATGGGGACCACCCAGGACCTTTTGCCATTAAAAAGGAAATGCGAAATTATGTAACTGGAGCTGGCAATACTGTGCAAAAAAGGTTGGCTTCCATGGTAGAAATGAATATAAGATGAATGTGAGGGAAAATATGGTTTATTTTAAAACACAAACTGGTATTTAACATGCTGATTTTTTCCTAGGAGACATCCATAAAGTGCCAAGTAACGGACAGACAAATGACTAGATGATGTTCTACAACACCGTCAACTGTCAGTGCATCAAAGTGGTGTCATTTTCAGTCCTACACTGAAACAATCATAAAAACAATGTTGATAATATTATACTATTACATGAATTGGATGAAGTGTAGAACTGAATTTGTGTAGTTCTCAAAATGGATGTACTGGCTGACACACCTTAGGACATTCAAGAGATAAAATACACCTAAAATACCTGTGTTTTATGTTCTAGTAAGACACTCTGTGCCTGCATTTTAACTTTTATACTTCATCTTTAGATTAATAAGGGGCTCTGCTTCACACTGTGTTAATCCCAGAATTTGCCAAAATACAACATATGGTTTCAACATCTTGAGGTCCATCACAGCCTCTGGCTATCAGTTTACACCACCGTGTGAGACAGCAAACGCTGCATTAAAACACTGCTGTCCTTTGTAAGCAAATTCACACCAAACAGTTACAGACGATGCCAAATTTAGAATAATGTTGTTTATAAAACATACCTGCTCTGCATCATAGAACCTGTGAATTATGCTGCAATGTCAGACAGAAAGATTCACACCTAAAAAAGGCCATGTGTTTCAGCTGCAGATGACGAAAAGTATAAAATAGAACTGAGTGTGAAAAATACTTCTTTAAAATCTACACAAGGTGTGAATTAAATTATAATACTGACTCCCTTAGTTCTACTAGATTTGAATAAGACTGGTCTGAATGCAAGGCAGAGCTCTGATAACCAGTATTGATCCTCACTGTCTACTGTTACTCTCTCAGTCAAACTCATGAGTCACCTCAGTTCTCCCCAGGGCCAATTGACCCTTTAGACAGTGTTACCATTTCATTGATCCTGCAAAAGTCATTACTTGCTGCTTGTCTCGGTGCCTGAGGTACAAATGACCAGAATGAATATTAGCGCTCCATTACCACTAAAAGGAATGAATGAATCATTTTTACACTTCTGAATGTCCCACAGGCAATTATGATACGCTGAAGAAACTGTCATCAATATAAAAGGTGGCAGCCCTTAAAGAAAACTGAAAGGAGCTGCTTCACATCAGATGTTGTGAGTCTCATAGATGCTGCCTTTCTACATTCTGTGTGCTCTGCTGGTGTGTAACATGGTAAGAAGATTCTGGTACGATTTTTCAAACCATCTCAAGCACACAGGTAACCCAGTCACAGCACCTTGACTGCATGGAGGATGCTTCAGTGGGAATCTGGCCTGTTCCACTGATGAGTGGTGCCCTCCTGTTCTCCAGGTACAAATGCACATGTACAGCATGTCAATGAGAGCCAGGCTCTTCACCCAGAGGCAGGGTGCAATGCAAAGGTCAGGACAAAAGAACAGCTATGGAACATGAAGCAAACCAAATAAGCTAGGTCTCTGGAGGTACATGGCAAACAAATTTAAAAAAAGAAAAACAGAAAAATTGACATCATATTGATCCTAAGCACGTTAAATAAATGTAACCTTGCGCTTCCATCTTTTTTATTACAATTGTAACAGTTGCATGTCAGTTAAAACCATTTACAGTAATACATCTGTTAGTACTACCTCCTTGAATGCAATAGCATTCTTTTATTTTATCCATTTGAATAATTTATCACAATCATTTATGTACTTTTTTAAAATCCAAAAATACTTTGAAATAGTTTTTTTTTTGCAATTTGATATTCTTAATCCATAAGAGTCTGTTTCCTTTGTTGATTTGCTATTAGAGGTGTAACAAATCTATTTTTATTATGTTGTGCATACACAGTTTCAAGCTCTATTTATGCAATATTATGTATTAATAACCTTGTATAGTGCCGCTGTATTAAAAACTCAATTTCTCAAGGACATGTCAAGGTCTAATTAAGGTATTACACTAGTTCAATAAACAGTTGTAAGAAAATTAATTCTTCCTTCTTGAACTGCAAAATCAGTTTCTTGACGTAATTGCCAGGGTTCAGTTTTCATTTCAAGGCTTTGTGAAGGTTATATGAAGCATGATTAATAAGTCTGTGTAAGGGATGTCAAAAACTTGCAGTCATACATAACAGTGCCATATAGCTGTACAATGCACCCTGCACAAGGCTTTGTAGTCACAGGCTAGAGGGTTTGGAACTACTTTACATGCAGGAGAGGTCGGTGAAAACGAGTGGCATAGCAAATCAATCAACTTCTACAGCAGTGATTCTGTGTAGGCCTTTACCTTCTACAGAAATGCTACTCCCCAAACTCCCGCAGTTCTCACAGCCTGGCATTTATGCTCTTACACAACACTGAGTTTTTTTCCTTCCAATGAACAGGAAAGAAAGGAGAGTCAGTTTTTTTTCTATCCATCACCACAAATCACTCATCCAGTTTCAGAAAAACACTCCCTTCAACTTTAGACAGTTCTGTAGGTATTTGCAATACATCATTGTGAATGGCAGCTAGATGCAGTTTGTCCAGGTGGCATCACTGCTGGTAATAGAGAAAGAGCCATTAAATTCAACTTGGGGATATCAAATACTTCTTCTTACTCTCTACAGATGACCACAGTGCAGCATGTGCCGGCATAAAAATTTCTTAAATGTCATAGGCTGTCAGGACAATACAGAGTAAATGATGATGTCTGGATATATAGAAATATAGAAAGGGAAACTTCAAATCCATTGTTTCTCAATAGTCGGTTTATACTGCATACTGTACTGGGTGGGAGGTGTATCAACCAGGTGTTGCACAAACGTGTGTACGTGTCTATGTATGTGTTTGTCCGTTCCTATTTTCCTTTAATACACGACAGTTTAAACTAAAGCTATGATACAATCCTGTTAGACTGAAAAAAGGGTTAAATAATTAGTGAAAAGCTGCACATTCAGACTTTGTATGTACTGAGTTTGAGAAATGATTAGTAAAAAGTACCTTAACAGAATCAGCAGCACAAAGATAAATTATACCAAACACTCCTAAAACAGATGCACAGAACTGATTCAGAATCCCTCAATGGTAAGGCCAGACTTTGGTGTTTCACTGTGAAATGTGCAAAAAGAGAAGTAAACACTAACTGAATCAAACCAATCGACTTAATGCACTTTAAACTATTCTTTGGCTCTTGTACAGAGTGTCATTGCTTGTATTATGGACATTGAGGACACCATTAAAGAGTTTACTGAAAGGCTGAAGAAAGAAACTTTCTTAGGAACTATTTTTTGTTAAATGCAATTTGGAAGCTTTAGTTGCATTAAATTTCTACCTCATTTTTTCTGCCTTTTAAAATTTTCTCCTTCTTTGTTAGGCCCCAGCCACGGACACTACAGTGCCTAAGGGGAAATCTGACACTGCTTATCACTGGTTAATGTGTCTCTATGCTTTTAGTGTGTATACACACACACACACACACACACACACACACACACACTATGGAATGATTGGGCTCAATCTAGATGGCATTTTTCTCAATTCACATCCATTTGCCTTATTTTTCTACTGAGATTCTCCACGTGGCATAGCTGGCCAATTGCTTTGCATTCTCCCCCCACTATGACCAGGGCAAATTATATCCCATAAGACTGACTGTGGTGGAACAGGGTTCTGGCCATAGAAATCCTGTAGAGTGTGATTTTTACATGTAAGAAAATTATGCAGAATTTCAAGTATCTAGCTAAGACAGGGTGTGGTAAAATACACGAAAAATATCTTTACTACATACAGTACTAAAAACAAAAAACACTCATAATAGCAAATGTTCAGGCTTTATTATCATGTATTCTGAAAAGCTTGTTAAATGCTTTTACAAAACAAACTAGTCTGCTTAACAAAGGTCATATAAACATTTCAAATAAATATTTTTTAGAAAATTAAAACTATAGAAGCTGATACAAGAAAAAAAATCAAATTTGGACAGCCTTACAACACAATCTAAAGTCCAGTTTTATGTGGTTTATGTAACAGAAAAAGAAGAACTCAACAATGTCACATTTCATCTCATATCATTGGTTTTTGGTTAATTGTTTTAGATTTCAGAAGACTGCACTGTTGTCTTGGAAAAACAAAACCCTGCTTATGCATAAGTTGATAAATAATAACTACCACAATGCATTAAGATTCAAAATAAATTGTTCACCATGAAAAGTGTGTAATTAATTATAAAACTTATTCAAAATGCTTTTTTAATCATTTTCCTGATTTGCTTATTCAGCTGTCCCCAGCTGGGAAATAAGTCTGCAGAATGGGATTTGTGTATAATGCATGTATTGTTAAAGCAAACCAAACATCATATTTAGAAAGTGACTGAATCACGTTTGCTCTATATTATTCTGCCTGGGTTATCAAGCAGCCCAGGGAGGCAGTGTTTGTGTGGGCAGAGGGCAATAGACTGGCCTGCTGCTTCTACATAAACATGTCGTCATAACCTGGAGGGGGCATGTGGTCTGGGTCTGGGCTGCAAAAAAAGCACACAAAACTTGTCAAAACAAAAGGCTGCTAACAGTTAGTGCACTATATTTCACCAGTTTTTCAACACTTTTATTTTCATATTCAGGCAAGCTAAGGATATATTTTCCTTTTATCTATTCAAATTTGATTAACAGTGATGCTAAAATAAGTGCCCTGTGGCACACGCTTCTTACCCTGGGCGATTCTGTCCAACTGGTCCAAACGGGTCAAAGCGGGCTCCAGGAGGCACTGCTCCAGGGGGTAGGCGGCCTGGTATCCCAGCAGAAGGGTCAAAGCCAGAACGTGGGAAACCAGAACGCAGTGGGTCCACAATCATCCCTCCAGGCTGGCCACTGTGGACAGATGCCAAAAGGATACTACATTCAAGTGCAGAAGGTTTCTCACATAAAAATACATTACAACATCTACAAAAGCCCTGCACAGAGGTGATGTCAGCATATGCTTTGCTAAGGTTGCATTTAAAAGGTGATCCTGCTATATTTTAATGCTTCACAAAACATACAGATGATTTAGAACAGCTCACCAAAAGGGGTCCAAGTCTGCGCGTCCAGCAGCAAATGGAGCCATTGGATCAGGCCTGCAAGCACACAGAGACTCAGACAAGCAGCATCCCAATTCAGACACAAAAAACATAGTACTCTTTACTAGGTTTTTATCAGGTACGTTTTGAAATGATCCTGATGTTTAACAATAATAAATTGCCTGTAGTGAGTGAACAAATGAGTGCATGTGTGGTATCACCCTGCCATGGATAAGCATCCTGTCCAGGATGTACTCATACCCTGTGTATCAAGACCAGTCCAGACCACCACAACCATACATGAGAACAAGCATGACTGAATGAATGAATAATAATAATCCAACTCACTGATGGAAACTGTTTCCAACAATGCTCCTATAGATTATCAGATTCAAAAGCTTGAGTGAAGATGAACTGATGGCAATTTTGCATAACATTATCGTTAACATTATTAGCACTTTATTTTGATAGTGACTAAGAACATTTTTGAAAAATATATATTTGTTATGCCACATGCCATTTAACTGGCAGACAGACTGAGACCCAAGCAAGTACTAAAATTTGCCAAAAACGTCCACTAGCACTGTTTATTTCAGCAAGATGATTTATCACACCTTAAGAGTCCTCGACACACTCGGTGCACATTCAATCACAGCAAAGCAGTTTCAGTTTTAGCACTTCAACATTTACATCTGCGGCTTTCCTTTTCACTTCACTTAAACACTGAGAGTGTACTGTCATAATTTATGACATCACAAGGGCACCTCTCCCTCAAAAAGAAAAAAGACAATGACGATGGCAACGAAGGAAAAAAGCAGTATTACAGCAAAACCGTTAATAAATTGCTGACATCATAAGAACCTGATAGGGTCAGATGATAAAGGAAGGGGAGCAAAGGGGCGATGGTATGGGAAGAAAGAACCTATCCTTGGCCTCATGCCAGTTTCTCTCTGCAGCGCTCTTCCCGCTCGCCCCGTGCCCAAAGCCAAGGAGCGAGATCACACTCCCAAAATAGAAGCCGTGCTGTAAATATTGAATAAGGGGAGGGCAGGAAAAAGAAGGGGAGAGGAGGGGAGGGGACAGTGAACCACAGTGGTGTGCAAAGAATCAGCACAAGCCTGCAGTAAGCCTTCCTCACCAGCCTTAAGTTTTCTATTAAACACTTCTTTTGCAGGTGTTAAATATCACATTGCCCACATTGCTTTCCAGGCATTTAAAATAGAGAAATATGAGTTCACTGTACCATCACCAGGCAATAATATTCTGCTTTCATTCTGGCCAATGGTTCGGCCAGCATGTACAAAATGATGTAAAAATACGTAATCTATCATTTCTCACCAAAGAAAAATGTTTAAATAATGAAAGACTAACATCATCATTATTGAAAGTCACTGGACAAGTAATGTTGTGAGGCAATTATTTCGGTACAAAAAAACTAGGAGAAACAAGTAATGAGAGGAAAGTGTGACACCTCAATGCTAAGTAGCATCCTTGTATCAAACTGTTGTTTTAAGTATCGAATTAAAGTGTGATCAGCTGACTGCACGTGTGGGCTGCATGATTACTGCTCTGGGAATTCTGCATCAACAGAACACAACCGGCATCATTCTGTGAGGAAGGAAGGGTCCAAGTCAGACGAAGAGACTCATCACACAGCTTCATCAATGTCGCTGCGTGCTGTGCACCAAGAGACGTTCTGCTTTTCACAGACCAGACGTCTGCTGTGAGCCAGTAATCACAGCAGTTCAACTGCCCTGCAATGTTATTAAAATTCATGAAGCTCCCCTCCCCAAACGTCACCGTTGCCTGTGATTAACTCGGCTCATGGCTTTGCCTGCAAAAGGGCAATTAGTAAAAATACATGGGCGAATCTCTTTACTCCATCAATTCACTAAGTGGCATTTATTGCTGAAAAAGCCACAAGTTATTAATACTCTTCGCATGAAAACCAAAGCTTTTCTGTCAGGTTCAATTGGCCCATTAAGGAGCTCTTCTTTAGTCTCCAGAAATGAAGTCGAAAGGTATGTCACACCAATACTGCTGTCTTGAAATCAAGCCAATGCTATTTTGTTATTCCTCTCAATAATCAATGTAGAATTAAATGGACTCTTCAGAAGCAGAACCATTGTTTAAAATGTGCTGAGTTTTAAGATATAGGATTTAGAACCATGGACAGAGTTCAAAAAAATTCACTTATGTGAAACAAATTTATAAACAAATCCAAATCTAAAAAATAGTGAATTTTGACAGAAATAATTATTTTTACAAGGAATAAGTACCTTCCACAATAGTTCAACAAGTCATAGAACAGACCAAAAAAAAAAAAAAAAATCACACAAATATAAACCACTTATTTAAATAACTGTTCACAGCTAAGACAGATGACAGAAGAGATGAAGGAAACATGGGATAGCTTTTGCACATGTTACTAATGTGACCGTTGATGTTATAGCTGATATCAATCATTAATTTTGAAATTTCTCAAAAATGACTAAAACGTAATACATCCATTCCTGTATGCTAAAATGAGCACACAATTTTTCAAATGTTCTTCCAAGCCACAGGCTGGACAGCACTGACTTGGATTGAGAGAGAGGAGTCCCACCACTATCTGGATTCTACTTGAACACTAGAGGTCATTGTTTAAAGGGTATTTCTTAGCCTTAATGCTACACTTAAACTAGAGCAAGACTGCCTCAGTTCACACCACTGAGGGATGGAAACGGTTTGGGCTTTGGATAACGGTACATCTCTGTTGTAAAAAGCCAGATAAAAGCATCAGATACAAGCTGTTGTACAGAATTAAGTAAAATGACTGTGTAATGGAAGAAATCTCACTGAACAGAATAATAAGCTCATTGTACGAATAAAGGATCTGTATTTTCAGAGGCTACTGTAGTGATATTAAATTCTATGTGACCTTGTTAAAAGATAGCTGAGTGTATTGTGATCAAAGAGATTAGTTGAGGATAATATTATACTGTATGTACCAACTGAGGATTTGGGGGTGTAAGATGATCAACAATTCTGGTGAGTGAGTTATGTTTATGTAGTGGGCTCCCCTCTGCTTGTGAATATATTTTAATTGCTAAATCTTTTAAAGGTCTATCAAGTAAAGGTAAAGGTCTACCAGGCAAGTAATAGAAACAAAGTAATGGTTTACTTTTACTTATATTAAACCATATAATTGCATTGTATATATGTCTCACAGGATGTAGCTTAAGGCTCTCTTTATGTTTTTTATTTTGTTTTTAATTGTATCTTTGTTCAAAGAGGCAACTGATCAAGACGGATGCCCTCTTTGTACATACCAGCCAGGATCCCGGCCAACCAGAGGCCTTCTTGGGGGAATCCGGAGTGGGTCGCTGTCTGGCTCCAAGTCTGGGGTTCTCTCTTTTGGGGACTTCTCAGGCTTCTTCTTGCGCTCAGTTTTCTGCCCGGATATCTGTGAGAGGAGACCGGATTGGACCTTTGTTGTAAGCTCCTTGGTGTTCTTGAATACTCTGCCAAAAAAGAGAAACCATGTTTAGTCTAGACTTCCTCAGCACATTACTACAACGCACCCTGTACAGAATGTATACGTTTTAAATTCCTTTTAAGTTACTTTGAAGAGAAACCAACAAACTACATTAACTGCAAAACATTTTGATGAAAACTGCAAACACTGACATCAACTAAAGATACACAGAGACCAACCTGTCAAATGTAAGGAGGTTGTCTGCATCTACATAGTCACTGACATTCACTGTCAAGTCTGAGACTTGCTCTGTGGTCACGTCCTGACACAAGGAAAACAAATACGGTACTGCATTACTTGATCCTTCATCACATCTAGTGGCATTTTCAAAAGATCTCTCTCATACACTGTGAGCTGTCACAAATGCACAGTGTGAAATTGTAACAGCTTGAAATTCTATTATTGTTATTGCTATTATTATTCATTAAGCTGACTCTTTCCAAAGACGCTTATAATGTTAGTTTCATTCACTAAACTACTTATGTTGAGTTAATCATTTATAAAACTGGGTAATTTTTACTGTGTTAGTTCTGTATTTTTATCAAACCAGATTATGGTAAGTATGTCGCTCAAGTGCACTACAGCAGGAGGTGGGAGTTGAACTTGGGTTTTTCGACTGTTAAGTCAGTGCCTCTGACCATTATGCCACCTGCTGCCCCACTAGATACACAAACAGAAGACAGACAGGTCAGTTAGACATCCAGTCAGTCAGCTACCATCATATTGAAGATGAGAGCAGAGTCCACAGTGATGGCTTTGACCAGTAAGAGGCTCACGTCATCGCTGGACTGGTACCGCAGTGTGTAGAGCTCCCTGCTGTCATTCCAACCCCGAGGCAACAACTCTGACTTCTTATCGCTTGGTTGAGGCTGAAACGTAAAGAGACCCAACAAAATAAACATAAGAGAATAAACACAATCAACCACAATGCAATAAGCACAGTTCGGTACAACGACACACCTTCGTATGGTTGATGCAACATTGGGGCTGTTACGAGGATCAAACTCCTCGATGTATATATTCGTAAAGTGTGACTTTACTCAGATACGATGAATCAACCCACAGTTTATTGGGGAATTTTTCGGTGACTATAATTCTCCTGAGAAAATTAACAAAAGCAACATGACTTTGCATTCGGACATTTTAATGTCATAGTGCAGTTACCCTGGTGACAGCTGCGTGGTCAGCAGTGTATTGTTTTTTTCTGCATATAATAATATTCATACACACACTGACCTCGTCGCCAATCCCGAGACATTTGTAGCCGCTCCGCACGACCTCCCAGTGCACGAAGCAGACTAGGCAATCTTGCGGACACGCAATGCTGTCGGCCACCGAGCTGTAAAGCAGCTCCAGTCCCGCCATGTTCAGCACAGCCGTGACTCGGCACTCAACGAGCGCAGTACCGGCCCGAAACGAAAGCGTAAGTGCGTCGTCGGCGCTCCTCTTGTTTGTGTCCGACGCGTTCCGCGTCCAGAGGGACAATGAGGTTCCTCTACAAACGTTCCTACATACGCGGTTACATTCACTGTAATGTTAGACGTTCGTTTTTAGACCTTTGTGTCAGCTATTCTAAATATTTTTCGCCAAAAAGGTTTAAAATAATTATTTATAAAAGATATTACACATAATCGATCACGTTCCCAATACATCCCTGAATGAATCAATAAATAATGAATGGGTCGATGAATGAGAACATCAATCTCAATAAGGAAATTGCACTATTTTGCTGCAGTATAAAACATACAACATACAGTAGATGGTAACGAACGTGAAACGTCTAGAAACATATTTAGGCACAAGAAAAGGGGTACTGCAAGACAGCATGAGGACAAATTTTTGGAGCCTAATGGGTCATTCGTTTCCTCAGTCTGCTGCTATCACCTGTAGAAATATTATAACCCCTGTATAGAGCAGCATAGAATACTGTTCATAAACAGAACATCAGCAACAGTGACCTGCATACTCCAATACTCCTGAGTGTCCTCAGAATGTAAAGGCAACTCTGTCCTGTCTTGTGCAAACCTTCAGTGTTGCATGTCCTCTGCCACATGTCGTTCAGGTGCATCCCCAAGTACTTATACATCCCCACCACCTCCATATCCACTCCATCAGTTCCCACTGGGCACTCCGAACCCCTGGACCTACTGAAGAACACCACCGTCTCCTTAGTCTATCCAGTGTTGAGTTGGACAGGGACATAGGACATTCAGAGAATCAGAACATTTTGAGAATGATAATAAAATATGATATTAATATAGAAAAAATAAAGGTAAAAATTTGTATATGTGAAAAATATATACTGTGTACATATAAATAGATAAGTACAAAATGGACAAGTACACCTACATGTATATGCACATAAACACACGTACAAGTATAAACAAAGCAAAAAATGAACAAGCATGCAGATACACACCTATGGTGGGTGGCAGTATTTATGGGAGGCATTGGTGGTAATTGGTGGTGGAGGAAATGGAGCTTGCGAAGATGATTAAGTAAAGTAATAAAAATAATAATGAATAAAGTTTTACTATACTAATAAGCCACCCCACAAACAGCAGCGCGATCATCAAACAAATGGCAGTCGTGTTACTTACAAACTGCACAAGGCAAACATCGCCTTTCCCACGATGCAGTCTATTTGATACTCTACACACTACATGATTTATTCAGACATAAATTTTTGAAATTAATATAGTCATGCAGAAAGCTTCTTGTTTGTGTTAAGTCCACTCACAAGAACATTTCATTACAGAACCATAAGGCTAATAAGTATCCACTGCTTTCCATCACTGAGAAGTTAATTTAATTCTCCATTCTGGTTCACAACACTTAGGATGCAGTGAACCAGGATTGGTTTGTAAAGGTTTTTTAAACTTTGGGGACCCATCATCCAAACAAGTTCAGCTCTGTGTATTAATATATACAGTAATACCCTGCTCAGGCACAATGGGCACTCAGCATGGCACCTGTCTTTTCTTTGTTATAAATACTGTCATAACCCTCATAACCATAATCTCATAGCCATAACCTCACAACCATGCAACCCCTGTTGCATTTCTCTGGTGTGTGTACCACATGGTCTGTCTCCACCCCTATGGGGCTGAGCGTTCTCTGAGCCAAGGCTTCTTGCATGCAACTTTTGGACATGCTCTTTTTCACGTGTTTCTCTCTTGCATGCTACCAGGAGTAGTTCCGGCACCTTTCTTTCACCCAATTGCACGTGCATTGATTTAGCGTCAAAGTTTTCTGACAATTAAAGATCATTTATGTGTGTGTTATTTTGCTAAAAGACACATTAAGGATATCAACCAGCTGTGTGTGTGTGTGTGTGTGTGTGTGTGTGTGTGTGTGTGTGTGTGTGTGTATGTGTGTGTGCTTGCCAGGGGGAGTTTCCCACATTGTTTATTCCCACCCCTTTTGGTGAACTAAACCACATCTTCTCAGACTAAAACCTAAATTACCATGAAGGTCTGGCTGCTTTTTCCTCTTTTGGGTGAGTCACATTTTGACTTGAATTATTTTATTATAATTGCAGGTGTGATGGTGTTGTTTTTAAGTACCATCTAGTTGATGCTGACTCTTGTTGACCACATAAAGAAAATATATCCAGACATTTCTGGAGACAGAGATCCCCAGAGATTCATTTTTCTCCCTCGGGTTGTAGTTGGGAGTTTTTTTGTTTTCCTATCCTTGGCTGTCACTCTGCTAACTTTACATAGTACCAAACGTATTAAAATGTATAGAAAATCATTTATGTATAGTCTTACATTATATTTGTTATATTTCATTTAGTCATGGCTGTTGTTCTCTTATTCAGCGCTCTGTGTCACTGTGTGAGAAGAGTGCACCCTAAAAATGAATTGAATTCAATTGAAATTAAATCCTCCATTTGTGTCCTTTCTCCTTTAACGATTGTGTCTATTGTGGCTGTTAGTGAGGTAAAGAACAAACTGCATTTTTTTAAATGGAACTTTGTGTATTATTTTTAGAATCTATAATTCATCTATAGGGCATTTTTCAGCTTTTCTTACTGCCCCAGTTGTGTCCAAAGGACGGAAGTGTGAGTTCCTAGCAAGACCCAGCCAGGCCCTGAAGGTTCGAGGGGCTGGCAATGTGAGTGGGACAGTACAGCACTGCGCCCACACCAACTGCTGTATGGGCTTCTTCAAGTTGGTCAATGAGCAGCCTAGACCAGACCTATTGGGTAAGGGGCCTTAGAAATAACAGGGAACCACAAAGGTGGGGTAAGTTGGTATGTGGATGTCTTCTTATACTGTTTTCCAGGATGTGATATGATGAAGCTGCAGTGCCCAGAGCAATCCTGCTTTGCCTCAAAGCACTTGGAAAACTACATCAGCTGTGTGTGTGGCTCTGATCTCTGCAATGCCAACATCACATGGAAGCCAGAAATGGAAGGGTCACAACACTCAACCTCCCTTAGTGGTATGTTCTCTTCTTAGCACTTAGAAGCAGCATCAGTATGTCTGACTTGAAATAGCTTGGCATGTTCATGATGTTGAAATGTAGTATTGGTGAATTGTAATGTAATCATTTTTATTTTACTATTAATAGGTTTTTTATTATTACTCTTATTATAGCATGACAGAATCTTTGCCTCCACAAAACATCAAAGTCTTGAATGCCTTATGGTTAAATGATATTGGTTTGCTCTATGTTTTTAAAATGCATTTTAATGTGTTACCTGCATTTTAAGAATTTAGAATGATTTATAGTGCGATATGTTCCACTGAGTGCATGAACCCACAACCTAATGATAAAAAAAGAATACATTTTGAGTTTTTTCATTTTGGAATTTGTACTCTTATCACGCCTGTCCACCTCCAGGCTTCTACTCCTCTCCTCATTTATTTCTGATCTTTTGTGTGCCAACCTTGAACACAAAGACAGGTATGTGGGGGCCCTTTCCTTGGCTCCAAAACTGCCTACTTGCCACCATGGTGCTCTAAGTCCTCAAAAATTCACACAAGATTAAGCAAAACTGGATGGCATTAAAATAAAATGTTTTGTTCTTTATTATTAAGCTCTGGGGTAAAGGTGGACAGGGGCAATGGAGAAAGAAACACTGGAAAGGATTGAGGTAGACAGGGGACTACTGGCCAGGGTGGGAGTAGACATTTTTCACACTGTACATAGCGTGAATTTCAGTAGGAGTGTTTTTCTGCGGATGAATGTGAGATGTAATCTCATCCAGAGTTTTCACTGATGTTTGTACAGATCCAAGGAGCCTCGGCATGGCAGCCATACCCTTGGGGACCTTGCTTTTAGTAGTAGTCCTTTATGTAGCAGCTCAGCGGAAACGAGTTGTCAAAAACTCCAGTAAGAATCATCCAGAAATACACCTTGAATTTACATTGTTTTTTTCTTTCCACAAGAGCAACATGTAATGTATGGATTTAGGACATTAATTTGTAAATTATAGTTTGTATTTTTTTTAATTAAGCAATTTTGCATAAAGAAATAATACGCAAATACTTGTGCAGAATACTACTTTAGTGGACTGGTGAAGCAAATATCTGTGATCAGTCAGCCCCCTATTACAGTAGTTTACACCATTTAGCATAATAGGATGGCCCATGAATTTTTTTTCTTACACAAGGATTGATTAAAAAATACAAAGAATTTTAGTCCCTCCTTGGAACTGAAAAAATGTTGTATTTTTTGATTACCTCTCATATATGTTGTCTGTGACTTTATTGGGCAGTAACTTTGTCACTGAAGGCACACTGCCTCACTTCTGAACAGACAGAGAACTCAAAATATATTAAAAACAAATGTTTGTTGAGAAATCTTTTTATTTTTGTAGCATTTTATGTTTTATGCACAAATTTTATGGACAATAAGATTTGAAGCAGCACAGACAGGCCAGGTGGGTGTGTGCTCTCTCTTCCAGCTGCTTTCTTCTGTGTGACCTTGGCAGTTCCTGGAACAACTTGTACTCCCCTTCTCCTCACTCATTCTTTCATTTCCTTTCTCACCACCCTGAAAAATAACTTTTGGTGTCAGTGCTCAAGCTACTGATAAAGAGACTTTTAAAAAATGCCAGCACTTACTGATGAGATACCTTTAACTGAAGTGGGGTTGTGTTCTCATAGAAAAGAAGCCATTCTCCTCACTTGAAGGGTCAGTGACGTCGCTGTGCTCCTGCAGCCGAACAGAAATGTCTGACCTGAACCTCACTGCTATGGAAATACAACAAGTAAACCTTTGCTTTTATTTTATTTTCTCTTTCAGCACAATATTACAGAATTATACTGAGCTCATTAAAATTTTGCAGAACTGCATTAGAAGGTAGAAGTTATTTTGTAAAAATTTAAGGCACCACTTACTATTTGCTGTTGCTATCTTTCTGAGCATTTGGTGAAGCTCTGATGTGACAGCTATCGCTTTATGAAAAATAAATACAAAATACTTCTCAAAAAGTTTGCATCAGTATTATTTGTTACTCAAAAGTTCTTAAGTAAGTTGCCAACTGTATACTACAGTATCAGGGGCCAAATATACTGCACTTTAATACTGTATTGGCAGGATTCTTCTATACATGTTCTATACATGTTCTCAGGGCTTACAACATATGTATGCAGGTGTTTGCTGTAGTCAACCTCTTCACCATCTTTGATGAATTACCATTCAAATTGATTTTGCTTAGTTGTTTCTAAATCATTTCTTTAATTTTTTGGTAGTCAACAACCCTTAGAAACAACCATAACTCTTCACTACCTCTGCAGTAGTCAACAATTGTAATTTCAACCTGTGTAACACTTTTGGATTGTGTTCCACTCCATGACCTTCACCACAAACAGAACAGTGCAGATTCCGTGGAACATACATGTGACCCACACTCTGTCTCTGATGGCTGCCTTGCAGTTGCTGTGCCGTGGACACTTTGCCTCTGTCTGGCAGGGCTGCTTGGATGGAGCGCTAGTGGCTGTGAAAGCCTTCCCTGCTGTGCACATACAAAAATTCACACATGAGAGAGAGGTCTTTGGACTGCCACTCATGGAGCACCCCAACCTAGTGCAATTCCTAGGAGCAGGAAGGGATCTGAGGGGTGGAGAGAGGGTACTAGTGCTGGAGCTGGCTGAACGTGTGTGTATTCCTTTGTATGCTGATTTCAAAACCAGATTTTGTGATATCAAATTAATAGCTGCTATAGAATTTTGAATAGTACAGTGTAGTAATGATATGTACTACTTATTAATTATTATTTTCAATTTTTAAACGATTAGTTGAAGCATAAATGGTATTTCAATACATAAAAATCTGCTAAAATGTATTCTTAGAAATACTGCATTTTTAATTAAGGTCTTTAAAAAGGAGGTGGGTGATAGTTAAGTTTTTTTATGTTAACTTATCCATACTGAAATCCATTTGTTATGTGGGTTTATTGAATAAAGAAGCTATATTTTTAAAGAGAAAAACATTTTTACTTTCTCCCTTAAATTTTAACTATGACTTCCGGTAATAAGTTTGTAAACTGCATCACATGATGCTGAATTCAGAGACCCTAACATACTTAGTGGTAGTCTTAAACAAATAATGCACGGTATAATTGTACTAAATTTCTACAAACAGTGTTTCATTTTGTAAGTACTTTTACAGTGTTGAGCTAGATAAGTGAGGTATTATGTGCTCTAAAGTTTGTACATATTTTATGGAAATTGTAGCACCTCAGCAGGTCTTCGTGAAGAGGAAGTAACTATATCCCTACATGAAAGCAAATCTTAATATTTCATTTATGAACTGCCATATATGCTGTAAATGTCACTATTACCTTGTAATATTCCATCCATCGCTTGAAAATTCAGGGTTCTCTTAAAACATTCCTCTCTGTGCAAACCCTTGACTGGAGATCATCTTTGAAACTGGCCTGGACTTTATCCCAGGGACTGGCTTTTCTTCACTCTGACTTGTACAGAAATGGTGAGAAATGCAAAAAAACTGTCATCATTAAAAATACAGAGCTTTTTGTCATTTGATTTCCTCTTAACAAAAATGTAGATTTGATTTGTTATTTTAGTCCCTGTTGATGTATCATGTTAGCACTGAACCAATAACATATTGTTACGTGTGTGTTTGTGTGTCCTTTTGCCTGGGTCAGGTGTGCACAAGCCCCCTGTGACTCATGGTGACCTGAGCAGTGGCAATGTGCTGGTTCGATCAGATGGCTCATGTGCACTATGTGATTTTGGCTGCTCTACTGTTTTGCGCTCCTGTCCTGGACAACCCACGTGGCAGCAACCTCGAGCTCAGGTGAACTTCCAGCCCAGCACTGCACCCCCAGTACATATCACAACATATTTCCTGTATCTGGAGAACACCATGTGACCTCTGACTGTACTTCTAATCATCTATTGTATTTGCAGTGATTTCTAAGCTAGAATTTTTGATTATGAAAAAGGGAAAAAGGACCAGGGACTATAGAGGTCTCCTTTTTGCTTTGTTTGGGGTTGCTCATTTTGCGCATTGTCCCTTTCATCAGCCACGAGCTCAGGTGGGAACACTGCGCTATATGTCCCCGGAGATCCTGGAGGGTTGCGTGAACCTGCACAGTGGCAGAGGCCTCATACAGGGAGACGTGTACAGCCTGGGCCTGCTGCTTTGGGAGCTCTGGACACGATGCTCAGATCTCTATGGAGGTGATCATTAAGACCTTTTTTTGGCAACATTCAGAGTGGTGATTTATGTCTAAGTTCTTTTTTAAAGATTTAGCCACATTCCAATTTGCACAAGTAACAATAAAACTTCATTTAATAATACTCAAACAAGCACAACCTTGACTTGCAAATTCATCATCACATGAATATCCATGAGCCACCTGAGTGATGTCAATTTATATCCAAAACACATGTAATGCAAGAAGTGTCTTTCTTAGTTTAATGTACATGTTGAGAAATGAATTCACCACCACATTATGAATCTTTTTACAAGATCCAGGAATAACATCAGTGCAGTCAATTTATATCCAAAAATATGCAATATAATTACTCAGGTACTTTTATATATTTAATGTACATTTTGAGACATGAACTGATAATGTCACTTTCGAGAAAAGGTTCAGCCAAATGTGTGAACTCTCTATATATATATATATATATATATATATGCACTTTTGTTATGCTTTCTTTAAAACTGAATGAAAACTAGCTGAATTACTCTGCATTGCNTCTATATATATATATATATATATATATATATATATATGCACTTTTGTTATGCTTTCTTTAAAACTGAATGAAAACTAGCTGAATTACTCTGCATTGCCTGGAGTAGAAAGGGGAAGGGTAAAAAGTAATAACACATGAATCGCCAAACTGTGTTACTCTTAAAGTGTTTGCTCACGTATAACAGTTACTGGCTCCTGTTCTTTTGAGATGGGAGCCTATATTTTTAATGTTAAACTGGTTGCATTTAGTACATGAGGTACATGCCTTGCTCACCTCCCCCCGAGAAGGTTGAACTCACAAATTAACACATAAATGTCTCAGAGAGCAACACATCCACTAGCCATAGTAAAGTACAAACAGTAATAAATTATATATCACCAAACTGTACAACCCTTAAACATTTAGCATTTAGCAGCTGAATTGCCATGCCATTGTAACATGTGCTCATGATGTAACTAAATTCTGCCAGTGACATAATTGTGTCCAGCATGTGATACAACCACATGTGTTTCTAAGCCTTATTTCAAAGCCTGAAGTATAGATTTTTCGATGTACCAGGTGGCCTTTTTGACATTTTATGTACTTGGCTAGGTAAAAACCTCATTTAAGGTGAGAAGTACTGCTGTGCTAAATTTCAAGTACGTGGCCTGAAAAACATAGCTATGCATAAAGAACAAACAGACCAGCAGACACTGGTCATTACATAGAGACATCTGATAACTGAATGCAGTAATCTGAAGGACCTAACTCCATACTGCCATGGTTCTGCTGGCTTTAGAATGACCTTCTTTTCATATAACTGTAGGAGACCCTGTGCCCGAGCATCATTTACCTTATGAAGCAGAGCTGGGCCCCTGTCCATCGCTCAGTGACCTCCTGCTCTTTGTGTCTGAAAAGAGAGCGCGCCCCCTGGTGCCCAAACAGTGGAATAAATTCTCTCAGGTACATGAAACAAAAGTGGATGCCATGGTGCCAGTATATAGATGCAATGTCTACCCTTAGAAATTACATGTATTATTTATTATTAAAGTAATTGCCAAATGTAAAGGTGGGTATTATTCACATTAACTTTACAATATTATAGTGATTCCTAAGTATTTGTCTTTTAGGTTTTCTCTGATATGAAGGAAACTCTGGAGGACTGCTGGGACCATGACCCAGAGGCCCGTCTGACAGCGCAGTGTGCTGCTGATAGACTTGCTGCCCTCTCCCTCCATTGCCTTCAGTGACTGAGTCATATTTTCAAGTATCTGCATCTTTGATTGGAAAACTGCTAAAGAGTGAAAAAGCTACTTATTGGAGTCACATTCCATCACTTGATTTATGGCTAATAAGATCCTGGAACTACTAAGTCACAACTTCTGTTAAGACCTTGTGCAATTTACATACTGTACATGTTTTATCTCAAGAAAAATATATTTATATACCAGTTGGTGAAAATGGGGTATCCAATGCATTTTGTTAAAGGCAAAACCCTGACAGTGATAGCCATAGGATTTTTGGGAAACATTATTTAAACAAAGAGCTAATATCATGTTCATTAATGCCTATGATGAAGTTACCCCCACTAGCACTTGCTTCCAGATACAAACTATTTGTTTTTAAAAACAACTCCCCATCCCTGAATCCAAGACACCAGATTTCCATTCCCCTAAATCAATGTACTAGCAACAATATGTGATGTTACATGCATTAAACTCATAGACCATAATTGCTCCATAGTACAATGATAGTATTTTCTCTTTGTTAACAATTTTTGCATTTTTACTCATTTTTGTGACAATTTAGTCAATGCAAACTGCCCAGTTACTCCAACTTTAAATAAGACAGCCAAGCAAATACAGGCAGCTGCCTATTTGTGAAAAAGTTAACTGTAATACATATTTGGACATGTCAGTATTTTGCATTTATTTTTAATTGTCTATTTCCTGTTTTATATAGAATACCTGGACAGTTGTTGTGAAAATACCTTGGTGGGGAAACAGAAGCCACTATTTGCCAGTCAGCTAGAATTATGTATCTGTTTTGATTCTGTGTATTTTTACCTTCTTGTTGGCTGTATCTACACAAATCTTTTTTTATTTCATAACAGGAGCCACTGCGAGCCTCTGAAAAGCCCTTTATTTTGTTGTATCATTGGTTTTAGTGTATTCTATGATTAATAAAATAGCAAGGAAATATTGAATTCATTGATTTTGTTTTTAACTACTTTTTCTATTTAGTCATTTAAACCACAAAAATAGATCAAGTAAGTTGCACCAGCTGGACTCTCCCTTCCTTTACTTCAAACCTGCAAAGGAAAGCTTGCTGCATTATATATACACTTATTTATACCAGTTCTGATTCAAAAGGCTGTAGGCAATATAAACAGTTATTTATTGACACTGTAAAGTTTACATTTAATTTATAGACAACAATACTGGGCAGAATGAGATTAGATTCAGAGTCATGGACTGTGATTAAAAAAATGGAAGTGACATTAAGCGGGTGAACCTGATGTTTGTTGGTTGAAATGCTTGTAAACTGTGTTCTATGTCATAATCTATAACCTTTCATTGCTTATTCTTTCCTTGGCTCACAATAAAGTTCACGGAATGATCAGACAAGCACCCCCCGTAATAACAATGCAGTTGTGCTGAGATATAGATGTGCTGTAATTCCTTATAAATACATAACCAAATTACTGCAGATATAGAGGAAAATACTAAAGTTCAAAAAAATCATTCGGAAGTAGCGCTGTAGTCAACATCACGGGCTACTTCCGCCTATACGGCTCACCACGTCACCACAAAGGGAGGAGTTTTTCGTCACTTGCGGAAAAAGAAATCGTCGCATCTGCACCTGCGCACAACACAGTAACTGCGGATAGTGTGTGGCACAGTACAGGTAAGACAACAGTTTGGCATGCAGAGTACTTCATGTTGTGTAAAGCGATATACAGAAATCACTGGCATATAATTTATAATTTGTTATTAATTCGCTTGTTTCCATTCTAGAAGCAGTATGTTTCGTTAACTCACAAAATAACTTTTTATAAGTTATTTTGGGAGTTCACATGTACAATGTAACAGTCGAACTTATTTTTAAGGTTTTCGAAAGTTGAGCTGAAACAGCACATGAAGAATATGTGTGATTTTTTTTACATTTAGGACGATTGATGAAGCATAACGCAGTTTATTTTTCCGTTTGTCAAAACAAATTGGCTTGGTATTTATCGGAATTTTCTTGTATTAAATCAAATAATAATTATTCGTTTCTCTTCCAGATCCGGGCTGAGTCATGTGGCCTAACCAAGGTATTTATTTTTAATGCTTGAACGATCTGTTGGCTTATTTCTGCTGGCAGAATCTGGGTAAACAAGACTATCATGGCCGTAACGAATAGCTTGACCAGGAGTTCCTCGTTTGCTGTTTTGGTAGGCTGATAAGTCATAGGGCAAACTGATTTTAATAAAATGATCTTAGAAACGGAAATGGGTGTTTCTAACACAGAGACACGCCCTTGCTATTGTCTGAGGTTAAATCTTAATGCCATGTTTTTTCAGATTAAAATTTGGGCATTACTAATACAGTCTCACATATATCCTGTGGTAAATTTGTAAGGAAACACCAACTTTAAGTCTTGTAAATTATACACCAAGTTGCCTGTTTATTAGGTTCACCCCCACCTTCACACAAATTGTACAAGCACAGTGGTGTTTGAAAGTTTGTGAACCCTTCAGAACTTTCTATATCTCTGCATAAATTTGACCTAAAACTAAATCAGATTTTCACACAAGTCCTAAAAGTAGATAAAGAGAACTAAATCAAACAATTGAGTAAAAAAAATTAGACATGGATATTTATTTATTGAGGAAAATGATCCAATAGCACATATGTGTGTGGCGAAAATATGTGAACCTTTGTTTTCAGTATCTGGTGTGACCCCCCTCGTGGAGCAATAACTGCAACTAAACATTTCTGGTAATTGTAGATTAGTCCTGCACATCAGCCTGGAGGAATTTTAGACCATTCTTCCTTACAAAACAGCTTCATCTCTGTTATGTTGGTGGGTTTCCTCCCATGAACTGCTCACTTCAGGTTCTATTGGATTAAGGCCAGGACTTTGACTTGGCCATTCCAAAATCTTAAGTTTGTTCTTCTTTAACCATTCTTTGGTAGAACGGCTTGTGTGCTTAGGGTCGTCGTCTTGCTGCATGACCCACGTTCTCTTGAGATTCAGCTCACGGACAGATATCCTGACATTTTCCTTTAGAATTTGCTGGTATAATTCAGAATTCATTGTTCCATCAATGATGGCAAGCTGTCCTGGACCAGATGCAGCAAAACAGGCCCAAACCATGATACTACCACCATCGTGTTTCACAGATGGTATGAGGTTTTTATACTGGAATGCAGTGTTTTCCTTTCTCCAAACATAACGCTTCTCATTTAGACCAAAAAGCTCTATTTTGGTCTCATCCGTCCACAAAACATTGTTCCAGTAGCCTTTTGGCTTGTCCAGGTGATCTTTAGCAAACTGCAGACGGGCAGCAATGTTCTTTTTGGAGAGCAGTGGCTTTCTCCTTGCAATCCTACCATGTACACAATTGTTGTTCGGTGTCCTCCTGATGGTGGACTCATGAACATTAACATTAGCTAATGTGAGAAAGGCCTTTAGTTGCTTAGAGGTTACCTTGGGTTCCTTTGTGACCTCGCGGACTCTTATACGCCTTGCCCTTAGCGTGATCTTTGTTGGTCAACCACTCCTGGGAAGGGTAATATAGTCTTGAATTTTCTCCGTTTGTACACAATCTTATCTAACTGTGGATTAGTGGAGTCCAAACTCTTTAGAGATGGATTTGTAACTTTTTCCAGCCTGATGTGTATCAACAACTCTTCTTCTGAGGTCCTCAGAAATCTCCTTTGTTCCTGCCATGATACACTTCCACTAACGTGGAAAAAGCTGTTTTGTAAGGAGGAATGGTCTAAAATTCCTCCAGGCCGATGTGCAGGACTAATCAACGATTACCGGAAACATTTAGTTGCAGTTATTGCTGCACGGGGGGGGTCATTCCAGATACTGAAAGCAAAGGTTCACATAGTTTTACAACTCACAGATATGTGCTATTGGATCATTTTCCTCAATAAATAAATGTCCATGTCTAATTTTTTTACTCAATTGTTTGATTTAGTTCTCTTTATCTACTTTTAGAACTTGTGAAAATCTGATGTAGTTTTAGGTCAAATTTATGCAGAAATATAGAAAGTTCTGAAGGGTTCACAAACTTTCAAGCACCACTGTAAAATAAATATATGGTAAATAAATAAATAAAATGGTATAAATCAGGAAGATGAATGTTTCTAGCATAAGTTAGTGTTCAGTTGAGTGCTGGAATGGACAAAACAAGTGACCTTAGTGGCTTTGAATGACATGATAGTTAGGCACTAGGTGTCATTCTGGGCTTTGGGCCATGCACAGTTTCAAAGGTTTATCAAGAATGGTACAAAAAACTAAAAAGTGCCTGTGATTGGCAATCCTGTGGACAAAAACAGCATGTGGATCAACATTGGTGTGCAAAATGTCATCTCAAAATGCAGTGCTTTTCAGATTTTCTATCAAATGGGGTATAACATGTCTGTCTCCAATGCTGTCAGCAAAGAACAATTAAGTGTGTTCCCTTAAAACTGGTCTGTTGAGTGGAAAAAGTTTCCTGTCTGGAAGAATCCAAGCTCCTTTTGCATCCTTTTCAAATTCTGAATGATCAGAATTTGTCACAAGCAGCATGAGTCCATGGAGCCAAGCTCTGTAGGGTCAACAGTACAGTTTGGTGGTTGGAGTGTGGTCCTTGGGGGGGGGGGGTGTTCTCCTGGCCACATTAGAGTTCCTGATACACAGAATGTCTGAATAGCACAACATATCTGAACATTGTTGCTGAATAAGTTCATCCCTTCATGACTACTGTTTATCCATAGCAGTATGGCCACTTCAAGCATGGTACTATACTATGCCAGAAGGCATGTATTCCTGAAATGTGCCAGGGAGTTTTCATTGGTTTATTGGCCTACACAGTCCCAGGATCTCAACCCTGTTGACCGTCTTTGGGATGAGATTTCATCAAATCTGCAGCAGCTATGCAAGGCAATCATTTTGGCATGGCACAACATTTCTGCACAGTGCATTCAGCATGTTGTAGAATCCATGCCAGATGAATTCATGCTGTTGCAAAGGCCAAAGGAGGCATAACATAGTAATTAATAGGTGTACCTAATAAACTAGTGACTTAGGGTAAAGTTTAAAGTGTTGTATTTCATTGATGATAGTTATTGACTGATGTATGTGTAATCACTGTCACTATTTCCAGGACCTCCAATGAATTATCCCACTGGTCCAGCAGCGACCAACCCAGCTTTTCCTCCTGGGCAGAATACAGCCTACATACCTGGGCAGGATCCATCCCTTCTTCCAAGCCAAAATCCTGTTTACCCACCCAGGGTAAATCCAGCAGTTCCTCCTGGTGTCATGCCTTACCCAGTGCCAGGACAACAGCCATATCCCATGGGTCCTGGTGTTCCTGGTTTCCCTGGAAACAATATGTCTGGGGGGTTTCATCCTGGTATGCACCCTCAGCCAGGGGGTTGTTACCCTGTAGTTGGTGGGCTGGCAGGTGCAGGCACTATGGTGGCTGGACATAAAATGAATAAGAAGATGAAGAAGAAGATGAAGAAAGCCCACAAACACCATAAGCATGGGAAGGTAGGTCACAGTACATAAAAGTACACAAGTATCTCACCGGATGGCACGTGGACTTTGAGTTAAACTAATTATGTCATAATGTTAAATATCTTGTGATCTGTGACTCATTTGAAGCAGATTTCCTTGTGGTGTCAAACCAATGTTGGTTTTTAATTTTTTTTAATATGACTTAGTTATATTAAAATGACATTGTTAATAACTACCACACTGAACTCTATTAGGTAGATCTTAGCGAGTAAATATGTATGTATGATTTGTGGTTATCTTGCACGTTATCTATGAATATTTGGTAAATGTATTTGGTTGTGTTTTAACATGTTTATTTCTCTCTTTTCAGCATTCATCTAGCAGCAGCAGCAGCAGCAGTGATTCTGACTAATGTAACAGATATGAAAAGCACTCTGTAAGGCAGATATTGTTAAGCTCACATGAGACTGTGTTCTGGGAGTTAAGATGCTTGAGGAACTTAGGGGAACAAAATGGAATTTAGAGCCCATTTTATGCTGAATGTAGCGATTGTAAACTACTGAGATTCTGGATATATTTTTTTCCTGGCCACTTTATGTATCATTTAGCTTTCTGGTCAACTGCCTTGTAATATCATAGTTTTAAGTATAGTATCTCCAGACATTTTGATTAGCTATGATTTACATGTTATGCTATTATGAATATATCATTTATAATGTGGCTGGTTCATTTGATATGCTGCTATAGAAATGTGGACATAAACTAAATTTATATAAGATTACTGAATATATCTATACAAGTTTAAGTGTTTATTTGTAAAATTCAAGATAAGTAAGCCAATTGAACACTATTCCAGGGACCACTTAAATGCATTTACTTCTCTAAACATATGCAGTACAGACATTGAATAAATTCCACGTAAAATATTAACTTATTCCCTGTGTGAAAACTGGTTGAAATGACATGGAAAATAAATCGTTACTTTGTGTATCCAATACACTGAAATTTGTTTTAAATGCACCTTTTATTTTGTGTATTTAACTGATTTAGTTTATGGGTAACAATAAGCCTTAATAAAATCAAAGCATTATTTGTAACGATGGTCATTACTTCACCTTAAGCAAACTGCAACAAGCAGTTCCAAAGCAAATAATTTTAATTCAACTTGAGATGAGATTAAAATTCACACCCAGTGTCAGTAACTGATTAAGTATAATCAGCAGCTTTGTTGATGATAAATCTCCAAGATGTTTTAATTCCTCACCATGGGTTTGAGTGGAATTTCTAATGTTCCTTAAAGATGTTTCACTCATTCATGTAATTCTGATTTCATATAAAAAAATGACATGCATTTCAAGTTAACTAGCGATCTTTAGCTGCGAAAGTGTGTGGCTGAATGAGTGTGAGCGGCTGCCTGGTGATGGACTGTCTTCCCCTTTGAACACTGCACTTGCTAGTGTTGCTCACTGTGGCCTGCCACCACCCTCACCTGTACATGCGTTTAACAAAAGTGAGTATTTAAACAAATCAGCTCACACATTCTTTAAGATAATATACAGAAGTAAGGGGCTAGATGTCGGTTTTTTTAAAAGCTCAATTTAGAAGACATCTTTTAAAAACTTCTGGTATTTATACTTAATTTATGGCATATTCAGAAGATTTAAATATACTATAAATTTGGTGATAAAATGTATTAAAGGGATTACTTCCTTTTCCTTTACAATTATGTATCAGTATTAACACAAAATAATAAACCTGAAAACATCTGACATGCAGCAAATAAAGTCGGTGCTCATAAAACAAGGATTATAGCACCATTTCAATGACATCCTATAGTCAACCTCGACAGAACACTGCTCACTGCACAGGTGAAGGAAAACATCATATTTGAACTTTGGAAAAGTTAAAAGGTAGCATTTACAAATTATAGTTGGCAAGTAGTGTTAAAGATGGTTGTTTTATAACCCCCTACTCCTTGTACTGTAATACCTTTTGATCCAGCAATTGTATGTACTCTGAACTGGGACTGTATAAACGCCCTGCTGTGTAAAAGGGTTAATTACAGTAAAGTTTGTCTAAAATTGTATGTCGTTGTGGACAAAGATGTAAGCTATAAATACTCGAAAGATGTGTATATTTAATTGTAAAATTTTAAGTTTAAAAAGCAGTATTTCCCTTGACCATACATTCAGTTTCATGCTGTGCATTTACTCGTAATTGTAATTGTATTTATACAGTTAGTGCCCTTTAACAAATTTACAATAGTTAAGTAGCTGTACAGTAACTGATGCTACTTACAACATTTCTTTGTTTCATTTATTTCGAGCTAACATACGGTACTTAACATGTAGAAAACGAAACTAATAGTTTGTGGCTGCATTTTAACGGCTTAATATCTTTGAACATTTTATTTTAGACATTTTATTGCAAATTACACAATTATAACGGTCATTTGCTGTGTACAAAAAGTCAAGCACAATACTTTTGCTTACATTTTGAAATGTGTTTCTAGTATTAAATCATCGGCAACTTTTCTGCCATGGATCAAATAGTAAAAATACTACGACCTTTTGTAGAGTGGTAAAGAATAACGGCAATAATAATATTAACCGAAGTCTTTGCGATGTAGCGTTTGACACCAGCGGTAAACACGGACTCTACCGGACAAACCTGCCGATCTCGTGCCGAAGACCTCCGCTAATTCCGCTAATGAACTCACACCTTCCGGCACGCAGTTCACGGGAAACCGCCCCGCACGAGCATCAACATGACGACACGGCGCGGCACGTGCCGAGTCCCGCTGCGCCGCCGCCGCCACGGACGACGTCAGCGGGTCGCGCGACGCGTCTCTGCACAGGAACGTGACGTTGTTTTTCTTGTTTGGCGACCTCGAGCCTGCGAAAGCCTGCTGTCGACACAAGAATATACGCATTTATTAAAACAAGTGCGTGTCCGGAGCGACTTGGACTCGTTTCGCCACTCCTCCGCTTCCGTGGGGGCTGCGCGTGTTAATCGGGGGTTCGAACCCAGGGGGTGGGGATGGGTGAAGGGTGAAAGTTGAGAGGTGGCCGTTTTGTTGTCTTTGTGTGAAAGAGTGGAGCTCCATCTCGCAGCGAACGCGTTTCCCTTTCCCCCAAGTCCTTCTGGAAGGCTCCCCCCGGGGTGCAAACCCTCCCAAACCTACCCCCTCCGCCCTCGGAACCCTTCCCTACCCCGGAAAGCGCCTGCAAGCGGCCACGTCAGGTAAGCGTGCACGAGGTTCCGTTTGGCGTCGGGGGGGGGGCTGTCGGTGGCAAGGAGGCGACTGCCGCGCGCTGGTTGACGGTTCGAGCTGCGCCGCGAGGCCGCGCGCTGCTCGTCCCCGCTGCTAACCTTGTCGCTCTGCGTCGTAAACTCAGGGTCTGCGCGATCGCCCTTGTGGGTCCACTTTCCCCTCGCTGGTGTCAGTGCTCGTGCACGAGTGGCCTGCTCGCAACGTCGGCCACGCGTCTTCGTACCCCCCCCCCCCCCTCTCCTAGTTGGCGGACATTGGCTATTTACAATGTACCAAATGAGTGTTTGAAGGCAAGCGGGTCGTTTGCGATGGACGGAGCGCGCGCTGGCTGCTGACTGACTGCACTGGTAGTTCTCAGTCAAATAAAGCTTAAATGTTACTCTTTTTGTTTTCCTTTAAAAGGGGTTGGTATTTTTATATTGTTTATGTAACTACCAGGTATTCTGGGCCACAGACGTGACGGGGGGCGTGTCCACCCAGTGTTCAACGCGCCTGATAGCCCTCTCCGGCATTGATGTACTTTTTCCACTGAACATTATTGCTCATGTTTTTGGTCCCTCAGTAACTGGCAGTCTGTGGTACCCGTGTACTGAGTTGTCCAGGTGTGAACGCACCACATGTTATTGTTTATTTTAGACCTATGCTTCAGCTGATGCATGAAGTAAGATGGAATAAGAGTTGATGTATGCTTCCTTCTTAACAGAAAGGTGAATCTGTAAAGAAAATGAGAGAAGAGCTAAGATCTATGTGCTTTTTAAAGTGGAATAGTTTAATCTATAAAAAGGTCATTCAGACTATCTTGTTTACAGAATATAAATTCAGATTTACTTCAAGAATGGAGGAAAGTGATACACATCGTATTGCATGCGAAATGCCTGGCTGGGGCTACCAACGTTTGACAGCAGTGTGTTTCTTAGACATGACCAACAAGGATGGAAACACAGATGGAGTTTTGGCACATACATGATGGGTGAAGGTGTTGGATGTGACTCTGAAAAAAGTTTTTAGGCATTAATTTTGCTTAAATTCAATTTTGTGGGGGAAAATTACGTGCGTATACACACACACACACTGTGCTGTAAGTGTGTAATGAACTTTGTGTGCCTAATGGAGATGAATGGAGGAAAGAGAGGAAAAGAGAACTGCTTATGCTTTATGTTTTACTTGTTGTTGTCATTGTATTTTCTGCGGTTTGTTGGCTTGTTCCAGACAGTCATCAAGGTTGTTATTGTTTTAATGTTGTCTTCTTCCCTAGATTCCATTCTTTTGACCAAAGACACCAGCTATTTGACTGTCCAGGTTCTTTCACCCAACACTGCAGTAATGGACTCCGGTGTGATTGAAGGAGGACTTAATGTCACTCTCACCATCAGGTTGCTCATGCATGGGAAGGTTAGCATGTCCACTTTATTCACAGAGATGACAGTTCAAATGAGAGTTACGTTCAACCTTTTTTAGTTTTGAGATATGAAATTTATGTTTATGTTATGGTACTTTTGGGGTTTCAAACATATTTTTGAACTTGCTGACTTAATGTCCTTGATTTTAAATTTTTTTGAATTTCATAAGAATGGTGAATGACATTGAACATGCAAATTATATTCCTGTGTTCTGTGTTTCTTACAACTTTTTAGGAAGTTGGAAGTATTATTGGCAAGGTAAGTAATACGAACTCTGGCTCTTCCAAAGTTGTGCTCAGCTTCAGCTGACGGATGAAGTAAGACGGAATAAGAGTTGATGTATGCTTCCTTCTTAACAGAAAGGTGAATCTGTAAAGAAAATGAGAGAAGAGGTAAGATCTATGTGCTTTTTAAAGTGGAACAGTCTAACCTATAAAAAGCTCATTCAGACTATCCTATTTACAGAATATAAATTCAGATTTAATACATGAAAGGACGAAAGTGATACACATCATGTTGCATCCAAAAAACAAATTTGCATTTAAAATAAAGCAGCACTTTATCACCTGTGCTTTCTGGGATAGGCTCCAGATCACCACAGCACAGACTGTGAGCTTTTAGTGATGATGGTTGGATGGATGAATGAATGACTGAAAAGATGAGATCATTCTATATTCTTGCTGTTCAGAGTGGTGCACGGATCAACATCTCAGAGGGGAACTGTCCGGAGAGGATAATCACTTTGGCAGGACCCACCACCGCCATCTTCAAAGCCTTCTCGATGATTATTGAGAAACTGGAGGAGGTGTGCCTCTTTCAGTCACCTGTATTACCCACCTCTTTTTGTGTGCTGACATTTATAGTTTTTTCCTGTCATTTTATAAATGCTGCACAGCAAGTTCTGGTGTGTGACCTCTCCCTCACCTTCCTCCAGGACATAAGTAGCGCCATGACAAACAGCACAGCCACCAGCAAGCCACCTGTGACTCTCCGTATTGTGGTACCTGCCAGCCAGTGTGGCTCACTTATTGGCAAGGGTGGCTGCAAGATCAAGGAGATAAGAGAGGTGGGCATGGCTGGGGTGCTTAATAGGGCTGTAGGTGTATGGAATGCTATGTTTTTTTTTCTTTTTTTTTTTTTAATAACCAGGACGTTGGTTGGTGAAGCACAATGAGGGGTCAGATTTATTGTTCACCAACTGTAGGTATTAAAAGGCATTTTTCAGCTATTAAAATGTGTGCTGTCTCTCATAATAGTGACATAATGTAAGCATTTCATTACATGCTTGAGGGTGAAGATCAACAGACTTTCTATGTATGGCAATAAACTATTTTAAAGGGTGTCTCAGTCCCTCTGTGACAGTTTGATTCTGTGTATTCACTGGGGAGACTAGCAGAAGTAGCTAGAAGTTGAGCTATGCAAGGAAGCCTGCTGTAGGCTTTTAAACACATGAAGCCCTCACACCTGCTAACCGTCTAGCCTGAAGGCATCTTTGGGAAATGCTTAGCTGTGCTTCTGTCCTCCTAGTCAACAGGTGCACAAGTTCAGGTAGCAGGCGATATGCTTCCAAATTCCACAGAGCGAGCCATCACCATTGCAGGCACTCCTCAGTCCATCATCGAGTGTGTCAAGCAGATCTGTGTGGTCATGCTTGAGGTATGAGTACAGAGCACCTTTTTCTTCGGTATTATGAATTATTTTCATGAAAGTCCAAGCAGTATCTGTTGGGAGAAAAACGAATAAATATTTGTGTCCAGTAAACTTCCTGTCAGTACTTCACTCTTTTTTTTTTTTTTTTTTTTTTTTTCCCTGCCCCTGTTTCTTCCTGCAGTCTCCTCCAAAGGGTGTTACCATCCCATATAGACCCAAGCCATCAGGCTCTCCTGTTATCTTTGCAGGAGGTCAGGTATGTACCAGGCTTGGGGCAGGTATCCTGTTTTTGTTGGAGACAGTCCTTAAATTTGAGTAAGTCACTGAATCTTGTTAAACAACATTGCTTCACCTTTTCTGTTTTTTACATTTCTTAAAGTGACAAGGTAAAACCCATTTACTTGAAAACTTATCCTATTACATTATATATGCTCTGTGAAATTAGGGGCCAATATATATGACACTGGAATGTAATATATCAAACTGCAGTATTCTAGTCTGTCAAATGTATTGCAGTGTAGTAATTAAGTACCTTTTAATGAATTTGGAGTAACATGCATTTTATTTGTAGCACTTTTTTAGCCACCTAATCATATGATGCTTAGATTCCCTTTGAAACTGAATGTTGCTGTATAACCATATAACTTCTTTTCTGAAATGAAACTTTCACCTAGTTACACATGTCAAAATATTTAGTAGGATTGCAAATAATCTGTCTAATACCCTACAATTATACTGTATGATTTTTAGATGTGACAACCTAGACCTTGCACTTAGTTTGTTCTGGTTTGAACACTAAGTGAAATGTTTCCGAAATGTCACGTTCCTAAAGTCCTCTCCAAGTTACTCTACTAGCCTATAATTTTGCCTTTGGCTTGTATGAAATTAAGACCTTAATGATCACAGTGTCAGAGTTTTAAACCTTTTATTTAGAAATTGTTCAGTTGGTGCATAAAGTTTGGTTATATGATTGATAACATCAACGGTGATGTCAGAAGCTTATTGTGTTTTCTTATCAGTCCTACAGGTTAAATGTTATTGCATGCATGCAATTTATTTTTGAGTAGATGTTTAAAAAGAAATAACAAAAATATGCTAAAATATTATATGGTGTCTGTATTGTTGGCAGATGGGACACAGGAATTAAAAACAAGAAAAAGGTTCTGTGCTCTGAATTTTGCAGTTGGATTTAAAGATTTTCATTTGGCAGTCTCTTCTTTTGGCAATGACAGAATTTACATAAATACTTGTGAAAATGACTTAAGCAATTTTTTAGACATATGCCATTTTTGGGCAGTCTACAAGAGAAATATTTGTACATATTGATGCTTCAGCAAAATCGCAGATTAATTCCATATACTGTTTCTGCTTATGGTTTTTGACAGAATTCCGTCCAGCTGAAACATTTTCTTTTTTGTGTTTTGATGTTGGTTTATGGCATGTGGGCAAAAAATAGCTGTTTTGGCCTGTTAATAAATTCTATATTTCATAAAAATGCAAAATTTTGGCTGCTTATATGTGGTAAAAGATCGGAAGCAAAATTGATCAGCACAGATTCTGTATTGGACTTTATGATTTAATTACTATATTGGATTTTCCGGGAAATTTGACATGTCCTGGTGCTGGATATCGACTAATTACTGAACGTGTGGTATTTAAGGGGACACCTTAAGGTAGACGGCCTGACTGCCAAGAGAGATAATCTAATCTATATAATTTCTCATGATAATTTTTTCATTATTATTTAATTTTTTTCCCCCACATTATTTCATTTGAAGACAACAAAACAAGTTGTTTTGGATTGAAACGTATAGTAATTGTAAAGACTTCAGACACCCACAAGTGTTGTTAATTTCAATATTTAATTTCCCATAGTGGCTAGGTAAGTTTCAGATCTAGCTGGTCAAAGTGGAAACAAAAACATATTCAGAATCTTGCCCTAAGGTAGAAGGATGTCTTTTACAATTTATGTTTTTTTTTTTTTTTTTTTTTTTTTTTTAATTTGGCACCAAGCTGGGGCAAATTGGGGTCCTCGAGGTGAAAGTGCTGGCTTTGGGTGTTGGGTGTCTGTTAGTCAGGATATTAGGTGCTCTCCTCAACACTGTGTTCTTATTGCAGGCGTATGCCGTTCAAGGACAGCACGTGATTCCACAGCCTGATGTAAGTGCTGTAGTTTTCACTCCACCATCCGTGCAGCCTTGAACACCTACCCCCCAGCTGCACGGGAGGGGCCGGGGCAAACTGTAGGTCAGCGATATTCAGTTCAGAAGTCCATAAGACTTACTCCAGCAGCTTTTTATTTCAGCCTTCCTCCCCTCCAACCAGGTTGCTGAGTCTGTTACTGCAGGTTTTTCTTTCAAATTCAGTAGCGCAGCTTATTTGTTTGCGTTAAAAAAAAAATTAAATGCGTATTTTATCAATCAGCACGTATTTTTTAGGTGATTTATGAGGTAGGATTGATCAGTGCTTTTTGAAATTCATGCTTTGAAGAAAAGATTGGTAGTAGATTGCTCAGTGCATTAGTGTTCTTGTTCAGTCATTGTTCATTTATCCTACTCTCGCCTGCATTTTCTCTGACCTGTGTGTTCTCGTATCCCATTGCGCTGGCTCAAATGTATACTGTGCTCCTGTTGTGAAGTATTTATTAGGAAGAAACTTGGAAATGTCAGAGATGCTGGTTTGATGAGGAGAGTATATGTGTTGTTCACCACACCTCAAGCAAAATACTAGGGTGGAAATAATTCTCACCTTGTTCCACATTATGTAGTTCCAAACAGAAGCAGTCAAACTGTTTAACCCCTCTGCCTTTGTGGCAGCATGTTGAATACATGATGTTTCTTGCCTGTCTTGGGTTAAAATGGGCCTAAATGGAAATATCGAGGTTTTTTCTGCTTATATTAGCGAAAGAGCAGGTTATTAAAATGGCTAAATATTTTAAACATTTTTTACTTTTTAGACCTGAAAACATTACTGCAGCAATACAACCCTAGCTATTACAGTTCTGTTCAGGCAGTCATGTAAAACACAACAATGAGTGTAATTTTAGAAGTAAGTGTACGTGTGTGTGCACAAAGTAAGATTACTTTGGCCATGTAAAGAGCATGACTCATGGCCTTACCAACCAATGGATACCCAGATTGAAGCAAAGAAGAAAAATACAACAAACATTAAAACATTCTTTAAAAAATTATGACAAGTCTGGGTTATGACGAGTCTGACAACAGAAAAGCAGGATGGTTGTTCAGATGTTGTATTAAAAGACAAATATGAAGCATTGTAGGCATATTATTTTACCACTTTTAAAAATGCAAGCTTCAAAGCATATATTATGTAAGCCTCAGTGGTATCCCAGAGAAATAGTTGCTAGTAAACTTCTTGAGAGTTAGGATTACTATTTTAAATTATTGTTTCTAAGTTTCTGAATAAAGCAGCCAAGTGAACCATCCATCACTAAGCTGCATTGATTCCATAGTTCACGGTGGCTATATTAGATTGGGCCACTAAGCCACTTCAAACTCCAAATGAAATAGTGACATATAGATTGACACAGAATTACACTCTAAAGGCTTCTGGTTTGTGTCCCATTTTTTTTTAAGTCTCCCATTGTTTAATAATCTTAACGGAAGTGGCTCATAAACCAGAGGCCTACTAGAGACTGAAGCATTTCTGACACAATAAAAAAATTTTTTACTGTAATGCTGAATAATAAGGTATATGTCAATTAATAGTGTTGTCTTTTCATATCCATTGTTAACACACATGTACCTTGTCCATAAACTTGAATCTGTGTGACATGAAATTACAATTACAATAATTGAAACTGGGCAGAGCAGTCTAAACAGTACAGTTAAACAAATCATTTCATTAGTGGATTGCCATCCCTTTTTAACTTGGCATCTTTGTGTGCCTCTTGTGGTTGGGATCCTCGTCACTGTAGTTAGGGATTCTTGCCTTTTTTTACCATCACACCACTCCTTAAGATGAATTTAATGTTTACACTTCCTTTCCTTGCTCATATTAATCTATCCAGTCAGGACATAATTAATAGAAATTTTATTTCTCGCCAATTCCTCACATATAAATCCAAATAGAATTAAGAATTTTGCACGTTTTTTTGCAAACTCTCCAGGGGAGCTGAGACACCTCACAGGTTAAGATCCTCTGCTGTAAATCATCAAATGCATGATTCACTACAATGTGGTGTACAAAATTACAAACATTAGTCTTGTGCTAATTAAAATGGGGACATTCTGAAGTGATTTGAATTATACAGATAGAACTGGTTACATGTGAAGCATGTTTATATATGTTTGAGGGAACAAGAAGTTGATGGCTTAGCAGAAACTAGTTGTCTCACTTTTTGTAAATTAAATGTGTCTCTGGATTTCTTTACTGGCCCATCTCTATTGTGTGTTGAGCAGTGCAACATTTTTACAAATATTAACAAATTTACAGGTAATTATTAATAGAAGTGGCAGTTCTGGGTAGCAGCAGAAATACATGCAATGTTCTGGCTCTTTCCAGGCTGCTTTGTAGATCAGTGAGGGATGAGCATTTCACTGAGCGCCGAGTTGCCATTTTGTCAGAGTTGTTACGCCTCTATAAGATATCACTGCCTTTTAGTGGTTTTGAATGATATTTGCACATTTAAAAGCTTTGAAAGAGAAAGTAAGATTGGCTCCTTTGTTAAACAGTCACACGGTACCATCATGCTGACCATGGTCTCGTTCATTTCCTTTTCTTTTCTTTGTTTCCCACTCTTTTTCTCACAGTCCTGCTCTGCCTCCATTTCTCCACAGCTCACAAAACTTCACCAGCTGGCTATGCAGCAAAGCCCGTTTCCACTGACCCCAGGCAATCAGGGTTTTTCTGGTAGGTCTGTTTTGGGTGGGAATCCTTGCCTCTTCAAATTATTCTTGTTATATCAATATATACATTGTTTGTAAATGTAAATAGTACACAAAGTGATATTTGAAACTGGATTATTTTATGCATATATCTATAAACCCATCCATTATAATTAACCTATTCACAACTTGTGTATTTTGAATAAACTATAGCTCGCTGTCTTGCAGAATAACAGCACTTATTTCAGTTAAGTTAAAAAAGAAAAAAGTTAACTTTAATAGATGTTTATTATTTGTGAGTTGTGTACAAATTGCAGGGAGAAGGTTTGGTTTAAATGCGACTTCAAGGGATTCTTCTATTTGTGTGTGTCTGGGTGTATGTTCCTGTATGCATGTTCTTTTTCCCTTCAGGAATTGATGCCTCCGCTCAAACTGGTTCTCATGAAATGACCATTCCAAATGACGTGAGTTTTCTGTAATGAGATCAAATCTTTATTTTATCAATTTTTATATTGTCTCAAAATGCAGTCTTCTTCCACTTAGCAGATACAAATTGTTTCTGAAAATGTGTCTGTTTGGTCAGTTTGCTTTAAACAAAGAATTCATTTCCATTACTTATTATCATTATATTATTAGTTTATGGAGAATAATTATAACTCATTCCTCCATCCCCAAGAAGTTTGAAAAAAGCTACATTAATTAAAGAGCTTTAGAAAATGTCTTGATGGCCATTTCAGATTTGTCATAATATGAACAAAGATACAATTGAGACGTTTAAAAAAGTAATAGCTTTGTTTACAGTCAGTTTTATTGTAATTGTGTTTTAATTATAAGGTTTTGATATTGGGATAAATAAATGGAGGAACAAAATATGTATAAAACAAACTCTTTGCAGTGTGACCATAACATAGTTGCATTCTAGAAATTCTAAATCATATTATGCATGATTATGCTGATGATGATAAAAATGTAGCATCAGCACTGTCATCACAAAATACTGATGCATGAAATATATAAAATAAAACTTAACTTTTGAAGAAGAAAGAGGCATTGAAAGGAATGGGTGTGGATTGTAGAGTTATTTGTCCTGAGCTGGGGCTGGAGGATCTGACCTGTTTTCTGTTATAATGTTTTCACTTGGCCTCATCAAGATGCTTACCAATAGTTTATCTCCCAATACTGGAAAAAATGGATATACATTTGTTCAGTGCAAACTTCTGTGAGACTAACTGGTCTGCTATCCAGGTGATGAGTGTAATTCTCTCTCTGTTTGCATATAACATCAGTTAAAGTTTTGAAAACTGGCTTTCAGAAGTGTTTCTACCTATAATGAAAAACCTGACACCCAAGATACTGAGCATATAGTAATAAAGCTGGCTCTGTTATGTTTGCATTTGTTAACAGTACTGTTGCTGATTTTGTCTATATTTTATTGTTAATAAATAAAATGCTAGATGGATAAAATGCCACTATATGAAGACAATGGGCCCTGAACTTCATTAGTCAGTTTGTTCATAATGTCATCATCACTTTTACCACATCTATATCAATAAAAGCTGAATAATATGACAAATTGGCTCAATGTGGCAGATAATATGGATCACTTTTTGAAGTCCTCCCTGTATTTCGGAAATGAACGTAACTAGTGCCCCCTTTTTTCCTTTCAGTTAATTGGTTGCATTATCGGCCGCCAAGGTGCCAAGATCAATGAGATTAGGCAAATGTCTGGGGCCCAGATCAAGATCGCCAACCCAGTGGAAGGTTCCACTGACCGACAGGTCACCATTACCGGATCGGCTGCCAGCATCAGCCTGGCAGAATACCTCATCAATGCCAGGTGATTAAAACGTCTGTGCTACTCCCAGCCACTGATGGACAGAGGTTGGCTCATATTTCATTTTAACCTCCCCTGCTCTCACCATTTCTAATGTCCTGACTTTTTAACACAGTGCTTGAAGGTTTCCGTTATGAAAATAATCCACTGTGGATGATTCTCAAATGCTTCAGTTCACCACTCTTCTGTTGTGAGGCTCCTAACCTTAACCTTACTGGCATGTGGAGAGTTTTATTCTGACTCGTCCTGCAGTTTTAGTGGAACTGTTCTGCCAGTAAGGTTTGCTGTCCTGTGCCTTGTTTGTCAAGTTCTCCCCACGTCAGTGTGTGCCCCTATTCTCCAAAGCTGGGACGTCCTCCCTCGCTCCTTCCCTGGCCCTTCACCCAGCCTGCCCTGTAACCCGTCCCGACTGTGTGTCCCTCTGTTTTTTCCCCTCTTCTCTCTCTCTCTCTCTCTCTGCAGCATAGAGTCCTCTAAACCTTCCTCCTTGAACCTTGAACAGACCCACAGCACGAGCCTCTGCACTCTCTCCACTACTACCACCACTCCTGCTGCTGCTGCTACTACAGCTGCTACCTCTTGCTCTTCCTCCTCCTCGTGTGTGGTGCCCTCCCCAGCCTCCATCTCCCTGTCCTCCCTACTGGCAGCAGGCCCCTCCCCCTCCACCTCCACGTCCTCCTCCGATCCCGCAGTCCCCAGCTCTCCTGCCTGTGTTTCCAGTCTGCTCGGCCTCAAACCCCTCCCCCTTCTGGCCCTCCATGTTGTCAGCGGGACATCTTCCAGTAGTCCTGCCCCCTCAGCCACTGCAGAGCCTAAACTTTCAGCAGACTTGGGCTCCAAGTCTAAGAAGCGGAGGCTCTCCCCATATTAGAATGATTCTTATTGATTAAAAGTGCAAAGGTATCTCTACATCACCATATTTGCACTGTCTCTGGACACAACTGTGTAGCATGCTGTCTTATTCACTGAAATAAATATCCCAGACTGCCATTGTAATTTATTGGCTAGTCTACAGCTTCCCCAAACTGCTTGATGTGAAATGGAGGCTTCAGTATGTATTGTCAGTTATTTTATTGAACAGTTTGGACTCCAAAGTAATGTAATATAAAGGCTCTGGGTCTTCACTTTGTCTTTTTGAAGTGTGCAAGCATTTTGTGCTATAATTTGCCTGCTGAACAAGAACTGAACTAAAATGCTTTGCACAGTTTTTTGATCAGTCTGGACAGTGAAAATTGGATCAGATGTCTTATTCAGGAACATGTGTAATAAGTGTTTTTGTACCTGCACAGTTTGACAGAACAATATTTATTTTAATGTAATAATTATGCTAGTTATAAGTGTGATGTTTATTGGTAATACCCAATTCAGTGATGCTATCCTCATTTTGGGTTCATCTTTTGACAGCCCTGTCTGGAAATGTTAGGTTTGCAGGAACTATCAGAACTGCCCTCGGTCAGTCCGAGGAAAATTGTACGTTGTCCAGTTCAGTATCATGAATTGATTCAATTTTAATTCAGTTTATTTTTATAGAGTGCTCTGTTCACACAGTGACACAGATCAATGGGAAAAAAAAACTCCAGTGAGTGACATAAAGTAGCAGTTATACTTAACTACAGTGTAAGTAACCTGGTAACCGAGGAGAGGAAAACAAAAACTTCCACATGCAGAGGGAGAAAACAAACCTCTGGGGTTGATTTGAACTGTTCCCTGCTTTCCCATCTAACATGACAGTGGTCAGGCTAAGCAGGGAGATGTTGCACCCTGTTTGTAGACAGTATTAAGGAGAGAGGGAGGTCAGGACATTGGCAGGAATTTTCTGAAATGGAGAAGCAGGGATTCAGGGAAAAGAGCTTTTAAAGGGCTTGCTTCTTCTGAAAATGTTGTGCATGTGCATTTTTTTTCCTTTATATACATGATTTGCAATACAGAATGTATTGGGTAATGTTTTATTTTGCAAATTGACTCTTATTCTGAAAGGCTTCATTATTATTTGTGTTGTTGTTCCTCCTCTCCCTTCCACCCACCCCTCCCCCTCGGTATCTCCAATATCTCACTCCAGGCTCTCCTCCGAAGCAACAGGACTGGCAACCAACTGACACATGACACTGCATCTGCACTAAGCCCCAACACACACTTTTTACCATCAGCTCCTCTAAAGTGGTTCATGCAAAAATCCAGTTCCAGCTGTTCACTTTGTTATATTTAAGCCCACTTTTACTTTTGTCTGCCTACCTATTTATTTTCCCCTTAGATGTTTGTTTTTATTGCCTCTGAGTTATTCTGGTGTTTTTAAGGATATTATTTTGACGGGGAACACTTGCTCTCTCCCTGTCATTGTGAATTTACTTTCTCAAAAATATCGGAGGACAAATCTAAATATGCATAAGCTTTAGTTCTGTAATGCTGGATTTTTCGTTAAACATAAACAGTAATAAAAAAAATGCAAATGGAAAATGCTATTTTCTTCTGTTTAATTTTATATTTTTACTTTTGGTTTACTAAAGCAGCCCACACCCTTGTAAATTTGCAAACTCTTTTCCATGTTTGAGTATGGCAAATCTTACACACATTATTGGAAGTTCTTCACAAAATGGAAATGTTGTTCATTCATGTGTAAAAGATGCTAAATTTGTTGTCAGTCATGCTGTTGGGTTATTGAAACACTACACTGTCCCCAAATAGTCATTTTGAATCTGAAAATGAGAACTGTCGAATTAAAAACTTTGGTTTTCTTTTTCCATTTTTGTTTTTACTTTTCTCATTTTTCCACACAATCTTCTACAATATAAAATTCAGAGAAATAGTTTGATTAAAAAATAAAAATGTTCTTAACATTTCAACACTTTTCAGCTATTTCAAAGTTTTGTAGTGCATTATTGTCACACAAAGCAATGCTGTGACAATTTTGAAATGTTTAGAATGTTCTCATTTTTCAATCCAACCATTTTATGAATTTTAGCTTGCAGAAAATTGTTTAAATAAAAGTAAAAATAAAAAAATCTGAAAATAAATTATACCCCTACCAACTATATAAATTAACACTTATCTCACATTCAAACCTTAAAAATAACTAGTTTATGGAGAAATTCGAGGTTAAACAAAACACATATTCACTTGGGTGTGTTTGGCATTTAGGTATGTTCTTTACTGGCATATTTTGTCCATCTTAATTTAAAAATTGTCATTCCTATTTCTATGAATTTTTGACCTGTTATTTCTGAATTGTGAAGTGTTTGTATTTGAGATGGGGGGGGTCTGGGTGTAGCAGGGAGACAGAGCACTTCTTTTCCTTTCTTTTTCCTCAAAGGACTGCTAAAAACCAAGTTGGAATATCTGTTTTAATTGGGGGAAAATATATATATTTTTTTAATCTACCAAAGAAGATGACGTCACGTGTCTGACATTATATACGCTGAGACGAAGTGGTAATAATGGATTAACACTAATTTCCTGCTTCTCTTTGTTCAGTTTTATTACAGGAAAGAAATTTTGCATGTTTTCAAAAACACTGTAGACCTGGGTACCACAGAATAAAAAACGGAATTAAAATTCAATGCTAGAACTGATGGCTTTTGAGATGTTTTTTTTCCCATGTTGCTCTCATCTGTCGCAATGTGGAGGTGTGCAATATTTCAACTAAAGATGCTGGAGAGCCACGCTAAAGGTCAGTCATAACTTTTTAAACATTTACAGCTTCTCACAGCTCTCATTTAAACTGTTTTCTTTATAAAATTCTCTACCAATAGTGTTTGTATCTGTAGATGATTTAGTAAAGTTTCTGTATTTTTGCTTATTTTCTATTTGGATTTAATTTTACCCCTTTTTGGGGGGGGGGGGGGCTGGTAAGTTGCCTTCAAATTTGCATTATGGTGTTTAGTGCAATACTTTGGTTTGCAGTTCTGAGCCTATGGATACTAATGTCCTCTTTTTTTAACTTCTTTTTAGGCTGGCAAAAGTGCCCTGTACAGAAATGCTGTTAATTCCAGCCTCACCTTTTCAGTATAACTGATGCTTTAGGGAAGTAGTAGTTTAGCTGTTCAATTGCCATTAAGACTTAGTGTGTTCAGACAGTATCAGGGCAGTGTCATTCTCCATTGTGAGAATTTTATTAAACCTAAAATGTTTTTTCCCTCCTCACAACACAATAAATTGAATACATCTGATGTCAAATATTAGATTCTTGGTCAAAATGGTTGAAAAAATATTTGTATTTGTCACATACAAAAGCACACATTCAACAGAACATTGAAAGACATGATAGTTGAATTACCACTGGTATGTCTGTATGGACCTTACATCTAGATTTAGGTATTTTTGTCCATTAGTTTAGTCCAACTCTGTCAAGTTGGGCAGCATCAATGGGCAGTGATTTTTCAAATCATCTTGTTGATGCCCATCAAGTCAATGTTGACTCTTGGCAGTCTGCTGTCTTCTGCTAGTGTCTGTAGTCATTGTGTCTTACCTTTGTTGTATTTACAAATCTCTGCTATTATGTGTATCTTCAAAGTTGTTGCATAATATGCAACACAAGCAGCCAAAAAGAGATACAATAATACATTTCTCTATAAGAGTTACCCAGCTGTTCAAATGGGTAAATCATTGCAATTAGTTTAGCATTGTTAATGTCTCCTACTTTGTCATCTTCCTGTAACTCAAATAAGAGATTTAACATGTAAATGTCTCAGAAGTTTGTATGTAATTACACCCATCCTTTACTTAATTTCATGAAACCACTCATTTAGTGAATTTTTATTGTGAGTGGGTATTATTTTGTTATGGGGAAAATGTAATAGATTCCTGGACAAAAATATGTGGCTAAAAATGAATTAAAATGCCAAAATAAAAAGCTATTTTTATGCATCACAATAAAAACACGAACATATTTTATCAATAAAACTGAATTGTTTCACTTTCAAAATTTTAAATTTTTCAAAATTACTCAAAGTTATTGATATTACTTTTAGAATTGGTACCATGAATTGTGCAGTAAAGTGACTATTTTTAAAATGCTCAAAGTCATCTTTAGGCTTAATTCGCAAGAAATACTTTTGAGTCCTGAAGTGGAAGGTTCAGGACAGTATTTCTGGTAGCCTTTTCCCCCTGACTTTCTTACTTTTTTCTTTATCTCCCTTTTAATGAGAATAGGGTGTCTTCAACAATTGTCCAGTTAGTCACCACCAGTAAAGTTGTTCCTGCTTCTCACCATATGCAATGGACTTGATGACTTCTTGTTTTTTGAGTTTATTTTTTTGCCTTTGCAACCTTTTGACAATTTTGCTCACAGATGTTTATGATAAGATCACCAGATCACTGATTGTCCCCCCAGGATGTACTGTGTAATGCTTGGCACTAAATCATCTTAACATGATCATGAGATTAAGGTTTTCTGCCTGATATTGTAATGATATTCACTTATTCAAAGCTATGCATGATTTGAATTAATATTGTAAGTTATTTACATGCTTGTCAAATTTACTTTGGAAAGTTAGTGTTGAAATGTGTTATTCTGAATTGAATTTGCCATATAATCCATGTTGTGATTAGGTGAGACTGACAGGACGTACAGACAGATGTTGGTTTGTTATGGAAATAAAGTTCAGCAAAGCCCAGCTCTGTCTACGTGCATTGGTGTCCCACCCAGGGTGTAGTTTCATAGCCTAGTGTCCAGTGATTCCAGGATAGGTTCTGGACCACTGTGACCCTGACCAGGTTAAAGATAATCGATAGATGGACAAATTTCATGTGGCATGTCTTTCAGATTTCTAGGAGTGTCAGACATCCCCTTTCCAACACAAAAATGAAACTCCGTTCACACTTGAAATGTTATCAGCATAATTTTAATTATTATTAGTTTTTTCTTTTAATAAATACATTCTATAGTACAGTTACAATACGTGATGCGGTATAAAAAACAGTCAAAATGGGTATTTGGATCCCAGTGTAAGAAACGGAAAAAGTGCCACATTCAGTCTAGTGGGGGCAGTATTATATTGCTGTGTTGGCAACTGGAGACTGTAGGTTTTACCAACCTGCTTAAATAATTGCATTGGAAGAGTTCATTTTTTGAGGGGCCAAAATATATATGTAATAGGTCTCATACAAATCTATGCATCTCTTAAAATTAATATCATGCTTATAAATCATTACCACAAGCTGGCGTTTATATTCAAGGAAAAAAACAACACATTTTGAGGAAGGTTGAGTGTTCATCTAATCGTTGCATTTCATAAAATGAAAGCTATCCATGTGTGGAAATTTAGATCTTAGACAGGTGAAATATTGTACCAACATCTAGGACTGTTTATTGAAAGTTTAAGGTGTTTTTGGAGAACTAACATTGTTCTGTGTTTAGTGTATAAATCCAAATGCCTCAGGATCAACATCAAAATAACAATCTTAATTACACATACTATATTACAAGCATGCTTTATCTGTACACTTCCTGTTGCATTATTCTTGGTTTTGAAATATTTATTGTTCGTTTATTTTACATCCTTGACTGTAGACCTTATCCAAGAGCACCCAAAACCCAGTGAATAGCCCACATCTTATTCAATAAATCTGGCTTGAAATTGGTTTGATATTTGTAATTTGAAGTCTATTCTTTTTAAAGTTATTGATTAGTCCTGATATTTCATGACAATAATAGCACCTGATATACTGGTCAATGCACAATTACTCCTTCCTGTTGAAAATATCAGCACCAATGTATTTTACAGTGTTTTTCGTAGCTCTGAAACTTCCACTGTACATTGTAAAGACAAAATATTTACATAAATAATCGTTTAAAATACAGAATGTAAAAATGACAACACAATCCCTGATATAAAATATATTTTGTAAACTTTAAAAACAAGAATAAAGGAAAGAAAAGCGTAAACATGATCTCAGGCTGCAAAATCTGTGCTCCCTCACAGGCATAACTTAAGATGAATATAAATTTCTGTTTTACTTCTCCAAACATCTTCCTCTAGACCCTCTTTCTTGTTTTACAAAAATATTTTACTATATAGACAAAAGCTCAAAATCAAGAAAAGAAATTCAAGTCAATGACAAGTCCACGGATGACATGTTTTCTAAAAATATGCATTTTTTGTTCACTGCATTCTCCTAGCATCTTTGTTCTGAAGTTCAGGTATCCCCTGGTTGCTGGTTTCAACTGAGATTGTGCCCAATTCACTCATTCTCGGTCTTGAAATGAAGTCCACAGAACTGGCCTTTTAGAGCAACATCCACTTTGTTAAATAAGAAAATGAATTTAAAAAATAATAAATTACGCTAGATGTGTTGGAGGATGGGTTTGGTAAATGAACCATGAGCAGATTTAAAACCCTCAGACCTGTAAAGCAGGAGGGGCTTGGAGGGTGGTTGTTGGGTGAGTTGAGGTTAGGTATTTTTGCAAGGCTGGGTTTGAGGGGGCTCTGTCCAGTGAAGAATCTTCACCAGGCACCAGTGCTGGGAGGGCGACTGGGCTCAGCGCTGCCCGAATGGTCCAGCTCCGCACTGTCACAGTCTGAATCATCATACATGGGCTGATTCTGGGGGACAGAGAAAAAAGCTGTAAATAGTATGAAGCAGTACCAGTACATTATTACAACTGACATAACTCACACACAGTGCTGTTTACTCCCTTCACCATTTGTTGCTTCTTTACGATCCTGAGATGAAGAAACTGATTATACAAAGAGTTGAGGGTGTCAATGTTGAGTTGACAGAAAATACATGCATACTGTTAAACTATAGCTTTACCTCATAACCATTTTGTTCGGTGCTGAGCTGCGTCTTGACTTGGCGGAGAGCTGCTTCCTTCTCAGAAAGGCCATCTGAGGCCTGTGCTGTATCTGCAGCATCAGTGGGAATCTCAGAACCCTGCGAAATGAGGTCATCACTCTTATCATCAAGCCGCTCATCTGTGTTAGTGCTGACCACATCCGGAGTGCCGCTGTGAGAATGGTCGCTGGTGTTGCCCTCTTCACCGTCTGAAACCGAGAGGTTCTCCGAGCTGAAGGTTGACAGGGACTGGCATTTGGTCATGCTGACTGGCCGGCTGCAGCAGACACAAGGGTGGGGTAGCACATGAAGGGAAACGCAGAACCTGCTTTGGTTGGTGTATACGACAAATTCTTCTAAAATATGCCATCCTCACCGTCTCCGTGGTAACTCGACCTCGCTGTCAACTTCTCCTTCCTCTTCTTCTGATGACACTCCTCGTTTCTGGAACATGAATAAAATGGTGTGATGGCTCTACAGGTTTATTAAATAGTATCATGCAATAAGACAGTCCTGTACAACCTTCCACTGCCTTAAGGTTCATTCATTCCTGAAAAACCCCTCTTCAACTAAACTGCTGTAAATCTGTGCTATAATAAGAGTAACTTTGAATGGTAACACTTTTCATGCGTTCATAAGCACCAAACATTAAGTCGGAAATATCCCTGAATCCAATACAAATGAATACAATTACTTCATTTTTTATAACAAAGGCAACGTTCCCTCATTAATTGCTCATATTTATCCTCTATGGCTGTCCACTTGCACTTGTGCACCTCTTTTGTAAGAGCAGCTATTAAATAGCATACATTTAAAACACTCCCCTCATAAAGTCTAATTCTCATAAGTTGAACTACCCAGTTGCAGCCGGTGTGCCTGCCTATTAGGCTGAGGTTTCTGCAGCTTAAAACCTGTTGTAATTAAAGGCTTGACTGAGTCAAAAGCTGCAATTAATTTATCCTCCTCTTCCAGTTATATGTATGTTAGTTGTTATTGAACAAGAACTACAACAGTTTACCACAGAAAAGGATTTGAAAGTTGCTGCAGTAGAGACTGTGGGATGCAAAGGACCCACCTGTTTACGTGTGACAGCTGCTCTATAGAGGATGGCTGCTGGAGTGAGATGCTGACCTCCGCCACCTCCGGGCCCTCCCCTGGATGAACGGCTGACACCAGCCCCTTCTTCCTTGTCCTCTCCGTCCTGGGGCAGACGAGGAGCCCCCAGCACAGAGCTACGGCCTGCTGCTGCACCCCTTCCACAAGGGGAATCTGGGCTGCTAGAGAAGGGGATGGAGGCAGCATCCTCACTAGGTGTGTCACTGCGGGGAGGTGTCTCTGTGAGGTCATCTGCACCACCTCCCACCTCTGCTCCTTCTTCTACCCCTGTGCCTCCAGACCCCAGCCCAGAAGCGGCACTCAGGCTGCCACCTCTTTCCCGGCCAGTAGAGTCCACTTTGCTGCTTCTGTCTGTTTCCTGTGTGGTGGAGATAAGATCAGGACTGGAGGAGGACATCTTCTTTAACAGCAGATCGTGCTGCAGCCCCCGCAGGGCTGCACTGGGGTCCAGGTGCTGCTTTATGGGTATGGTACTGTTGCCACTGGTCGAGTTTTCGCGACAGGAGGAGGAAAGCGTGGCCTTTAGCCCTGCGAGATCTCCACTGCTGCCCTTGCCAGCCTTGCGGTACCGCTGCTTCCCACGGCGGGAGCGACCTGGTGATGTGGAACCCTTGTTTGGACAGGAGGGGATGGTCACCTGGGTCATGGAAGAATCCAGCTTGGGCAAGATCACTTCTGACTTCAGAATGTCTGGCCTATGAAGTGGACAGTGCAAAGGGAAAATTGTCACAAGATATGTAGAAATAGGAACAGGAACTAGAAATGAATGGATTTTAAACTTTATCTCCCTCACCTCTTACTGTGTGAAGGCAATTTCTGAGGAATGTTGCGTTTCTTGATGAGCTTTTCCATGGAGTTTGAGGAGCCACTCTGCTTGGAGCTGTGATGTTTGAAAAACCCTGGATATTTCTTCTCTAGAGACTGCTCCCTCCTTGGAAATGCACAGAGGTTATTTACTTTCTCTGACATCAATTGATAGCCATCATTCATATGCTAAAACTATTCAAAATATCATGTCTCCCTTCATTGACTTGGACAAGACAATACCTGAGTAGCTCCTTCTCCTTGAGCTCCAGCTGTAGCATGACTGCACTAAGCTCCATGTATAGGTTGTTAGCCCTCTCCAGCTTCCTCTCATAATGCTCACGGATGTCCAGCGCATGCCTGCATGGGAAGGAAGTGACTTGACCTTTAGATCATTGAGTTGTAAGACATCCATCATTCGTCTGCTCTCCAGCCCCCAGAGAACTTTTGTTAATCTGCCTAAACTTCTAACCTGAGCTCTTCTCTTCGCTTTATAATGAGTTCCTCATCCAGCCGGTGCAGACAGGTACCCTCCGACTTGATCTTTTCAAAGTGCTGCTTCACTTCTTCACGCCACTCAACCTGCACAGAAACACGTTAAGACCCATGAACTCCTCATCCTGTTCAGACCCAAACTTTCACATACAGGGAGTTCATGATTACAAAATGATATAATTTTTAAATTGACGTTTTCTTTTTTCAGATTTTTTGTATGTACGATCCATGTATGTCACCAATAGACCTATAGCAGCTGTTTAATAAATATGACATCTCTACAAAAGCACTGCAACAGTGTATTGGTTTGCTTGCAGAAAAAGAAATTCTCCAGCAATTGTTCAGAATAAAATATGGAAAGGATTCACCAGATCTGAAGGTAAAGTGTAAGAGTAAATTCGTGGAAACAGGAGCAGTGAACAAAGGAAAGAGCAGTGGGGGATCGTGGGTGTCTGACAAGACTGTTGATCCTAACTCCTGCTGTAGTACCCTTCAGCAATGAACTTACCCTGAATTGCTCCTGTAAACATCACCCAGCTCTATAAATGAGTAAATCATTTCAAGTAACTTAAATGCTAAGTTGCTTTGGAGAGTATCGGCTAAATAAATGTAAATTTGAATGAATGTGTTAATGACAGCATTATCTGGCACTGTGATCAGGGATTCATTTGTGGACACACTGTTTAATGTGTGAGCATGGGCTCAGGTAGAGTGGACGGTAATGTGTGAGCTCAGCACTTGACTGGATATTGCACACAGGGTAAGAATCTCTGTAGAAGGGAGTTATGAGATAGAGTGTGTGCTTGTGGTCATTAAGCTAATGGAGTTCTCTGACCGCACATCTTTACCCTTCTCTCGCTGCCCATCCAGTTGCCTGGCCTATCCTCCCTTTCCCGTCTTCACCTCACCCATTAAAGCAATCAATAGGCCCAACTGGCAAGTATGTCTTACTGCTGTCACAAGAAAAATGCATTAACAACAGGAAATAAAAGAGAGGGCGGAATGGGCAGGGCAGTTTGTGTTTGTTTCATTAGATCTAATCAGGCATCAGGCAATAGTGAGGAATGCGGGTGGGTGAGTGGGAGTGCAGAACTATGGAAGGTGCATGCCCAAATTTCTGTAATGATGGAAAAAATAAGTAAGTACCTTGCAATACAAACCTAACACCGTAAGTTACTTTGAGAAAACTCACAACCAAAAAAAAAAAACTGTGAGTATGTATGTGTATTCAGCCTAGTACTGCCTGCAACTCACTCCTTCAACGTATCAGTGTTGTGTATTTATACTTTCAGTTTGGTCCTTGCACTTGAGCATCAACAGTGATGCGTACTTGCATTTTGTACAGCAAAAGAGGGGACAAATGATAGAACCACCAAAGAGAGGTACCTGAGATTTGAAGTACGTCTCCTGTGGGGTGGACAGGACATCTGCAGAGGCAATGTCAAGGTGAAGCAAAATCTGCCGGAAGGATGGTCGATTTCTTGGCTTACAGTTCCTGTGAAAGGCATATTTATTTAAAGGTTATTTACAGAACAAGAGTTAATTTAGAGGACTGGAAGTTTGGGACCCATTTCTAGAGGATGGTTCTTTTTATCCACGCTGTCTAAATAATGCTCTAATGACAGCTTATTGACTCTTGGCAACCTTACAATGATGGCTCCTTAACTTGGATTTATTTTTAATTTTTTTTTTACCTCTGCTTCAAATGTCTTCTCTTCTCTGTCAGCTGTAGGAATTGTTTTAATGACACTTGTTCATAAGTCCCCATTACTGCCAGCTGGTTGCATTCAAATATTCTCCTTCATGTTCTCTACTCACTTCAGAAGTACAGATCTCTCATCAGTTTACTCAGGATCTCTTATTTCTGGTTAGTCAACTCGATAGCCCTCCCCGACCCCCATCTACATCCCCATCCACCCCAAACTCACCAGCACTGGCGGAGAAGGATCTTGAAGCCATCGGGGCAACTCTCAGGGATGGGGAGCTGGAGGCTATTGTTGCCCACACCCCAGATTATTGCAGAGGAATCCACATCCTTGTAAGGCACCTCCCCCGTTAGCATCTCCCATAACACCACGCCGAAGGACCTGGCAGAAAGATGTCAGGGTGGATCAAAAAGGGGTTGCAACCTGCTAGCATCAGAAGATATAAAAGAAAGGTGTAGAAGCAAGTGTTGGTGAATCAGAGATATAGGGAGCAAATAATGGAATGTGTTCTGAAAAGAGAACAGAGAACTTCCTGTCTACTGCCCCCCTAAAAAAGTCAGACTTCAGCACAGCCTTCACCTCTGTCATCCTCCTTTCCATCCAAAGAAGTCTTTCAGTTCCTGTGGCAAGACTGAGTGAAACTGCCTACAGCCTGACCAACTGAACTCCTGCTTGGGAACCCAGGAGAATCACAGGTCTCATGGGTGAAGGCATCTAGGTCACAGTTGTTATTGATGGAAGCTTGTGTTACCATGGTGACTCCACGCACATGGCTGCGCAGCTGAGATCCTGGTTGTAAGACCGACACCTTACTGGCAATTGCTATCAATAATGGGCTTTTTCTCCGGTTTCTATCAATAAACGCTGACAATGGGGTAATACTATGCTATGGGGCAATTCTTCTGAAGCTGCTGTCATGGCCAGGGCTCCCTTGCAAAACAATTTTTAATTTCAAGTTAAATGTAAAAATAAGAGCATTCTGTCTGAATTCATATTTTTTGTTTCATGTTTCAATCAACAGTGCAACTGATTTTTTCAGTGAGGGTTTTTGTTTGCAGGGAGTAAAGTGAGTGATAAAATTATAATTAAGTGCTTATGTGAAATTATTTTTGCCATTTACATTAGCATATACTTTATGGGGAGAAAAAGGAGAAAACAAAATGTTACAAATGCTCAAGCTGTTAATGTGTGAAGACATGGTTCAGGTGTCTTGGTGCCTATTATGGTTCCATTTGTGTGTGTGTGTGTGTGTGTGTGTGTGTGTGTGTCAGAGAGAGGCCCCTGCACTCCTTTTAAAATGCTTTTATCTTTCAGTGTTTAATCTGGGGGGGGGGGGTTGCTACTATGAAACAGAAGACACCTGCAATGTTCAAGGAAACTACAGTGGAATACAGTTCCTGCTCAGTTACTGTCAGCATCATTTAATGTTCTCCAAATCTGATGTGGCAATATATTCAATCCATTTTATATAATGTATTGATTCCTTAACCACTACAAGAAACAGAGTTACTGCTAGCATTTAAGATGCTGATATTTCTCTTATATCCACACATACTACATAAATTATATATTGGGGCTTCATCTTCCCCCAATCTTTGAGTATATTAATTCATAATGCTCTTGCGGATGGCAGTACATTGGGGGCTCTGTGTAGATACATGGGGGACAGAAAACTATGTGAAGCTGATATTGCTGTCAGCTAAAAATATGGCTCTCTAGGGGGCCAGACCAAGAGGAGGCAGGAGCCCGCTTTGATTTGACAGCTCACAACAGAGGAAGACCTTCACATCTGGTAGAAGGCAACTGCTGGCTGCTTGAAGACAAAGGACCTGTGTTTGTGCTCATAGCTGCATCTGCCTTTTTAAAGATGTACATTGCATTGTTAGCCAGGCAGCACACAGTATGAGTGTTCCATTATAGCAACGGTTGCTAGGGTTAGGGTTACCATGTACTCCACATTGGAAACCTTGGAACTTCTCTATAGACAATCTGCAGTCACTCAGGGTCCTTTCTCTGTCCTAGTAACAAGATTCGGAGCTGTTTTAATGGATTTGTCTAAATCAAAGACACCAAACGGCATCAGATGATGCTGTGAGAAACTGTCACTTAATTTAGTTTTGACCTTCTGCTGACTTTCTGGGTCAGATACAGCTTGTGAGGCTGGGTTCCATCTTTGTCCCCTTTCTGATAAACATGGAGTGCTCAACCTGTGGTTACAGTGCACAATTTTTCTGACACAGACAGCCCTGATTATTGTCCAATAATATGAGCTGGAAGGCTGACCGGCACTCTCTTTTGTGCCAGAATGTCTTCATGTCTTCTCTGACTCCCGCAGCAGTCATGATCAGGTATGAGCTTTAATAAACCAAAGTTCACATATGTCCTGCACTGCAGTATTATAACAGCTTACTCTGTGCCAGTCTCCTAGTGCAGACCAACCATATCCAGACTACATTATTATCCCTGACACATTTGCCAGTGGCTGATTATGAAGCCCAGGGATCTTCATAATGATTTACCAAGTTCAGGAAACAGGAAACTCAATTACTGTCTATGTGTAGATCTGAGGTTGAGCATCGCTGCATGAGTTCACCATTCCACACTCTAATGACTTCACTGCCATATGGATTGATGTGGGAATCGAGCAGCAGTCCATGAGGGATAGTATATCGGCGCATGCATTTTACGTATGATAATCAAAACCAGGTAGTGTGTGGGCACCTGAAATGTAACGGCAATGTAACATTATAGAATCCAGACCACTCATGAAACAGCGGGTACTGACTTACACAGATTAGTACAATGCAAGTGCAAATCACAACAGCTTTTTATGTGCATGTTCTGCATCAATAAGGACTACCTGCTTTTTTAAATATTTTGCACTTTCAGCATTTGCTCAGCATTCCCTGCTCCATCTTTCTCCAGCAGTCTGGTATAATTCTCATACTCTCTGTTGAAGCTGATTAGTTTAGATCAGAACAGAGCATCTAAAACAAGCCAGGAACCTTCCATCTGCTTACGAAAAATTGGCAAAAGATAAACCTCAGGCATTTATATTTTTCTTTTTTCCTGCAGATTTTTTCTAAAATGAGCAGACATCAGATTTTCCTATTTCTGCAAATGGAGCATGGGCAAAGGGCCAAACTGCAGAGCTTTTTGGGTTATTTCAGCCTCTCAAGAGCATCTGGCAAATCAATTATTGAATTAGTCAGCAATCCTTTCAGGTTAGAGGGAGAGACAGAGGTGCAATGCAATGCAGCAGGAGCCCTCATATCTCATGTTCTGAAGACCATGGGGAATAGGATTGAAAACTTGTTAATCTGTCAATATAAATTTCACCTGAAATTAAAGTAATGGTTTTCAGAAAATATTTATTTTGCTGCATCAAATTCTTTTGTTTTTGCTTTATGGAATGCATTTTATTTCTTACTTACATTAGAAAGAATAAAGACACTATTACTTCTAAAACTCCAGCTTGTTATAAGAGTATGATCTATAGTTTTATACTTGGAAACTGTAAAAAATTATCTGTCTCAAAAAATTCAGATATTTACCTCCCGTCTATTTTATAATATGTACATACTGAAATAGATTTTTATTTCAATCCTTTTGAACATATTTTTACTTTCTATTTTAGTTTGCCTTCTTGAATGAGCTATTTTTAACATGTAATCATTTTAGATTTCTATGTTTGGCCTTCTTTTTAATTCTTCATCATGGCATTACTAGGCTTCTCTCATTTTTTCATATCACCAGTTACTACTTACCAGATGTCCACTTTCTCTGAGACTGGCTCATTCCGAATGACCTCAGGAGCCATCCAGGCCACTGTGCCAGCAAAAGACATCTTCGTACTCTTGTCACTCAGCTCCTTTGAGGTGCCAAAGTCAGAGATCTTCACCAGATCATCATAGGTGATGAGCATACTATAGTGGAAAAAAACAAGGTCTTTGTAGTCTGATGTTTTCACAGTGAAGCATGTCCACACCAAAATGGAGATGTGCCTAAGTAGCTAAGTTTAAATCCTCCAATCTTCTTCCTGGAAACTCTTGTGCAAATTTTTCTGGTTTACTCTGCAGTTTTGTTAGAGATCAAACATAAAAAACTCAAAGAACAGTATGCAAACTCACTTTGGGGACTTGAGGTCTCGGTGAATGATCTTGTGGAGGTGTAGGTAGTTCATGCCACCTGCAATTCCCATAGACCAATCCACCAGCAGGGAGGGTGTGATCTTGCGTCCAGCTCTCAGAACTTCATAAAGCTGACCTTGTGCGCAATACTCCATGATAATGCAATAACATGGTGCCTGGGTGCATATGCCCCTGTAGAGAGACAAGGATCAGCAAGAACTGATTTGGATTGTTTACTTGAGTAATTTGATAAGACACCTAAAAGAACACAAATAGACAAACATCCAGAGACAAAAGACCAGAGTTTTCTCACTTGAAGGTGATGATGTTGGGGTGCTTCAGCTTTCGTAGGTGCTTGATATCTGTTTCCTTGATGTCACGAACTTTCTTGACAGCCACCTCCTCTCCATGAAACTTCCCCAGGAACACAGCACCTTGCGCCCCACTGCCCACCCACTGGAGGTCTGAGATCTCCTCAAAGGGAACCTCCCACACCTCTGTGAAACAAGAAATCAAGGATACTGCCATGAAAAAATGCTGAGACACTAAATTAGTTGGGAAAGGGCACTATTTTCTAAGCCATTCTATGGCTATATTATGGTTATTTCATGGTTAAAAACATGATTTGTCTATTAGCTGAAAGAATTTTATTAACCATGTTAGTACAATAACAGAAATTAATAATTTAATTAAATTCAGTAAATTGAAATTAAAAATGTAAAAAGTGAAAATAAAATAATCATGTTCCTGCTGAGCTCCTGTATGTATTGTTGGTTGTTGCAGAGCTCTTCATTTGCTTTAACTTAACTGAGAAATGAAGGGATGAGATGAGATGTTTCGAGCCATGCTGCCCCAATCAGTATAATCGATATTAACATGATCAATATAATTTTTAGCGTTGTGAAACCAAATCTTTGCTGGTCTATAAAAACTGTTAGAGCTGCATTTGCACCCCTTTAAGCGATATCCTTCCTGTAACTTAAGTAGACTAAATTAATCAGTATTGAACATCATTTGCATTAACAAGTCCCTTAATAAATAACTGTTAAAAGGTTAAGAAACGTGCCATAGAAAATTTTTCTAACAAATTTAGCAATAACAAGTATTTCTCAAATTCAGTATTGCACTATAAATGATATGAAGTCCTCTACTAATCAGACTGGTTTGATATAATTGGGTCTTGAAATCATTCAAAAAGAATATTATATAATGTGTTCAGCCAGAAGTAAAACAAATAGACATGGGGGTCAGCCAAGCTGAGGCACCGCAGTGGCTTGGCAAGCAGTCAAGACACAAGTAGGCAGCCCAGGAGTGGGATTGAATCTGACTCTCTCTCTCTCTGTGGATTATTCACATTCTCCCGGTGTTTGTTTGGGTTTCCGCTGGGTGCTCTAGTTTCCCACCACAGTCCAAAGACATGTGTTTCAGGTAAATGGTTCCCTGTAAACTGCCTCTAGTACATGCGTAGCCACTCTGCGGTGGACTGGTGTCCCATCCAGGTGTTGTTTCATAACCTAGTGCCCAGTGATACTGGGATGGGATCTGGACCACTGCAACCCCAGTGATGAGGGATGAAGAGGTTAATGATAATGGATGGGTCAGCCACAACCAGGGATGAAAAAAACCACTGCCCATTACCCTGTGGCACCTGGTACACCTTTATTCCCTCTTATACTGTTCATGGGCTATAATGCACAAATTTCATATAGGCACAACACTGCCAATTTGCTAGCATCACAGGAGAAACAAAAAAGGCTTTACCATTGATAAAACGTTATCCAAAGAATAATACAGGCATAAAGTGTATATGAACAACTCATGTTAGTATCAGAGTGCCAATATAGCTTTAATGAAGAAAGGGAATAAATGAATGTATTTACACCACAAGGTCCCCCCACCCAAATCTGTGTGTCAGACAGGCAGACGGCTGTAATCTGCTGGGGGTAATGCGCTTTCATTGGTAAATCCTACTTATTGCCATTGTGCAGGGCTATGGGGCAAAACCATCAGCCTTGGGAATAGAAAAAATGGACAGACTGCGAGCAGGATGGGTTGGGGGGAGTATTTGGAAACAGAGGGAGGCCAAATCCTGGTGGGGGCTGGGAAGAGGTTGAGGATTCCCCAGGGAAGGAGAGTAAGCATGCAAGATGTGTGAAGCTGTCAAAATCTAAACATGCACAGCACCATAACCTCTATGGAGCTAAAATAACCTCCTCCAAAACATAGGAAAACGACAATATTAAACACAATTTTTTTCAAAAAACAAAAAAAGGTATTAAAACAGTTGATATTATCTGTCATACATTTTTCAAGCATTTGCAAACACCAGCAATGGGTCATACTACCCCCGTTTCTGACTCATTTAAACTATTAAACAGTCCAATTAGAGCTTCCTCCAGATCCCCTGCAGATCTTTGGAATTAAGAGCCAGTGGATAGAATCCAAAAATCTGGTATCATCTGCAGCAACCACAACAGCTCCGCTTTTCAAGAAGTGCCTATAAAGAGCATCAGTCTTTTTCTCCATGTCATTATATGAGCTAGGAATGTTCATGAACAGAAACAGTAAGCTAGAATATGTTAAACTGAGGACGGCTATTTGAAAGAAAGAGAACAGCTGAGAGCATCGTTATATAGAGGGAGGACAGTTATCAGAGGTACCTCAAGTAGGGACAGGAGACATGGACATGAATAGAGGAGGACAAAGCATGCAGGATAAAAAAGGAGATGCAATTGGCTGATTTTACAGAGCCATCTGTCAGGTCGTCACTCATCCCTGCTTGTGCGCGAAACAGTATTTGCTCCTTGTGTCAGGTCTGTGTTAATAGAGATGAGAGTCATGGGGTCAGAAAGAGTGAATGAATTAAACATAAGGCAGATTCCGTGCCGGGGTCCTCAGGGAACCAGAAGCTATTGTGGTGGCTGCAGATGTAAACAGGACTAGGTCACATGGCCGGTGGGGGAGGGACCCTGGGAGGCAGGGCAAATTAAAAGGAGACAGCTCCAAGTACGAGGAGGCAAAAGCATCATAAACCACCTGGCTTTCAAAAGCCTTTTTACATTGCGATTTTAACTAAATAAGTAGAAAATATGCGCACGTGGAAGAACTATGTATTAAAAACAATAGGCATGTCATAAAGAAATGCTTGTTTTATTTTTATAAATATTACCTCCGGCTGAATGAATGACATTTCCCCAGCAAATGCAAGGCCTCTATGAACACAGTAAGTCATTAAGGTTGATGTTTAGCAATATTTTTGAAATTTAATAAAGAATATTATGACTGTGGTACTTCCATAATGGTTCCAGGAAATAACACTCATTTCACTAAATTTGTTTCTCACAGTCTTTTTACTGTTGCAGAGAAGAAGCTGCAAATGTGCAGAGAATGGGGAAAGTTTCCATAATTACTGAAATCCCACTATATAGTTTAAGCAGTACTCTAGAAGACCAGACTCTTAGATTTTACTCATTTAGAAGCATTCGTTGGAATACATTTAAGGTGTCATCAGTAAAAAAGTAGAAATAATGTCTTGCATGCTGACCTTTACATACTTTTTTGAACTGAAAATGTCTGGAATCTGATGATCCACATTTAACTATGTAGATAAAAAAATCATGGTCACATATTTATGCCTTTACTTCAGAAACAGCCAAAATTTCTTATTTTCTCTGTCTAAAAACTGAAACTTGATGTCATTTCCAGCACAGTGAAATGTACCATGTCAGATGTCCAAAAAAATGGCAATTGTTAAACTTCAATGTGGTTAACCACATTTGACGTGAATCATGCAAAGACTTTACAGGTATGCCTCGAGATATGAGTCTTCGAATACATTCTTGCATATACGCGTGAAATTAATACCCTTTACCGAGTTATGACATGATGTTGAATCTTCTCACTTACGAGTACCACTAGCTGAGCGTGTGACAATTTTCTTAATTCATGGTAATTATGTCTCCAACTTATGAGATTTCACCTTACAAGAGGATTTCCGTGACACACTACATCCCTAAGTAGGGGGATACCTGTATATGGTTATTGTACATTCTCCTGTTATGACTCCTTCTGCAGGTAATTCAAGAGTCTTAAGAAATCCCGCTGCCAACCCCCCATCGCTGCTTCTTACCTTCCTGATTGTGCTTGTGCTCAGTTGAATAGGCCTTGCCAATCATTGTCCAGACAGGCTTCAAGCATCCAAAAAGGCCCTCCAGAAAGCCACCACCCCCTGATTGACACTGTAGCCTGACATCGTCTGAATGGCTGCGAACTGCCCCCCCTTCCGCATTCCGTTCAGACTGCTCCCCTGCCCCACCTGGGCTGCCGTCATTCTCGTGTAGCTTCAGCACGCTATTGGCAAACTGTTCAGTAGCCTCGTCGCTGGGCGTGGGGCTGTGCCCGGACATCTGCCCGCAGCCCCCGCCAGGAACCACTGCGCCCCCTGTGTCAATTGACAACACATTGCGTAGGACACACTGGGTGGGTGTCAGGTCTGTCTCTGGAGTGCAGGCAGGGGTGTCGGTGTCAAGCCGGCGAAATGGAGGTTCTGACAGAGGTGTGCTGAAACCTGAGAGGGAGGGTGAGGCGGCTCGGGGCTCATGGGTGCAGGCCATATGCAGCTGTACTCATCGAGGCACTCGGCAGACTGTAGACTAGGGTTAGCAGAGGCAGAAAAGCACTGAGCCCGGATGAATATCTAGGGAGAAAAAAAAGCAAAAAACGTTCTTGTGAAATTATATTAGCAGTTAGAGGTCTGTGAGATGTGTGTCCATCTATGTTGTTATTTTCTTAACACTGATAATCACTAAAATTTAACTCCATCACATCATACCTTTATTTAGGTAATTTTTGTTCTGTCATATGTTTTAATCAGTTTAGATATTTGCAAATAATTAACTCTCCTGAATTTGTAAAACACACCATTTTTTTCCCATTATTGTGCAACACTGATTCAAATAACCTTTCTAGATTTCTAGAATCTTTCTAGATTTTGTACTCAAGAATAGAGGATAATTCTTTCCATCTTTCTATTTTCAATACTTGCTAGTCCAATGCAAGATCATAGTTATGTAGAGCCTATTGAGAGACATGGACCGTGAGGCAGGTGCACCCTGGATGGGATGGCAGTTCATCATAGGGCAATAACACACAGTTACATTCACAAAGAGCAATTAGGAGTCGCCAATCCACCAATGCACATGAAACGTGTCTTTGAATTGTGGAAGGAAACCCATATGAACATGGAGAGAGCATGCAACAGCTACATTCATGAGCACAGTTACAACCCAATTCTGAAACCACAAGCCAGGAGCTGAGAGAAGCAGTGCTGCCCACTACCTACTGAGTCAGGGTAAATGTTGTAGTTGTTATAAATAACATTTATTTATAAACCTGCTCCACTTTGTGCTTTGGTTTTGTTGTGTGCTAGAAACTGAAATGGTCTTACAAAACTGGAGGGGAAGATTATTTTGCATTGGGGGACTGAAAACCTTACTGTTCACTCATTGACTGCAACTGCTTGCCCTAATACTGGGTCACAGAATCTCACTGTTTTAACTTTTACTACAACAATTTACAGTGTTTTAATAGAGGGTTAAATTGGGGAAATATCAGTAAGGGTTTGGCTAAATATCTGGTGTCAAAGTGGGAATGAATTTTGAGGCCCATTCTAAGACATTGTAATTATGTTTTAATTGATTTTAATGGAAATATGCAGATTAGATTTATTTCTCTTTCACTGCAAATGAGAGATTTTAAGCTCTTCAAAGAAAATCTGACCATTTGCCATCTGAGTCACATAAATGATATAATACTATGGATGTACTGAAATGAATGATAATATTAACTCACTACCAGGAATATAAAATCAGAGCAAGTCTGATCAAAGGTGTTTTGCTTTCACAAGTCACATTATATAATGGAAATTTTACATTTCAATACAAATATGTTTGTAGAAACTTAAATGTTGAATTTTTGTTTTATCAATAGGCTAGGATTTCAAAATCCAAGTATGTTGTGGTAAATATCATAAATCTGGAAACAGCACTAAATTATTAAATTAGCCTATAAGAGAATCTTGATCCCCTCAGGTAGAAGTGTCAGAACTAGTCTAAAATTTCCACTTTTCTCACTTTTTTTGTCAAGTATTTCCAAGATGTTCTCATCTGAATATCATAACTGTAGCACCCAAACAATAATGTCCCATAAAAATTCTTTGCAGAACAAATTCAGCTGATAGCTTCAACAAAACACCTTTATTTAATTATTAACATAATCTTATTATAAGCACTAGCCTTCCATCCCCCCATCCTCTCCAGCTTCTACTGATGTTTTATAGACAGCATAATGCAGTAAAGACTGTCCAGTCCTCCACCAGACCTTCAGTACCCACTATCCAGACCACAAGTGGTGTTTCATCACCAAAAACACCTCTAACCTCTCCTCTCTCTCTCTCAAACTCTATTGCAGCTTGCAGGACAACACCATCAGACTCAGGAACAGCTTTTTCCCCACTAAATTGTGGAACGCATAAGGACTGATCACAACCACCACCACTGACCCTTCTAAGGCTCTAACATGACAACTGACTGTTTGCACTGATCCTCTTACCTTACACTATATACTTATCTATTTATCATCTTATCTGATTATTTAGTTATTTATCTATTCATCAATTTCTATTCCTTTATTTAATCACCAACTTATTTGTTCAGTTGGTCTGTGTTGCCTTGTGTCCTTATGCTTTCTGTTTACGGCACTGTGTACCACGATTCAAACTAGATTTTGTTCACTCTTGTACATCTGTATAAGGGCAGAATGACAATAAAATAAACCGTGAACCTTGATTTATATGATAATTTAAAAAATTATTATATATATAACAACCAAGTTGGAAATATTTTGGTACCCCAGTGTGGGACTTGATGCTCTGCAAATGATTCAGTAGCCTACTGATACCACACAGGACCAGACAAGCAACACTTTTTATTCCAATCAAAATTATTCTGACATCTAAAACACCAGTCACAACTTAATGAAATGTGCATGTTACGTATTTGAAGGTAAAAACACTGCATACTGAACTCTTAAAAGAAATAACTTGAGTTATTTTGACAGAAGGCAAGACTTAAAACCATCTTGCATAATTTGGTCCATTTTCTCACCATAAACACAGGCCAACGTGAAGTTAGAGGCAGTGCAGTTGTAATACAGTGCAAAGCTGTTAAAACAGAAGTGCTCTAACGTGATTTATTATGACACTTAGAGTAAACGGGGGAAAAATGTACGTTTAAAAAAATAAACCAAATAAACCACCAAGGGAAACAGATCTGGACATCAGCAGCAGGACAAGTCATGTTCATCACTAGTACTTGGATATATGAGCTATTTATTTGAAAAAAAAAAAAAACATAGTAACCCAGTAAAGATATACTGGTAGCATTAAAACGTATCACCTTCATGCCTGACCCCAACACACATTTTCCTTTACAGACCCACTGAGACTCAGCTGTTTCCATGGGACAGACTCCATTAAAAGCGGTGTTTCATTTAAGCACACACGTGGGTAGCGCCGAACTGACCCGCTTCTCCTTGGAGGACACCGGGGACACACATGTGGCATTAAGGAGCGGGTACAGACTCCAGCCGGGAGAGAGGAGGCACAGCGGGGAGGTTGAGCGCCATCGGAAGGAGCTGCACCTTCCAGGGCGATTCATACACCCGGTCCGCCCTTACCCGACCTGTCCCCAACCTCCCAAACCCTAACTGTGTCCTTCCGATGTCCACACACGACCACGCCTGAACACACACACACACACACACACACACGTTTCAGTGAGAGCGGATACCTGGACAGGTTGGGGTCACTGTGGACACTGCAGGAGGCGCTCCATGGCCGCACCGATGCCCGTTTGCTTTAATTCCTCTTCATTGTTGTTGTCATTTGTGGAACTGAGTAATTATCCCGCCTTCCTGTGTTGTTTATATAATCAGTGTCAGTGCTGCTGAGCGCGTGTCGCATCCCGGGGTGCTGCATCACCCCCCCCGCAAATTTCCCTCTTATTTTCCCTCTTCTTCGCCGGGTTTGTGCGCTGGGTCTCACGGCTTGTGCCGGGTTTCTCTCTGGCTTCTCCCTCACCTCCCTGCAGAAGGGCGTAGCGACGCTCCTACTCGAGCCCGCCAAGGCTTTATACTGCGGGGCGGCTCACCTACCCCCCGCACAGAGGGAAGAGGGAGGGGGCGCGGCACGAGATGGATATGGAGGGGTAAGGATATTGTTGGGGGGGAATGTTATTAATCGGTGTACTACCCCCCCCCCCGAACCATCACGAGCCCGCCGCTCGTCCTATCAGAGTGCTCTCTCGTGACGGATCAGCCCACGGAGATGCTGCAGGTGAGAGGCGTTCGGCCGTGGCGGTGCCAGCGCGAGAGGACGCGGCGCGCGCGCCTGTCCACGACGATGATGTCATCGCTGGAGCACGCGGCATTAGCAAAGAGGGTAAAACAAAATCCCTTCAACCCCAATTAGCGCTCCTGTCGGGTTTATGAGCTCGGCTTTGTACTGGCCCTGGGAGCCCGTAACTGAGGCCAAAAGACGGGCTCTTCTTGGGGCTGCGGGACCTCGGCGGGGACGCGCGTCTGTGAGCTCACGGATTCGCGCGGATCTGTTACGGTCTGCGGCGAGTATGTGAACAACCTGCTGTGCTACACAACTTTTTCAGACTTACTAAATTCGCACTTTTTGACCGAGATGCGGTGACTGATGATGTAAATTACATTAGTTGCATTCGATATAGCCGACGCCTTCCTTCACAGCGACGTAGTGCTAAGACACTTAAAGTTAGTCTAGTTCTGCCGTTTAAACAGCAAGGTACACAAACAAGTTACAGTTATCATGGCACTGCACAGAACGCGATATAACGTATTAACATACATGGCAAACCAGTGATTTAAGGACTGATGCGAAATGTCGTCGCTGTTGGACATCATGTGTGAGAAGAATCTGGTACTTTAGTCAGACGTTGTTGCCGAGATGCCGCGTGTTCTCCTCAGTCACCTTACAACCTGTTGGCGGTATTAATGCCTCTAATTCTGCTCTCTGGCCCTAAGTGGAGGGTTAAAGCTGGACGCGCCGCTGATCTCCCGGATTAGGATCGTACAGAGTTTATCCGTCGTCCAATGTGCGATGACATCATCCACAATATGAGAATGAACCCCCACGAAGCAGTGCACAGGTTCATCTAGGTCAAGAACCCCTGCCAGCAGCTGGGACCAAGCAGGACTTCTCACCTCATGTCCATGTAGAGACATTAACACACAAACTTGAAGTTACATCTTAAGATACGTTAAACCACATGGGATTGTTAGCTGTTGAGATGGAATTTGTTCAAATTGGTTCATTTTAGCAAATGATCATTAGGGAAGCCATAACTGCCAGTTTAATGCATGAATCATGTTCTGCTAAAGGAAAATAATAAAATATTACACCAACACATACTTTCTATTTTTATACACACATATACATGTATACTTAAAGTTACAGTCAAGAAGACCTTTTATTTCCTGTCAAACCTCTAAATAAATTTACATTTGTGTCCGGCAATTTAAAAATGTATTTTCTTTTTTGATGGAATTTTTCTCCATTTACTCTTAAGACTCTCGCAAGGAGATCATTTTTACCCACTGTTCTATTTCTAGCATGCACTAACGCCTTAACCATCACTTATTTATTTGGGATACCAGTTGAGAAGGATTAATCCGCCTTCTCTGCTGTACTTGGAATGTTGAAGACATTTGTGGTACAGAACCGATTTGCTTTTCTACCAGCTTTTCAAATTATTTCCAAACCGCCACAAGGTTTGGAAATAATTTGCAAAATACTGCAGATACTTATTTTATATGCACATGTCTTTCTTTTGCAGAAAGCCTTGCACATTGTTTCACGGAATTCTCCTGTTGAATTATTGATGCGGTGAATCACTGTGCAGTGAGGAATTGTGGGCTTTGAAGTTTTGACAGCTGTTACACAGGCTGCTGTTTTGTGCACTACACTGGATCCAACCTTTTCTTTAGCAAGACATTTCATCTTGAGATCCGGTCCAAACTTTATAATAAGTGTGGGTCATGGTAGTCAAGTTTATTTATCATCAAATTTGTTATTGTACAAGCTACAATTTTAACCGTAAACATAATTAAATGCAAATATCATGCACATTCGTAACTTTCAGTTGTTGATTTGCATATCTGTCTACCAGAGAAATGTCTTACTATTAGTTTTCCCACAAGGAATCATGATTAGCATATTTATGTAGATAGGTATATAGTTGCAGATTGACACTACTGGTCTCCACGAGAGCATAACAGTATCAGCTAAGCAAATGCATGAAATATTTTTAAGCCTCTTTTAACTTCTGTATATTGCCTCATCAAGCACATGTGACTGAAAAATACCACTCACATGCCATCACGTCCTTTGTTGTAACACCTTTCATACGATCTTTTCTTTCAAGCATTTCTAATTATTTTAAGTGGCTTAAATCAGGAAGGGATTTCTCAAGTTTCATTTATGATCTCACTTCCAGGCTCTTCCACTGGAAAAGACTTCATTCACAAGAAATATCCCCCCAGCAGAAAAAAGTGGGGTTACACACAGATGCCTTCCACTGGGAGGAAGCTGGTTGGAGCTTTTATGTAGATTCCTGTATTTGTTTTTTATGACCCAGTTTTTAGGTGAGATCATTATCTGATCATATCCCACCAAATGTGTACCACCACAATGAATATGGAATAGCTTAACACTCTCAAAACATCGCTAAAGTCAATATATATTGAATGTAAATACTTTCTGGCAGATTAACTGACAGATTTTAATCAAAATTTAATCAATTTTTTGTATAAAGCTGTTATTTTCAAATACATAAAATGTGCAAAAATTTATTGTATTATTAATATTTTTCTGACAATTTAGCACTAGCTGAAAGAACATGCGTAGTTCATACATTTATGTTTATCAACTGGCAATCGCAGGTAAAGGATAGCTTTCAAAAGGCACATAAGAACACCACATTTAATGTATAATAAAAACAATCTGCGGGTTATGCATTTAGATCATTTTAATGATGTTGATATCAAATTTGGAATAGAAAATGTTTCTGTATTATTGTTAATTGAGATGAAAATTTTTGATATGCGAAGCCGTACCAGAACCCAAAATATAAGCATGGCAAGAGGGGGTTAATGACAATATAGAGGGTTGGAGATGTCTTCCTGAAAGTCACATGTATGGTGGGAAGGGGGATGGTGACGGAGAGGGGGTGTGGTCAGGACCAGGTTGCTGTAGCAACTGAATCCTCAGTTGGCCACTGTGAAGTCAGAAGCTTAATATTAGACGCTGACTGTAGCTGCAGCCACAGAGTGAGTCACACTAGAGCTGCACACCCTGCATCCTAATGAAGGCAGTATGAGGGAGGGAGGGAGGAAGAGAGAGATGGCGAAAGAAGGGCAAGGATGTGACAGAAGATCACTAGTTTTTAATGATTAAAATGAGGAAGGGTTTTTATCATTTTTAAAACTGAGTTTAAATAAAAAATAATACTTTGACTGACTAGATGTTCATATAGTTCAGCTGCCAAGTCAATGGGTTCATTATGGAAAAAAATATAATAATAATAATCCCAGAGAGAGCCACGTGTGTGGGTTTCCTTCAGGTGTTCCAGTTTATTCCTACAGTGCAGAGACATGTGCTTCAAGTTTATTGGTGACAGTAAGAGAGAGAGAAGTGCCCAGAGAGAGAAAGACTGAGTATGTGTGTGGGGGGGGAGGCACCCAGGGATTGACTGGCATCTCATTCAGTGTGTGGTTTCATAGTATAATGTATAGTGATTCCAGGATAGGCTCTGGTCTGCTGCGACTATCACTGGGGCAAAGCATTTGCTGATGATCTAGAAGTAATACCACATGATAAATGATATAATGATCTTTCAGTATGGTAATGCAGTGTACACTGTGCATTAACACAGTCCTGTGTGATGTAATGAGAGGATCCAGCCTTACTTACAGAACATACTCTGTGCCAGCTTGGAACCACCATAACCTTGTACTGCTGTAAGCAGGTACTGAGGGGTATAAACATTCTCCTGCAGTGACCCAAGTATTCTAGTCAACAGGATATTAAATGGGCACCCAAAGTACACTATTATACTGTTCATTGTGTACGGTCAATGCAGAAATATGTATTCACATGTTCCATGACTGGGGCTAAAAGGACTGTACAGCATAATCAGACCAACAAATTTTTGTGAATTACTAGTCCTTTTTATGACTTAAGAATCTGTTATAACATGTGTTTTTCAGTAAAGAACATCACCCAAATAATGTTGCCCATTACCTTTGAAACAATTAAAGCTGGATCATTTGATCAACACCTTCAAAGTATTTTTCAGGTGCAATTGCAATTGTAATTAATAAGACTTGGACTAGTGTTTGATCACAAGTAAATTTTAATAGAAATTAATACAATAAAAACTCTCCCTATAGGAACGGTATTTTGAGTACAATGTTTAAAATGGTTGACAGATTAAAGTTTAGTTGGGGACACTGTATTGGTTTCAACAGTTTAATTACTCCATTGTGTTAAAACATATGGGTTAAGTCCCCGCCAGTGTTGCAACTGTGAGCTGGCAGGTAATGTACCCTGTCCTCCCCCAAAGGGGCCTTCCTGTAGCATTTGAGCATGGAACTTAACATTAAGTCCTCCAGGAAAATATTCACATTTTTAACTGTGCAGTTAATCTTTTTGAACAATAGTATCATTTGTAACTCAAAAACAACATAATCTGGATTAACTAGTTGTGAGCATTTCAGGAGTCATGTGGCAGAGCAGACCACTTCGCTCAAAATACCACCAAAAAAGACAAATTTTGTTCTAAGAAATAAATCACTTAAACAAACACCCCTACTTAACGTCAGATATATTGAACATATGTGCATTGATAAACCATATTTTAATAATAAAAAATGGACAACAAACAGAGAAACTGTTTTAGAACTCTTACCTGTATAAAAAGGGTGACAAGAAAAGCAATGGGGAATTAGGGGTAATGAGGTCTTTTACCTCATTAGAAAGGGAATCTTCAATCTTCTCCATTGGAGGAATCACATGTAAAACTTGTTTTCTGATTATTTTATTCATAAAAATTGTTTCAATGCAGAAACTGAAGATGTTATGTAGCAACATTTAAGCTACTAGCATTAAATTTAAGAAAAAAATTGAATGACTTTGGTTGTTGTGCTGGAACAGTCATGGGGTGAAACGTAGTGCCAGTTTAATGCAGGTCAGTTGGGAGGTACTGAGAGTTGAGAAGTTAGTGTTGAGAGGTGTGTTGAGGGAACTTCTCAACTTGGATAGGTGTAGCTTCCTCCTGATTTAGTGCTCTGCTATTTTTATAAAGGCTTTACTGGTTTTCTGATATGTGCTCAATGGAGTCACACTGGTTGATTTTCGTGTAGGTCCTAGTTGTTTCATCCAAATGACTTTACTGGAGTAATACTGCTGTACTCGTTTAAATTACTTTGAACTTTTATGGTAGAAAAATGAAAAAGCATCATAGTTGCATGACTAATTAGGCTTGATTTAGAAAAAGCAAGCTAATAAAATCAGGAGCAGGCAGCTTAGATGTTGATAGTTGTTGCTGATTCGGTGGCTAAATTATTCAGAATTTCCTTATTAGGGGAAGGAACAAGGCAGCTTGACTTTCTCCAACACTGTTTGATGTAACCTGCCCCCCTCCCTTTAAGAAATGAGTATAAGCGCGTGTCCCACGTCACCATCTTGCTGCATCGCCAGTGCCCAATTACAGGAGGGCTATTTCGCCGGAGCCAATGAAGATGTCAGTGGGAGGCAGTGCGTGTAGGTGGCCAGAGATGTCGAACCCGGGTTCCTCGCTGTTGCCAAAGTAAGAATGAGTCATGCTAGTTTAGGTAGAAACGCAGGTTTCGATGAATGACTGCTGTTTGAACTTGGTTTCATTTCTTCCTTTCGATCTCTGCAAGTATTGTATATTTCACATCATGGGTTATCATTTTAATACAAGCCAATAAATTATTTATCCACATGCAAAATGTAGCAGTTCCTTAAAATGTTAATTCCTTAAAGAAATGATTAACCATGTTCATATTTACATATATTAGAGGAATACTTCAAGGCTCCTGTATCTCAAATAGTCCCTGCATTACTTCCATATGTTAACATCCAGTCTTAAAGGCCCACTTCTGTTCTTTACCTTGTCTGTTTCAGCTCAGCTTTTATACCATGTTTTCCCATTTCATAACATTTTTTTTATAATACTGAATTTGTGGTAAAAAAAAAAAATCTCTGTTTCATTAGACCATCACTGATTCGAAGTAACTTGCTTTTGACCTTTGGTTCCAAATAAAGTCACAATTGTTAGGAGAAAAAATAGTTTGTCCAGAGTTGGCAGTTTCATTAAGCCATTGTACAAATAGTTATAGTAATATTTTATTTTGTCTGCAAACTGTGATCATCCTATTGAAATAATGTTTCTTTAGTAAACAATGGGGTTAGTACTAGCATTAGTCTCCCACACTGAAGTGCCTGATTTCTTAGTCCTTATTATTCATGTTGCTAAATACGCAGTTTGTTCCTTGAAATTTTGCATTCAGGTTTTACTAATTCCTACCTTTATATGCAATTGATGTGACTGTTACTTCTGTATGTTGCTGCTCTTGTCTCAAAATTTCTGCAAACCAGTGTTGCTGTTGATGCAATAAAAAATATATGATATGAATATTTTGAAATAGTTCTACTAAGTGCTCCAATTCAGCCACAAACTTTATAATGTAAGAGGGTGCTGTCAAACTAGAGTAATTTCTTTTACTCAAAAAAGTTATTTAAGACTATAAATTATCTGCACCATAATTAGAGTTATTGTACTGTGGCCTTTGCTTATAAATCAAGACACAACTCCCTGACTCAGCTCAGCATCTTTCCAGGCTACTTACTCTTAAAAGACTTTTTGGACTTCCTATCTGCCTTTGTCTGAAAAATTTAATTTTGACTGTAATTTGAAGTAGGGTTCTCTTTCTGTACATTTTCAGCCACACGAACTTATCATAAAGTTGTGTTTTTACCGCACTTGTTTTTGCTACATAGTTTGTTGCTCCTTGTCGGGCAAAATTTGTTGTTTGATTCCTCTGGTAAAACATCAATTACACTTACTCTTGGCTTAAACCCTTTCTTCTCCTGTGTATTATGAAAGCAATTCATCTTTAAAATTTGCTAAATCACACTAACCTGTCAAATAAGAACAGAGAAGGTTGCACAAGTGTCCTTTCTTCCTGTCCTTCTATGTACACTTTTTCTGCAGTCTTTTTATGTTTGGGTGATAGAAATAAGCAACACCAGTGATTTATATGGCAGGGGGTGAAGATGAAATTGAAGTTGACAATAAATCATTTTAAGTTAAGAGAGAGTACAGCACTCATAGCCTTTGTACAAATGCTGCCCACCATTCTTTTTAAAGCCAGAGCAGCTACTCAAATTTATTGATTCTTTGGGCTGCAGTTATGAACTTAATCACACTGCGCAGGTCTGGCCAGGTTTTTGTAGAAATTTAGTCCGATTGAAAGTCATCCTTCTCAATAACTATAGCAGTGTTAAAATGACAGAGAAAACCAGGTTCTGAGTTACATTTTATACAGACCAGGACGGATCTGGATACTGCACCAGCATAAAACTCACATATTCAGCTGTATAAAATCAAAATGCACTTTGGAGAAAATCATGGAGTATCAGCCTGTGGACCATTCAGGAAAGATCCACTGCTTCTACTCAATTAAATCTAATTTCTAAACACAGGACATTATCTTAAACATAATGCTACACTTTTAAAGTCACTTTTATATATAATTTAACTTTAATAGAAAATTAAGTCCTATGAAAAGAATCACAGACAATATTAAATTCTCTAAGGTTAATAATAATAATAATAATAATAATAATAGGAATCGCACACTAAGCGTATTTTCACTACTGACACATTTACCCTGCTCAACCGTTTCTGATCTGCGTTGCATCTCCACTTCTATCGGTTCCATCTGCACTGTGTTTTTGAACCTCGATGACGGCTAATTGTCCCTCGGAGGATTTTTCCTAATGGCTCTTTGACCACGGATCAGTTTACATGTGGATTGATCCATTGTAGGTCTGCCTGCATAGTATTTGTTTTTTTCATCTACAGCAGGTTCATGGCTGAGGAAGAAATGCTCATCCTTCCTCAGAGCTTTCAGTGCGTTACATGTATTTGCAATAAGGTTAAAATGTTTTCCCCCAAACTCCTTCATTTATAAATATACACAGATGTGTCCCTCATGACTGAAATGCACACATTTCAAATGAAAGCAGAACGCCTGCAGACCTTTTTGCAGGGACATTTTTCTTCTGGATCACTAGAAAACACAATATTCAATATCAAAGCTGCAGCTAAGTTCATTAAAGAAGCAAATACTGTCGCGCTGCAAAGGGAGTGTGTGTGTGTGTGTGTGGAAACTACACAACAGACTGCAAGGTTGAAACCACACACTCCTTCTACACAAATGCTGATACCAAACAAAACCCTCACAACACTTAAGGAAATGAACCTCCTGCTACAGCTATTGATCAAAGAACGGAGGGCGGGGGGTTTAGGTACAATAACTAGTGTGTGAAAGTGGGAGCAGCGCCCCCTAAGGGCCAACGTTTGTCCACGATACAGGTTGTAGGTGGGATATGGGGTCTAAACGGTTTCATTGAATACGTGAGATGATGTTTAAATATGTATTATCTGTTACGTATATTTACTTAATAAGAGGAATGACTAAAATCCATAAAAACAAACCGCCATGTGCAGACCTACGCACCGCGTTGCGCGCCGCTGTAACGTTACGTAACGCAGCCGATTCTTTCACTCGCAGCGAACTATTTCAGCCTGAAATGACACTGTAACAAGTATCACTCTTTTCACAAAATACACATTTTAATGGTGTAGGTGTTTTTTTTTTACATATTTTTTACATATTTATATTTAGCACTTGAGCGATGTGAACCTCATAAAGTGTCACATATGTCTCTACCGGCAACAATCGCGAGCGACCCCCTCCCCCCCAAATAAATAAATAAATAAATAAATAAATAAATAAATAAATGACACTAAACAAATAAATAAATAAATAAATGACACTAAATAAATAAATAATAATTCTGCTTTCATTTGAAATGTGCGCATTTCAGTCATCAAGGACACATTTGTGTATATTTATAAATGAAGGCGTTCGGGGAAAAACATTTTAACCTTATTGCAAATAAATGTATAGCACTGAAAGCTCTGAGGAAGGATAATAAAATTTAAAAAATAAACAATTCTTCTGATCACTGACGCACCGCAGGAGGCTTAACTGGTCCAGTGGAGGTGAAGGGATTAGCCTCAACACACACACACAGTTCCAAACCAGGGGTGCTGTACCAGGACTTAGATTCAAACAGCAGACCTTGTACGTAAAGCATTGCTCCCTAACCACTACGCCACCTGCTGGCCCAGGGTTTTATTGGTCATCAGTACATTTTCAGTCAGTGAAGACACTAGAGTTCTTTCAAGTGGCAGGATGACTGAGGTAGTCAGTTAGTCCACATACCTGGATTGGTGGGGGGCATGGCTTCTTCCACCTGCTCCTTGTTTAACCTAATTGAGATTGGTCCTTAGAAAAGGATTTCCCAGCGCAACACGGGAAGTTGATGTTTCTTGTTTGCTCCTTGAACTTGTGAAGTTTGTGCGTGTGCAAGAACCTCCTTGGAAGCAAGGTAGTGGGGGAACTGGTCGGAATTCTGTATTCTAACTGATATTCTCCTTGCAGGTGTTCCCAACTGTGCTGGCTGCTGTTTTCTTAGGTTTGTCTGTGTGTGTTTGTTCTTTTTGAATTCCTGTCTTGGGTGTTTATATTTGGGGTTTAGTACTGTACCTGGTGTGGAGACTGTGTAGTTGTTTTGTGTTGTCTGATTTCTGCCATGTGTGTTATGGTTTATATTTGGACTGAGAGGAGGAAGTTGTCAGATCAGCTGCACCTGGACTCTTGGCCACTGCTCACCTGCTCAGAGGCTCAACGCTGGATCGAAGGGGGGTGGGGGCAATGCAGTACCATAGTTTTAGAGCAGACTGTCATCTTGGTCCTGGCCTTCAGGTTTAATTTTAACCTTTTAATGTCACCTGATGCTGTTGCTGTTTGCATTCTTTCTGGTATGTTCACCCAATAACTGTGCCACTGTGTGTTGGGGGCTGCAGGGCCTCTCTGGCTGAAGTGTTTGGGTGAAAAACTTCATAGTTTGCTATGAAGCGAAGTTGTGTGGGCTGTAACTGCATGTGGTGGACATTCTCTGCCCAGGTAGCTTCTTTCCCGTTGCTGAATTTAGTGACCATAGTGGCCCTGAATGGTTAGTGTTAAGAACTGGTGTTTAAACTTGTTTTCTGATCGGTTTTAATATTTATTGTAATGAACTGTTTAACTGGGAAACACATCTCTGACTCTTACGTAACGACTGTGGAGGAACCGTCCACTGTGTCCTCAGAGGGCTTTATGTCCCAGGGTGGTGTAGTCAGCCGTGAGCATTTAATATCTATTGTACCTTTAACTGGGGTTTGATTGCCCTTAGGTACTGTTTCCAAACCTTGTGACCCCAGAGGTGTGATGCTACACAGCAATACATCTTTTAAAGAAATAAAAGTTGCATACGCTGAAGGAGGTACCAACATGCCCCCTGAAATGGGGGAAACTTGGTTGTTCTGCAGGGCTTTCAGTCAAAGCACGGAGTGATGAGGCTGTTTAGTTACGTTAAACACTCCATGGGCCTTTTATTAAACCACTGGGAAGGTAAATGCATGATAAAACTTCAGTTACATTAGCAGGATGGGCAGAGCTTGTTTTTTCTTTATCTGAATCTATAAATTCAGAACAAACTTAGTGACAGAAGATGCACATTATGGCCTTAAGATTAAATGGATGCTTCTTAAGTTGTCTTATTTAATCAGTTCATTCAACATCATTAAGGGAACCCCAAGTTGGGTAAGTGTTTGTCAAAAATAACACCAGAATAAGCTTCTGTTGCATGTTTTTCCACTGTCATCCAGTTTTTTATATATAGGCTATATTTGGGTACTTCTGAGGTTGTCTCAGGTCAGCTTGGTCACTTATGAAACTAGATCAATTTACATTTGGAAACTAAAAAGATAGGCAGGATTCTTTAGGAAAAAGTCACTTTGCACTGAAATAATATTTACACATTGTTATTGTTTGTTTTTTGATAGGGAAAGAAAATTAGACTTAAATTCTTACAACTTCTGCACTTGAGTATTCCAAATTTAACATAAGGATTAAAGCTATGACACAGGGTTAAACACCACTCCCTATTTGACAGGGATATGTTTTCCATATTTGCATCCAAAGATGTCTGGATGTCCAAGCATTAAAGAGAACTGCAAAATGAATAAAGGCAAGTATTGCCCATATTCTACTTTAATGTACACTTAATGCTTGAGGTTTTGCTTTTTGTATTAAGGCAATATTATTAATCTGTGTTTCAGGAATTCATTTGGCACTGATGTATACATCAGATGTCCCTTCCCTTCTTGCACAAGACAGTTGGTGTGAAAGTAAAGTGTTTGTGTACTGACTGAATACCTTTTGCTCAAATTGCAGCTCTAACCGACCCTGTGGTGTCAGACAAGTGTGAGGTGCCTACTGGGACTAGAAATGCATGGGCTGCTAACGGAATCTTGGGAGTTGTTCTATAAACTGAGAATTGCACTGATCTGTCGACAGTCCTCACTCTTTCTAGGACCCAAAGGCACCAGCTCACCTGGTGCTGAAGGGATTCCAAACACCTGTTTTCCACATATTAAGTCTAACAAATTACCTTTGCATCTAATAGTCTGACCTACATTATGTATCATTTGCATCTTAATTTTTTTTTTCCTTTAGAGATGTAAAGGGAACAATTAAGGAGGAATATTCAGGTTCCTTTTTTTTTTTTTTTTTGAAAGGCCTTGTATTTAGAGTACTTTAATTACACAGGTGGAACTACAATATTGGACCCAAAATGTACAGACACAACTTGGAACAGAAGTCTGATATTTGGTCCTACAGTCACTTTGACAAACATTGCAATCAGTGAAAGCTGAATAATGTCAATTCATATTTTAAGAGCTTAGGTTCTGTTTAAAAGGGAAAAAGGTTGTAGTAAGTACTTGATAACATTTCCATCAATCTATTATTGAAAACTGCTTGGGGAGTGAGATCAGGCACTCGTGGCCTGAGCTATTTCACGAAACTATATAAAAAGCAAAAAACGACTTCAACATAAGTTGAACTGCATCATCTTTGCATTCCCAGTGTCATCCATCATCTTTAACTGTTTTCTCCATGTCAGGGCTGCAATGGTCCAGGACCTGTCCTAGAGTCAGTGGGGACCAGAGTATGAAACAACACCACACACACTGGTTATGAGTAATTTAGGGAGCTCAGTTAACATGAAACGCCTTCCTTTGGACTGTGGGAGGACCCAGCACCCAGGGGAAACCCACACAGCGATGAAGAGAACATGCAAACTCTGCACAGACTGAGCTGGGTTCAAACCTAGTAAGAGTCCAGGTGATACTTGCTGTGCCTTCTGTTCAATTATGCTAAATTTTAGAAAAATAAAATTATATATGCTGTATGAAACATTGTGTATACAGTGAAAATGCACTTGTGTATCAAATCAACTATATATTATATGTGCATATATTAAAATGTTCATATCCTTTGAAAAGTAGTATCTGGAACGTTCATTGCACGAGGAGCCAGTGCACAGTACTGAGATTATACCGTAACAAACGTAATAACAACTCATAGCCACTGGGTGGCAGCAAAGGCTGGACAAATGGTGTAAGTTTCCATCGGGACTATAAGACTGAAACAAAATACCAGATCATGCTTATAAACTGTTGTTTAGATGATCATTAGAGGATCATCTATTTCAGGTGAGTATATTCAAGATAAAACTATATTAGGTAAAGCTTAAAATGTATTTGTTGGCCTTTATATAAATTGCAGCATTAATTCAAAGGAAATTTATAATAAAGGCATTTTAAAAGTATTATTTTAGTTGATGAATATGAAACCTGAAAATGTTCCAAAATGACCATGATAAACATTGAAAAGGTTTGTCTTGAAAAAGGTTTGTGAGGGGCTGAAGAGGAGCCAAGTTCTGCTGTTTCAAAGAAAGTGTGTGATGTGAAGTGACAGGTGGATAAAGGATGCACTCATTATCAAAAGTGACACCCATGTAAACAATAACATTTACACACTGCACTGTGCTAAGATGAAGGTAACAAGACCATGCAAATTACAGTATACTTGGGGTTAAATTTGTTGGAACCAAGTCTGAACCAGTTGGAAAACAGTACATTTCTTCATTCTTCAAGTGATACATTTGGTTTACAAGCTGGTTTTGGTTTGGTTAAAGTACTTTGAGTAACACTGAAGAAACTTTGAACTGTTAATGGTTTAATGAGTAGAGGCCTATTATTTATGCACATCAGTAGTATTTTAAGCAAAACCTACCCAGTATGCCATACTAATATCAAGATATCTGTACTGCTAATATATTTTCATTGTCCATATTAGGATATTAGAGAGCTTAGGTCAGATATACTAAATATTATACTTTTCTTTCTTACACTGAAGCATTCTTTTAAAAACTGTTACCTTTTTTTCTGTTTATTGACACATTTCAGAGTAAAGATCTGGCTATTCAAGAGTGAAATAATCTCATAAATTTTCTTTTTTGTCTGTACTGAATATAAGTTCATGGCTTGTATTCCATACCTGTTTTCATAATTGGTTCAGAACCGTAAGTGTCAAAATTTGTTGTATCTTTGTCATGGTCTGAATTTATTCCATAGAGATGAATTTAATATTCTCTATAATTAAAAGTTTCCTGATGCCTAAACTGCCAAAAAAATGAATTTTGTTGTAAGCGACGAAACAACCTCAGCGAAATTTTTGTAAACTAAATTAAATGTGTGACTATGACTAATGAACACTTCATTTTCAGTATAACAATGTCAAAAATAATTAAAAAAACAGGGTTCTTCATACATTTATTGTGAAATGAAACTGTATTATTTAAAGAAAACTACAAATGGACCCTTTAATCCAACCAATCCACTATTCCATTTGTAGGCTTGGATATTATACTGGTGTAAGAACCAGGTTTACCTCTGGCTTGCAGACAACATTCATGCTGTCAAAGTTCACTACCTGCTTCCCTTAGGCAAATAATTGGACCCCATAGCTGAAAGGTGTAGGACTGATAACTACTTGGGACCTGTTGGAAGATGATATGAATCATAATGCAATATTCTCCATGTTGTGCGATGCATGCAGGTCTGATGTGTGGTGAGGAGAATGACCCTAAAGTGAGAGTTTGAAGCAATTGTTACATGCAGTATTATGAGATGTTATGTTTTTGTTGAATGTATTCATGTTGCAGAAGCAACATGTTCCATTACATGTGTGGAAGCCAACATGCAGAATGATGTTCCCTCAGCCCAACACTTGGCATCACTATAAGGGTGACTAACCTTGTAGTGCTGCTGCTCTTCATATGACCTTAAAACCAACTTCTGGATCAGTAGTTTTACAACCCATCTGTTTACCTGCATGTTCAACAACAACAAAAGACACACTTTTCCCTCATATTTTACTTTTATGATACTTCACTTGTATGTTTTTGCATAGCATTAACTTTATGGCCCCTATTCCTCTGCACAAATACAAAATATTGTCATTTGTTTTAAAATGCTAATGTATTTTGCAAGCCTGCATTAAAAGGAAATTTCTAATTATTTCTTATGCTATTTAGTAGCACTGCCTCCAGCTAGTTGTTTTTCCGTGTATTTTCAAATGCATCGTGTGCTTAGCAGTTTCATTACCAACACAAATAAGTTAACTTTTCCATTCCTCCAAATTAATGCTCATCTTGGCATTGCAGATTAACTCAGGTGTATGAGGGAATTTTACTCTCGCAATTTTGTGCATTATTAAGTGTATGAAAACTGCATGGATTCTGGTTGTTCAAGTAGCTCAAATCCGGTTACTTCCTTTAATGGGTGGTAATATTTGCTGATCCAGGCTTGAGGATTCAGACAACAGTCAACTTGGCAGTCTTGGTCTCCTGTCTCCTGTTCTCTTTATCACCTGTCTGTCACTTGCTCTCTCTCAGGATAATCTTGTCTTTGTGTGTTCATAAAAGTGTCCTTCTCTTTCACATCTGATATTCAAAAAGGTAAATCCACAGAAGAATAAGGATTGTGGCATTTTCAAGGTTATTATTTTGTTTCTAGGAGGGAGCAGGTCTTCTAAATACAAACCTCTTGACTCCCAAATTGACATATAAGGAGTGAGAAAAACTTAAATACAGTTGCAGACAATCCTGATCACAATCGCAAAGACATGCAGCACTAAAAGATGCCTACACATCCAAATACACTGCATTCTCACGTGATCTCAAGCTCTAATGCACAGTCCTAGTTGCATAAACACAAAATTTGATTTTTTTTTTTTTTTTTTTTTGCTGAAAGGAGTTCTCTATGAGCCTTTAACAGAAGAGATGGGTGAAATTGCTGGATGGACTGTAGACGAAACACCTACTGGAGAGTCCACTTCAACTCTCCGTAGCCCACATCCAGCATTTACTTTTCCTTTCTTATAGTCTCTTCTCATTTTTGGCATCACGCACCCTGACATGAATAGTTGCTAAACTCATTTTAAACACAGAGCAGATGTATCTATGAAGATTTTACATGTTCAGAATTTCTTTTTGCAGCCTTTCTTAAATGTGTGAAACAGAAGTCTAATTTTACAACATTGGACTCCTGCTGCCTTTCGAAGGCAGTAGGTGCAATCAGATACACACTGAGGGAGAGAGAAGCAGAGAGAGAGAGAGTGAGAAGGGATTGAGGAAGGAGTAGAACTAAAAATAATGTGTTCTCAACTGCTCATGGGGGAGATGTGAGCTGACAGTCGAAGCTCTCAGCCAGCTGAACATGGCTGCAGGAGCCGATGCAACATGACGTGTTTAAATGGGTGCTGCAGGTGCCAGCATAACCAGGAGGAGAATTTTGGTTTGGCAAGGTCTTGGTCTAATTTTCCTTTTTTTGAGTGTTTCTCTTCACACCTGTCCTTACGTCTGCCTTTTCTTTTCCAAACTTTTGAAAGCTGTGCCCATTTCTGAAGCAATATATTGTGACACAGTGTATAACTACAAAAATGTATGTTTTCCTTTAGTCTAGAGTGTGCAGCACCAGATGTAAATGGGCACAGTTCTGGTGGTCATCCCTCAGCCTCAAGTCTTCGCTGCTTTAAAACAGTAAACAATTGGAATTATAATGCATTATAGAAGTCAGTTAAAATTAAATCCTGACATGCTAGCTGCAATTCCTACTAAATTTATAAATAATATTGCTGTATATCTAAATAAATATTTGATCTTTCAGTGTGTTGAGCATTAAGTTCTGTTATGTTCAGTACAATGGGGAAAAAAGCATTCATAGATACTATAAAATAAACAGTGTAATAATCTAAGTTACTTCTTAGGTTTTTTAAGGTGGAGAATCAAAAGATTCTTGCGTTATTTGCATAAAGCAGAAATTGGATCTTCTTAAATAAGGACTCCTTCAATCCCAAAAAAGACTAGATTTTAATTCTTGCTTCATGGAGCTCAACAAAACCAAAGAACTAATGTTCAAAGCAGGAGGTTGACAACTCAAAAGTGTTCAGAAGAACAAATTGTTCAACAGTGTTTTTAACTTTAAAGACAAACATTGTTTTTAAGTAGTAATACATTAAAATATTCATTGCAATTTAGTTTTACCTTTGTACGGTACCTTAACCAACACGTTGCATCAGAGTAGTTAACTCAAGCTAAATTAAACAATGATATGCAACAAGTAGCATTTGTATTAACAAAAATACTCAGTTATAAGGTACCATTCCCTGTGTATTTCTCTTCCTCATCTCTCTGTAATCCTGTATCAAAAGCAGATGGACATCACCTTTACATTTCAATATTTCAAAGCATATTTTGCATATTTATACACTAAACTTGTTACATGCAAATGTAAAAAAATAATGCTGCACTTATTTACCATATTATTTACATGCATTATCATGCATCTCAGATTTTGGAGAGAAGGGTTTTATTTTTTTTTTTACCTCAAGAAAACTACTTTACTGTGGCAGCTGCAGAAACAGGGTCATATGGTTACATCTATAAATAGGTTTGTGTGTCATCAGCATAGCAGTGAAAATTAATTTTATGCCTCTCAATGAGCCTCCATAAAAGTAGCATATAAAAACAGTATCATTCCCAACATTGAACTCCATATGTAACTAGAAACACTGGCTACTAACACCACTTATCAGAAGTCCGAAAAGAGTGAAAATGATGGTCTTAATAGCCACTTAAGCACTGGTTCAGACAGGCCAACATAGGATTCCAACCTATATAAGATATGATCTTTTATTACAAACATTTACGTATCTGATGTCTTCCTCCGAAGCAACTAACACTGTTAAGCTTTCAGAGAAAAACACTACTGACAATTATACAAAGTACAGAACCAGGGGGATTTGAACTCAGATCTTCAGGTTGCAAGACAACAGCTGTCACCAGGCAGTACCTGCTGCTAATCTACTGTACTGAAGGCAGCATTAAGGTGTAGAAATATTAGCTTAGTAAAATAACTATTATAATGCAATAATACAGTCCTGTACATCACAAAAACTGCTTAATATAGTATCAGTGTTGTGACCAGTATGAAAACCAGACTGGAGTTTTTTTCTTTCTAAAACTTTGCAGGTATTTGAATATGTTTGTTGCATAGCTAACATTTTTTTTAAAAAGTACAGATCCAAACAAGGCACATATATTTGTAATTGACTCTGTCAGTATTCTGGATTATCTAACAGCCATTATGCTTTATTTACTCATTGTTTTTGTACTCCCTATCAATTCTATGTGGAACTACTTAAAAACAGTAAAAATTGCCATATTAGACTTAGTGACAATCATGTATCTGCATCTGTCTGTATATTTATCTGTACCTCTGTCTTTTGGTGACATCCATGTTTGTGCTGTCTGTTGTATGCATGCCACTTTGGAGTTAAGAGTATACTACATGAATAAATGTAACTGTATTTATATAATGTTTCATTTACAGATATTTTTGTTTGTGACTTCACAAAACTTAGTTTTTTTATTGAAAAAGTGAAAAAGTATTATTGTGCTGCTGAAAAGAAAAACCAGATGAAAACAGATTTAGAAATGAAAGTGAAAATAATAGTGCAGCATGAAAATCTAATTATAATACTGTATTGTATTTACATAACTATTCTATGGCAGCCTTATTTTAAAATGAATAATGAGTTAAATTAGCAAAATAGGTGATATAAATAAAAAGAAATGAAAATAGGATGAAAAACTGCAGCATGAAAATACAATTAGAATACTGCATTGTATTTATACTATTATATTAGTATTAACATGAATGTGTGAAATTCAAAAAAACAAAGGTCTATTGTACAGTGGAATCATGCATGCTAATTGTTTATATATCGGTAAGGTCTGTAACACAGTGTAAGCGGATTCGCGACTTACGACGACGCCGTCGGAAGTGGAGGGCTACCAGGATTCAACTTCTCTTTTGCAGCGCAAAAGATGCCGTGCATTTCTGATGGTCGCCATTAGTGGGCAGCAAAACGCACTCAGAATTTAAACAAACTGTCGGGAGAGTACCAGGGGCAGCATCAGAAAGTTTCTGTCATAGTAAACCAAAACGTTGGTTTATTACTGTTAAAGACTTTAAAAAACTATCCAGTAGAACAGAGTATCTATTATTACACTTTTTGCGTATAAACTGACAGCGATCGGATGCAAAGAAACATCTTTATGTGCTGAATCAATTCGTCCCACCTTGCCCGTTTTATTATGTGGCAAATTATACATTCATTTGAGATTTTATATATTCTTAATCGAGATATAACTTATTTTTGCCCTATTTAAATTGGCTTTATGTTGCTATGAACCTTAGAACCATAGATATATACTCTATTTTTTTAAAGCTTTATGGACACAGGATGACAGCACTGTGCAAGCAAAATTAATACACTAAGTAACTGCAAATACATCTACCTAATAGAGGCAGGGCTGAAGGTGAAATGGCTGCAATATTTCAGAGGTACGATTACTAAGTCCAGACATTTCAGAATTCGCCTGAAATGTCGTGCATCTAATGTTTTTTTTTTCAAACGGAAGAAAATGAAACACTTCAGTCATCCACAATATTGAGAGAGGGAATTTCATGTGTAGACCATCGCATTAAAATACATTTCCTTGCCAAATGTGCCATGCCAAATTTATAGGTTACACTATTTTCACAGTCATTCAGAAGGCGACGAGGCTCTCTGGTACTGCGTCGAAAATCCTGACATGCAGGTGATTGGCGGAGTCTTGTTTGACGTCACTTCCTCTGGTCCACCAAGGACGCTTTCCGCTGTGTCTCGTATGTTTTCCTCTTTTATGTTGCCGCGTGTTGTCTCTATTCTCCGGTTCTGTTCTGCCGGCTCCCTTACCACTGGATACGTTTTTTGTCATAATATTTCGGGGAAGTATTCCCGTTTGATATCGGGGGTAGCACAGTCCGCACTTCAGTGTTTAAACAGAACCGTCATGGAATCGCCGGAAGCGAAGCGCCACCACAGTGACAAAATGTCGGTTCTGAAAATCGGGACTCATAACGGGACATTCCATTGTGATGAGGTCCTGGCCTGTTTCTTCCTCCGGCAGCTGCCCGAGTACAAGGTGTGAGCGCCCTTCGACCTCGTATCACTTCGAAACCAGCCGGACACGTGTTGTGTGTACTCCATGCTGTACATCATACACTGTACTGCGGGAACACAGCCGTTTCGGACCCCATTTTAGGTTTATTAAATGAATAAACATCACATGCCTGCTGTGACAGCTTCCTGGTCCTGACTGGAGGCCACCTTTACGTGTCAAATCTGTCATGCACTATGTTCTTTGCAGGATGCGGACATAGTGCGAACCCGAGACCCCACGTTGCTGGACCAGTGTGACATTGTTGTGGATGTTGGTGGGGAGTTTGACCCAAAAAGACATCGTTATGACCATCACCAGAGGTACAGCCCTTGTGCCTTTCAGCCAAGGCTATAAAAGCAACAGTACATACCACAAAACAATTTCACTCCTGTCTGGCCATTTTCCAGAACTTCTTTACCATTATGAGAATACGGTGGATGTTTCATATATATTTATTAAACTGCTAATTACTGCTAAATCTGTAAAAAAAAAAACTGCTAACTAATTAAACTGCTCTGCTCTTCACTTTGCTTAAATAGACTCTGCAGCTTTCATCCTGAGACTGTTGAGTATAATGGAGATCACTGCAAATATTTTGTCAGTGATTTTTGTAGATTTAGTCACATCCTTCTTTTGTTTCTTCTTTCTGTTGGACATTTACCTTTTAGAAAAAAAGTACTGGAACAGTGGTGTTGCTGCACACATCACAGTGGGGTGTGGACATAATTACGGTAGTCCACAGACCCCCTCCTGCCCTGCTCAGGTGGTGTGCTGTCTGTCAACTCTGTTGTTAGTGTCTTCTGTGCAATGTGACCTTCAGTCTCATGTTTATCGTGGCTTACTGGTGAAAAATGTTTGGGGTGGTCTGCTCTATGTCTTGCTCTGAGAAAACCATGCTAGAGGCATGATAATGTATATGTTGATGGCAGTTAATTGGGTAAGTAAGTATGTACAATGCATAAGTGGATATATGTATGGTTGGCAAGCAGGTAGTGTAGTGGTTGGAACTACTGCTTTACCCTCTATGGACCCTGGTTTGAATTCTCAGTCTTGTTGTAGTACCCTTGAGCAAATGACATCCTGAAATGGTGCTGTGAAAATTTCTGTAGCAGCTGTATAAAACATATAATCATTGTAATTAGCTTGAAACTGTAAGGAACTTTGGAGAAAAGCATCAGTGTAATAATAAGTAATAAACTTTTGGGCAGCAATCAGTAGTACCCAAGTTCAACAAATGCACATCTGTTGTTCATTGTCATCTCATGGCAACAGTCAGTTAGTCCTGTCGTTTGAACAATCCCACAGTGTGGCATCAACACGACTGGCAGCTGCACCTGGCAAGAGTGGAATAAGGAGAAACAAATGGACAGGAGACCCAGCCAATATAAGACTGTAAAAGTGTAGAGTCTAAGAACAAAGAAGGGAATGTTTGGTTGACAGTTCTGGTGTTATGTCTTGGTGACTTTAGAGTGGCTTAAGTTGGTATTGTGATCTGGTTGTTTTGTTGCTGGCTCTCTGTTGTTTTGGTTATACTTTGGTTTAATTATGGGACAAAAGGATAAAAAGAGCTGCAAATCCTCCCACTCTCATTCCGCACCTGGTTACTCCCAGGACCTGGCATGCTCCAATATGCGATAAGTGCCTTTTCATTTTTTTTCATTATTGCTGTTCTGTTTCTTTCCGTCTTGAATGTGGTCTATATTAATGATGCCGTGATGCTTCAGCTCTGTCAGTTAGTTTGCTAAGGACTGCACTATCCTTCGCCACCAGGCCTGACAGCTAGTATATGCCTTGGCTGTGTGCATAAGTAACTGAATTATTTACTCAGACTGAGGACTGCCATGTGTAGCCCTGTGTGATGTAATGATCATCTGTATACAACTATAGCTTCACTTGACTGTGTAGTCAGCAGTATAACACACTCCAGAAAAAAATGTGGTAAACTTCATATTAAGAATGCAGTCATTATACACATGAATTGCCCAGAGAAAACTACAGTTGTAACACAAAAACAGGTTGAGATAATGAAAATGTTGGTTTTATATCTCAAAGCTGTAAGATGTACCAAAAAAATACACTTTTTAGACAGTGACAGCTTCTGTGTTCTGTTCAAAATATTCTCCTTTTTACACAAATCACACTGTGTCCTGCTATTGATTTCTGTACTTGAAACATCGCATGAATTTTTTGACCTTTGGTTATGTTGCTTGTTACAGACAATGATGTGCCAGAAATATTTTCTTGATTGCATTTAAATTGTGAATATAAGTGTTTTACATGTAAGGATGTGGTTATTTGTGCTCTTTTAAAGGTGTGTTGTTTATTTTATTGAAAAGTTATTGAGATTTATATCTCTTCCAAGCATTTTACTGTGTTGGAGTGCTTTTGTTAATGGAAATATGAGAAATTCTCCAACATATATTGTGTTGTTTAAAAATAGTGAACGCAAGTCCCTTTTTCAGCTAGTTCCACTCTGAAAGATTTCCACTTAACCTTGTAACCTCTCCAAAGCACAATGTTTGTGTGTTTTTTTTTTTAAGCAGCATTTGATTCTCTACAGGTCATTCAATGAGACGTTCAACAGCCTCTGTCCAGAAAAGCCCTGGAAAACTAAGCTGAGCTCAGCTGGCCTTGTGTACCTGCACTTTGGTCACCGTGTGTTAATGGAGCTCACACAACTGGGGAGAGATGATCAGCAGCTGGAGGTGCTCTTTGACAAGGTGAGAGACTCTGGACCTTTTTTTCATGCCAGGATGGGGCTTCTGCAGCCTATAACTATCTATCTCCAGGTATAAAAGACTATCATTTATTCCTCTTCTCTCCCAGCTTTATGAGAACTTTGTGGAGGAGGTGGATGCAGTCGATAACGGCATCTTGCAGTATGATGGCGAGGCGCGCTATGCTGTTTCCACCACCCTAAGTGCCCGAGTCAGCCACCTCAACCCTCGCTGGAACAACAAGAGCCAGGACACAGAGGTCAGTGGGGACCAGAACCATAATACTGCATATTACCAGCAATGCAAGAAAAGAAAAACATAAGTACCATGTTTGTATTTTTGTGTATGTGAATATATTTGTTACATATGCAGTAAATTAATAGATGAGATTAATAGGTGGTTGGTAAAAAAAAAAATCCTTTTGGTGTTTCATATATGAACTTGAGTGTAATCCCACATTTGCGTTTGTTGTGTATGGGACACTGGGGAAAGATGAGTGGTTAATTTCTTTCGTAGGGAATTGTTAAAGGGGGATTTTTAAACCTCCAGAAATAATTAGCTTTGGGTGCTGCCAATGTAAATTAAGCTCATTTTCAGAGATTAAGTTCTAAACGTTAATGACAGTGGGCACACGGAGCAGTGATAAATATAACTGCTGGCTATAGGAAGTTGTTTTATGCTGTTATTTTTGACTAATTGCATTATCAAGTTGAATGGCATATTCCAAAATTTTCTTTTGTGGGTACCATTCCTACCCATAGCAGTGTGCTTGAGCTGTCCTTGAAGTTCAGTGATCATCGGTAACCAAACTGTGACGTATAAGATGTCCGCCAAGACTTATCTAAGCTTAAGCAGGAAGGACACTGCTTGCTTACAGCATCTCACATTCTGGTTTTGATTAAAGCAGTTTTTTTCTGTTCTTGCTCAGTTTACCAAATCAGGCTTTGAGATTGGCTTATTTATTCAAAGTGTTGTAAAAATAAATAAGCCAAAGTGTTGTACGACATGTTGTAGTAGATTCATGACTTTAAAAATGCCTGCAATCAACGTGGTGATGTACTTTATATTGGTTCTTCATTTTGGTAGTTGAAGAGGCAATTTGAAGAATAGCCACATCAGCTCTGCTGCAAGTTCCTGTTACACATTCTTTGATATGTAAATGATTGTGCTGACCTGTTTCGTCCCCAGCGGACTGTATGTATGGGTGTTGAGAGCAGAGCTGCTGTCTGTAGCACACAAAAGCCCAGGATTTTACAGCAAAGGGCCTTTTTTCTCCATTTGTGCCACATATCTAAGCTGCGGTTATTGATGAATAATCCCCAGTGGAGGATCTCTTGTGATTTGTAATATTCCAGTTTAAGTCTTGATGTCACTGTAATTTATATAATTCTTCATTGATATATCTAGTCCAAATTACACACCCCAGATCAATAGATTTATTTTTATATACAAAAACACAGACTTCTAAAGGCATAAGAAATACAGACTGTAATGCAGGAAAAACATTTCCCTTTTAAGTAGCTGTACCAGTGGTAACTGCATTCTATACAAATTGTATAAATGGAAAAATCTATATTTCATTATATTATTATTACATTAATCTCTATCTGGCATAATTAGCTAGGTGGGTGTTCATTTAATTTCTTTTTGTCATGTCATTCTTGTGTTCTTGAAGGAGCTACGTGATTTAAAATTTGGACTTTGAAAGTCTAAAAATAGATTACTGCAAGGTCCAAAGAGAATAATTAGGAGGATAACACTATAAGTCTTGCTTTTTTTCTTATTGACCTTTTATTTGGTATAACATCTGCCTTGCTGGGTTTTCACGTTTGAGTGATGTTTGTCAAGTGCATATCTCAAAGGTTTCAAAGATAGTCTTATGTCAGTGCAAGTTTGTCTTATCTAGCTTAATATTGGTTAAAAAAAAAAGATAAAAAATTAAATCCCAAGAAACACAAATTAATTTTTGTTGTTATTTTGGAGAAACAGTTCATGTATCTGTACATGCAGTTTCATGACTGTTGCACACAGGTGGTTTGTTTTTTACTTGCTTATAGCTTTTATCCAGTGTGAGTTGGGCAGTTTCACCCTTTTATACAGTACTGTGCAGAAGTCTTAGGCACCTGTGGGGAAAATGCTATAAAGCGAGGATGGTTCCAAAAGTAATGCCATAAGTACTTATTAATCAATAAATTTTCTAAAAAGTGCAGCAGACAAAAAACCTCAATCAAATCAATATTTGGTGTGACCACCCTTTGCCTTTAAAACAGCATCATTTCTCTTATGCAAACTTGCATGCAGTTTAAGGTACGGGTTGGTAGGTTCTTCCAAACATTTTGAGGAACTGGCCACAGTTCTTCTGCAGACTTTGACTGCCTCTCCATGTACCCAGACTGACTTGATCATGTTGAGATCAGGGCTCTGTGGGGACCATACCATCTGTTGCAGGATTCCTTCTTTTTGCTGAAGATAGTTCTGTATGACTGAGATTGGGTGTTTGAGGTCATTCTCAGGCTGCAGAATGAATTTGGGACCAATGAGAAACCCCCCCCAAGNTTTTGCTGAAGATAGTTCTGTATGACTGAGATTGGGTGTTTGAGGTCATTCTCAGGCTGCAGAATGAATTTGGGACCAATGAGAAACCTCCCTGATGGTAGATAAGAAACTTCCTGTACTTCTCAACAGACATTGAAGTTGCATGCCTAAGACTTTTACACAGTACTGTATATGTGGAGCAAATCTGATGAAATAATTGTCAGGGTTACAAGTGTTAAAGTTTTTGGTTTACAAATACCTTTTATTCCTGCAGGAATCTTAATGATGAAGTTTTGTAATAAAACATGTAAAATTGACCTACAGAAGCAGTAGAGGAGTGTTTTGTATTATAGCACTACTGTTATCAGTTTACTGATAGCTTCCTGTTTTTGTCACTGAACATGGAGGGGGAAACAAATTTTTCTGTCATATGAATGAACAGTTTTTTTTCTTCAATCCCATAAAATAATTGCCGTTGATGGTTTTTTTTTAATAACAGGAGGGGTTTCGCAAAGCCATGGCAATGGTAGCGACAGAGTTCTTGGACCGTCTGGATTTCTATCAGAATTCATGGCTACCAGCCCGTTTGCTAGTTGAGACCGCAGTCCGGAACCGGACCCAGGTAGCCACCTGTCCTGCTGTCATTTTATCTGCACTCTTTCCTTGAATCGCAACTGGGAGTTGCCAATTTCTATTTTTTTTTCACAGGTAGACCCTAGTGGGGAGGTGGTGGTGCTAGAACAGGGTGGCTGCCCATGGAAAGAACATCTCTTCTCACTTGAAACAGAGTTAAATGTGCAACCCCCCATAAAATTTGTCCTGTACCAGGATCAAAATGCTCAGTGGAGGGTGCAGTGTGTACCTGCTGGCCTGCATACTTTCCAGAACAGGTATTTTTGTCCCGCTCTGTCACCTCTTGCCGCCTTCTCTAGTAATTGTGTAAATGGAACTGTATGATGTTTCTAAATGGCCAAGACCACTGATATATGTTAAGATTTTTGTGTAATTTCACCTTGTTGACCATCCTTCCTCAACCTGTTTTAGTCATTTCATTTTCTGAAAATTCATATACATTAATTCCCCACTTTTTTTGTTTTTATTGAACAAAATACATGAGAAAATATATTTATTACTTTTGGGTAGCGAAGAAAACATTTTTAGACAGTTTTCTGTCATTTTCTGTCATTAATGTTAAAACAAGCCTCTAAAATGGAGTGGTGTCAGATTCCACACTGTACTGAAAAATATATTCGTATCCACCTTTTTTACAATTGATTATTCCAGCCAGTTTTTCAAAGCTACCTTACATCCATCTAGCAGATTTCAGTTTAGGTACAAAGGTATAAAAATAGGTATAAAAATATCGCTGCTTTTGCCTTTAGGTGACCTCAGAGCCTTGACTGTTTGGAAATTTGAGGAAAGGGTCTTTTACTTGCAACGAGGCTAGCAGAGTGACATCACTCTGGGAAGGTCAATAAAGAATCATTCTATTACTATAGTAATGATAGCATCTGAAAAACCTCGGGGAGTGAGCTGCTTCCTGTTGGTATCTGAGAAAAACCCTGCTGTGCCAGACCCATACGATTGTCCTCTGTGAACACAGTTTCTTATTTATTAATTGTTTTCCCTGCGGAATTGAAACTGCTTCTAGAGGTGTAAAGGATTCTCAGAAATGATGCAAATTTAACAAACTTAAGGTTTACAGAAGAGGTGCATGAAAGGATTGGTGCTGAAGTTTTCATGTACCCTGACAGGTCTTACAGTGTATGATAAGGCAGCTGGGTTTTCAAGGGGTTTTCAGTGGACTCAGTCTTGCACATTTTCTAAATTTACTCGCGATATAATTAGTGGCATCAGTATTTCTGCAGTTCTATATACCTAATGAAATGAACAATGCCAAACCAACAAAAGAAGAATGAACTCAGTGAGCAGTTCATTAAATAGACAGCTGGATGGATACATGTATCAAGCCTGAAGAAACTTTTCCAATATTGTTGAATGATGTTCGCATAAAATGATAAAGCACGGGAGGGGGGGGTTGCAAGAAATATGTTTCTCTTTAGTATCGGTGATGTAGATCATTAGGTTGTACTGTAGGTGTTGAGCTGTTTGCTTAGAATTTAGGAGGCACAGACAGCCCATAATCTCACCATCAATGCATCAGTGACCTGAGATTGGAAAACACATGGAGCCTTGATCACCTCTTCCCTCGCTCCGTTTCCATTTCCACTTCAGTGAAGAAACTCATTACAACTGACTTGCCGCTAGGATGGTTTCAGTGTCTACAGGAGAAGCACAAATGTCAAGGGTCAGAATTCCTTCAGATATCTACATTTTTTGAATGCCTTGAAATGGCTGTTATAAATGGATATGGAACTAAATAGCCATGACATCAGTGGAGGATGACTCTCCAGATGGCTCCTCCTCAGGGAATCACTGTTGTATGTCCCAGTATCTGGCCAGTTTAGTGCCTGAAAGAGAATGGACAGTGGCTTTTTTTTTCTTTGTGATTTAGTTCCAAGCCCTACTGGATGGTAATGGTCAGCAGAAAGCACACTTTAAAAATCAGCAGATTCTATGAGACAATAATATCACTAGTATCTGTATGAATCAGTGCAGTATTCACTGTATCACGACTACATGTTTTGGGTACTAGATCCAATTTAAGTCCTATAAGACAAATTACTGACTGAGGACATAAGATTTCCAGCAAAGCCATCATACTAGTCATTAATTACTTGTACGCTTAAACACTTGGAGTCATTTTTGACAGTGTTGACACTCAACTGTGTAGGGAGGAACAAAAAGAAGAATTTATGTACAAGTTCAGTATGTTAATACTGGGCTTCTTTGGAACAGTGCCTCTAGATGGGTTACATGCATGTTTTGTTGTTAATCACCCATAGTGTGTCCATCTGCCCTCCAGATTGTCCCTGCTGGAGGAGTGGTGTGGCGTACGGGATGAGGCCCTGTCGGATCTCAGTGGGATCCCAGGCTGCATCTTTGTCCATGCCAGCGGCTTCATTGGGGGGAACTGTACCAGGCAGGGGGCACTGGAAATGGCTTGCCGGACCCTGCAGGCTGCAGCCAATTCTCCAGATGAAGGCAGTAAGGTTCAGGCCAACGGCAGCTGATCAGATACCATTACTTGTGCACTGGTGACCATTTATGAAACAGTGTACTTTCTAATGTCATTCTCTTTTGTTAATAAAATTCTTTGTGGAAAAACATTTTTCTCCAATAGTTGATTCCCTAAAATTTCAGCAAGGTATCTGATTGTTTAGGGATCAGGATTAGGGATTCTTTAGTTGTGTGCAAAACAGTTAATACAAAGACTGCTGCTGTCCAGTCATAAGGCAGTATTATATCTAACTTTTGTAAACGAAATTTCATCTTCAGCAATGCTTCTGGGAACATCTGATTAGATTTCTTCATTAAACCAGACAAATTTGTAATCCCCACATTGACCAGAGTCCAGCAGACACATAAATAGTACCACTAACCTCAATTTTTTTGTCCTACCTCAGCACATCCATCATAGTAGATTAACTTAAATGGGACTGTTCCTCACGTGACATTTAGGTCACTGAGGGCATGAGCAGGATAACTGCTGCCTGGAATAATTTTTCATGAAGTGACTGGGAGAATGCCCTTTCCCTTCTCTCTTCCTTTCATCCTTTGTGCTCCTTTCTTTTCCATATCATTGATCCCCCTCCTTGTTCTTTCTTCCCTCTTCTCTAGCCTTCGTTCCCCTTCCTGCTTGCCCTCTCCCCCAGCACTGTCACTCGGCACTAAATGTCACTGCTGTATCTAATCAATAAGCGTACTTGTGGTTTTGAATTTCTCACTGCATTTTTCAAAGCTGCCAGTCTCTTTTGGTACACATTTCCTTTTCTTAACTTTATTTGCTGTCCTAACATTTTGGATTTGTCTCATGAGTTAATTTCCTGCCTTATTTGTTCTGCCTTCAATTAGTCAGAAATGGATAATAATTTAAACTGAACACCTGAGCACAGCAAGCTTTTCAGAAGCACAGACCAATAATCTGTTAAAAAATAAATAAATTAATGCTCCTAGTCTCCGCAATGAAAATACTTTTTTGGTGATAGAATCTATTTTGATTTTTGCAGCTGAACAATTAAAGTAGAAGACCTATTAAATATTTGTACCTTCAGGATAGAACGTCTTGGGTTACAAGAGAAATTGGTTTTTTGTGAAATTGATTTCTGTAGCCTCGTGAACGAGTACTGTGCACAAAAAAATCCGTTGAATTAGATTTATTGTTTATCACAATGGTCTTCATTCTGCTGGTTCGACGCCAACAGTTCAATTCTAATCACACACTGTCTGGCACAAACGTGACATATTACATGGGGCATATTTAATCTGTGCAAATCCAGTCCATAATCTGTTTGGCCTAAAGGAGAAAGTGCTATAGCAGAAAGAAGCCCTCTACAGTTTAACACATCCTGACAATAAACGTAAAGCGAGGTGTCCAGTATTTATTTAATTGTGGACCAAATATAGATGTTTGGATCATACGCAGCATTCACTGAGCCCACAGCTGGTTCTTTGTTTTTTTTTGGCTCTCCGAGTCTTATGCTGAAAAACATAATCTGCTTCTTTTGTGCTCACAGAGATGACCAGGTCTGGGTGCATGTGGGGGGTTTCATCACAGGGACAGCACAGCCTCCATCTGCAGGGTAAACAATATTAAATCAGCTTCCCTCAGACTCATCTGCCTCCTTGAAGCACAACGTTGGCTGTTTTTTCCAGAAGACACTGAAGTATCACAGAACACACAACCTGCCACAGGTGTAAAAACACTCTGTGATTGTTTTCAGTTCAATTAGCTGGCCTAAAAGTGTAATTTTTGCTAAATTAACATGAGCTCAATTAATCTTACAGCTGAAATTAAGATGGGAACATATGTCTCTGAACAATAATTCCCTTCTGTATCCACAGCATAAATCGGCACACTGCAGAAGCTGCGAAGAACGGCACCCTCAAAGTTTGTGTCTCAGTCTTGGAAAACCACTTTGTTATGGATTGTTTAAAACTGTTGATCTCTTTTCTCTCTAAAACTTTTGCATGTGATGTTTATACTGTTAGTAATGGTATTTTGGCATTTGGCAAAATGTCAGAGCAGCAGTATAAGATTTTATTCTGACAAATCTCTGGTGGAGGAGACTGATGGAGAAGATGCACAATAATATCAAAACCTCAATCATTTGTTTAGTATTTTTATGACTACCTCAACACCAAATCGATCCGTGGTACATATGATTCAGGAGGTGCAGCGAAGCTGCAGTCAGCAGTACAATTCTGTGACAGCTGCAGACTTCTACTCCATTTATCTTAGACTGTATCAGACTGAGAGCTTTTCTGATTAATTAAAAATAGGTACCAGAATTCTGCCAGTTACAATGTAATGCCACAGAGGAAGTGGGGTGTGACAGGGAAGTGATTTTACACCGCATTTACAGATGGAGAAGGACGACAACTGATTTCTCTGACAAAAGTGCCATCATTTCAGCGCTCGCATATGATTCACAGATGAAGCTGTTGCGTACTGACACCAAAACACACGTTGCCCTCATACTTCTTCACTGTACACTAACAAATGAGAATTTAATGTTTCAGTTAAATGTATTTTTTAATTAAGGCTATAGGAATACATGGAGACAATTTTTAAGATGTGCTAGTATTTAGGCAGAGCATCCATGTATATTCACCAAAAATAAAATATAGTTAACAGCAGCAAGATCAGCTTTTATGAAGGAACAAGGAGAATAAATAGGGGACTAACCTGCAGGTTTCACACACACCTTACCTCAGCTTACCCATACTGCATTTTGGTGGCACTCCATGCACTCACTGCCTATCACCACCCAAATCCAACCCAGGTTCTTTGTCCTCACTAACTGTTTTTTGCAGTAGCCCAAGCCTTTCTTCTACAGCTCTTATAGCCTAACAAGAAGATAGTTTTATAATGAGAAGGTAAGTGCTAACAATTCAAAGTGGACAGTTGGGAACTATTCCTGTGGTTTCAAAAGGTAAGAGAGGTACGGAACTGGTAGACTTTTGCTCCCCTCTGCACATGTCACTGGACATGCAAACTCCACTGAGCCAGATTCGGACCCCCATCCTCAGATACAGCCCAGGAAGTGTGACGCACTAGTGTTACCATCTATGCCATAATAGAACGATTTAGTTTCTTCAGACTATCACCTCAAACTGTTCTGTTAAAGAAATGCAGCTGATTTGGGTCTTTAAAAATCTGAGGGATGTTCAGGGCTGTACAATATTTGTACCTATTACATGACACGTTGCCTGAACCAGCATTTCACCTTACTGTAACAAAGATTTTTATTTGAAATGCATTAGCTGAATGCTAGCGATGACCATAGGTATGTACAGTAAAGTTTTCAAAAGACATTATGTGGGAACTGTGTTCCCCCACCATCATCGGGTGAAGCCCTGTGGTTCAATAGCTTTGGACCCCACTGACTATGACCTCGCACCACTGGACCAAGAAAGTGTTTTCAGGTGTTACTTTATTCTGCAAAATAATCAAGACAAATTTCTAACAACTGCAGGTACACCTATTCTCCGCTCATGATGCATTGCTAGAAAATGGGAGTGCTAACTAAAACAGCACTATAAACAGGGTCATTAGAACATTTTATTAAATTGGTGAAAATACAAATACAGTAGACCAGTAATAAGTGTTTAGTGACAGTCTCATTAGAACCAGTTGTTTCTTATTTATCTTTGCATTTGTACTGTAGATGTCCAAGAAAATATGTAAGGAGATGATTGAAACTCTGAAATGACTGTAAAAATGCATTAAAAACAAGGTAAGATAGGAGGCGTCCTCCTCTTCAGCTGGCTGGCATCCTCAGTGTGTGGTTTATTACAATAGTTGCAATACGTTTGTGTCCATGGTGAGCTTCTCCTGCCAACGTGTCCCAGTGCTCATAAGCATCACCCTGATCCAGCAAAACACACACAGACAACATGATGTTCAATAGTCAGGAAACTTTAAGAGTTAAGGAAAATGTATGACACATTTAAAATGGATAAAAGAAAGCACATGCATCAAGTGCTTAAGGGGAACACGTCTGAAAGTTTGAGCCTCTAAGTTGAGTGCGGCAGCAGAAAGTGTGTACCAAGAGCAGAGCTCACTCCTTGTTCAGTGTACATGTCAGAGCCACAGATCTGAGGGTGCTGCATGGGAAGGAAAAAGCAGTGACAGTGTTCCGGGGGAGGGGGCACCAAAGAGATGTGAGGACAATGAGGATTATAACAGTATTAATAGCCTAGAAAGGAGACATGCAAAGCTGAGCATTTGTGCTTTAACAAAACATTGTTAAATGGGACGGCATTAGGAGAGGTATAACTGCATCTTGCCTTGACCCCAGCAGTTCTGGGATAGTCTACTGAGTGCTGCGACCCTGACCGAGACAAGCACCCATCCATCCATCTTTGTTTACCACTTATCCTGAGCAGGGTTGTGGTGATCCTGAGCCTATTCTGGAAGCAGAGGGTGCTAGGCTATGAAACAACCAAATGATCAGACACATAGTATGGCCACGCACTCACACTCACATGCAAGCACTACAGGCAATTTATAGTAACCAGTTAATCTGAAAAGGAGGTCTATTGAAAGTGGGAGGAAACTAGACCACCTAGAGTAATCCCAAGCATACATGGGGAGAACATCCAAAACAAGCAGTTAAGGAAAATGGACAGGTGAATTTATCGAGGTATTCTGGTTATTGGAGCAAATGCCTTGCACTTGAAGGACTTGGGTTTGAATCCTCCTCCCTTGGAGTTCTCTTTAGCAAGGTATTGAACCTGAATTAGTAATATTTAATAATTTGTAATATAATATCCAGTAATATTTAAACAGCTGCATAAATGTGTAAATAGCCAAAGGTAGCTCAGTGTACAAACCAAAACTTATACGTGCGTCTATTGAGAGGTTAAAGACAGTCAATGGAATAAATAATAATGTCACACTGTGAAGCAAAAAGGTCCCTTAAAACTGACAGCTGACCTTAAATTCAGTTCTGTGTTGTTCTATTTCTCCTCAGTGCTGAACCAGTGCCTGCAGATCTTGCCTTTTGAAAAAATCTTCTAATTCTCCAACTTGTTGTTTACATTATCTTTTTGCACCTTTTGTCACCGGAATGCCAATCAAAGTTATTAAGGCTGTTTTTTCCTGCAATAATAGCTGCACATAATTGGACAAATGAAAATAAATTGTTTGTTTTATCTACTGGTCACATTTGAGTGGATGCCACATAATGTGGATTACATCGAATTATAATGTTTAAATGAGAATAAAAGCAAGCAGCACATAGCAAAAGAGGTTTATACAACACTGTATGTACTGGGGCCTACTTTATATATAAACCTTTACCAGCAAACTTTTGTGCTGTCAAGGTATGTATTTGAAACAAATAGTTATGAATGTTAGTAAAAATTAAAATAAATTGATTAATTTGTTCAGTTGTATGTAAATTAAATTTGTCTATGTAAAGTTGGGCAAGATCAGAAAATAAGAACAAGGGGTTATACATTTTTGGTCAGATGAGGTTTTCTTGCAGATGGTACTAAACTTTGCTCAGCCCAAATCAAGAACTTGACAGCACAGTTTATTTGGTGTTTTGCATAAATTGACTGTTAATTTAAAAAGGCGTGGCACAAATTTAAATTTACTGATATATACAGTACTTTCTTGACAGAGAATACATTCCTTAAGAGATTACTTGTAATATGGAAAAAGCTGCAGATAAACAGTGCAATCATTTTCACCAGCTTGCCTGTTAAAATTGTATGCATATTCTGGGCTCTAGGGCCATGGTAGAAGAGTGTGTGGAAATGAGAAACACACACTTAAAAGTGTGATTTTTAAGGTTAATGCGGTATCCGGTGAGTGCCAAGGTTAAGTTTCATAATGCTTTGCCATCCATATGGGCATGGTGCCTCTAACGTGGGTGTGTTATGGGTATTTTAGTGATGGATCCTATGTTTTATAACACATTAAAATCAGCATGTGCGTGGTATGTCTAAAGCGTGTGTGAAATGATGTTCTGCTAATGGAAAGCACTTTCCATGTGAAATGGTCACTTTTCACTAAGGCCCACGGAACAATTGGTGATGCACAACATGCCACAGTGGTAGTTTATCAAGAGCTGGGTTAATAACAAAGCATGATCATACAAACAGAGTTCATTTTGCTTAAACAGGTCTCTTAACCATAAGAGTGAGGAAAAAAGTTCTAATGAATCAAAGTTAATGAAAGGAACAAATGAGCTAGGTAAAAGTAATACGCTGACAATATTTGTAAGTTGAAAAGCCGTTCAAAAATCCTGCAAATGATGTTGCTAGAGTAACTGACATGTCTGTCAGTCAGGATAGTTCATGTTTTATTGACATGAGGCAACGATAAGGTTAACTCTGGGGTGGGGGAAAATTGTAAGGAATTTACAGGGCTGTAAGGAAATTGTTCTTTGTGGGGAATTTAAAAAGTAGTGCGTGTATTAAATGTAGCCTGGAGGGAAGCTGTGTGGGATTATGCACCTGTTGAGTTGTGGTTGTGCAGCCATAACAGAAATGTGACCCTATCTTTTGAGGTGTAGACAGAAGACTCAGGATAACTGTGGGAATAACAACTTCAGATTTTGTCTGCAGGTTTGCAAATCCATACTGAGTATTCAGAGATGCCAGGTGAAACTGTTGAACTCGCTGAATATGCACCGCCTATCATACCCCTATAACTTCTCTCAATTGTTTGCACACTTGCAGCAGCAGTGTGTTATAGGAGAGACGTGTGACACCAGTATGCTAACTACTGTATGAGAAATAGCCCCACATGTGGCCGATGTTCACAGTGTTGTGGTTTGGCTTTCGCGATGTTTTTATCAAGGGATGGTTGGTTGAGCTTGACCCTCAAACTGGTTCAAACCTGACTCCTGATGGCCTTGTGTTGGTAGTTCAAAATACTTAATTGTTAACTAAATTGTGCTCAGCATCCCATTCAGGGTCACGGTGGTCTGGAGCCTATCCCAGAAGTCTGGAAATTCAGGCTATGTAGGGTGGAAGACATGCCTCTCTGTCACAGCAGTTTCAAATAAACTGTTAACAGCTGTTTGACAGTTGCAAATAAACTCTGTTTGCAATTTGCTGGTCACAAATAAAATCCTCCAGCTGTTTATATCCAAGATGTTGTACTTAAAGAGGTACAGTTGTATCAGTAATGGTACTGGGGACAGATGTGTAAATGAATAATGGGTGAATAAATAGGTGAATTATTGTAGGTAATTTATCATTGGAAGTTTTCTTTTGAAGAAATTATTGGCTAAATGTGGTTGTTTTGACCTGTTTCTGGTTGTAGTCCAGAGCCGGTCGTCCCGCACACGATGATGTTGATAAATGTTATTCAGAACCCCTGGACACTGAGCCCAGCGACTTACATTTCAACAGAACAACTGCAAAAAACGTCAGACATCATGAAATAAACAAATAACGGAGGACACTAATCGTGCTGTTGTGTTTGAATTCAGTTCTACCGGAATCCCAGTAATATTCTGTGCCGTATGTAACATGGAACAAACAGAATAGCTCTTAATTCACAGACAAATCTTTTTCGATCATAAATTTTGCATCATAAAACAAACAGAAGTAACTGAGCAATGTTTTTGCACAAGAATATATGGTACAAACAGAGCACGGTAAGAAGCTCACAGACCAGTGCCAGGTTTTCCAAAGGATGTGTTGTATGCAGGGCTATAAAAATCAGTACAGTTATATGCATTCAGAAATTATACAGTCTATATCTTTTTATTCGAACAAAGTTCAATAAAATTATGGATAAGGTGCTCAAAGCTATCTATCTATCTATGTATCTATCATTTGATGACTCAAACTTGACAATTAATAAATTCAAAACTAGGTACGTTATATGTGTACATTACTAGGTGCACAGACGCGTGTGTGTGTGTGTGTGTGTGTTTGACAGAGAGAGAAGGAGAGACAGAGAGAAATAGAGAGAGCGAGAGAGACCAAAGGAGGGTTAGGGGGTCGTGTTTTTGCGCCAATAAAAAGTCTCGCTGGTAGATAAATCCTCCCTTTTGAGATTTATCTCTTATCTATTATTATGCTGTATTTTATTTAACTGTGTGCACATATATACATTACTGACGCATTTCTCTGAGTCTTCATTGGTTGGCGACTTAATGATGGAGAACCCCTGTTTGGAAATGGACTCATCTTTGACGTATTGTTAAAAACAGGCACCTGACCACGTTTGCTCCCGTTACTCGCAGCTGCGTGAGCCGCTCGGTGCCCCCCCGCAGCGTAAAGCTCGTGGAGCCACCAGGGTGGTTAAACCCGCGTCGCTCAACCGCCGGAACGGTCGCTTGTTCTTCTCTGGAGCTGAGCGCCGCCGCCGGCAGGTAAGACACGCGGCTTCTTCTGTGCCAACTTGTTGTTCGTTGCAGAAATCATAACGGGTCTGATATGATCACATTCTCCATTACAGGTAAAAGTAGATATATTTATAATAAATGTATATAATACGCGTGCTCATGCACTCAGTTTTGGAGGTTCCTAAATCGTAATTATTTTATTTTATGCAACAAATTTTGAAAAAGGGATTTCTTCTTGGGCGGCAAAAATGTCGATCCATCTTTATTGTTTTTTTTTTTTTTTTTTTTTTATGAACGCGCGTGTTTGAAGTAACGGGAAAAGTAAATCAACATAGGAATACTGTAAACTTTTACATGAATTCAATGCTATTTATTCGAATTATTATTCCTAACATTTATTAAGTATTCGCTTTGTCCAAGGTGACTTACAGTTAAACAATGAACTTTACTGCGATTTGCGCTATTGTACAGCGGGGTATTTTACTGTGTTAGTGCGTGGTAGGTTGAGAGGGATTCGAACCCCCAACCTTAACTGTATGGCACTAGCAGGAGGGCCCGCTCTGGGCGGCAAATAATTTTGTATGAGTTTACCATGAACGTTCAGTGGCGGTTTACGACGAGGGACAACCGGTAGCAGTGACCGACCTGTAGGCTCTCCGCCTTGGGAAGGTGACCGACCTGGTCGCCCCTCGGCGCTGTGTCGCTCAGTCCCCCCATCATACTGCCTGACACTAAATCCAAGTGCAAACATACAAGCGGTTTGTGTTCTCCTTGTATGATTTTTCTAGACCCAGGTTTGTGTTAAACACACCCTGTCCCACATGCTGCTTGCCTCCCAGCTCATGCTGGGACCTGTTCATGGCTCCTTCTGGAAGACCCACAGGTCCAGCTTTGAGCTTAACAGCCTTGTGAAGGGATTGATGTTCTTGCCTGTAATAGTCCAGTGCTGGAGTGTAGCTATTGATCTCATTTTCTCGCTGTGCTTTGTCAACCTGCAGATTTTTGTCTCAGCAGGAATGAGATTAACAAAAAAATGAACAATGGAAATGAACAAAGCTGCCCGAGACTCATCTCTGTCGACTGTTTGACTGAGTCTTCTGCTAAGATTGAAACAGGAAGGAGCAGGGTTAAATAAATGAATTTTTGTTGTATTCAGCTTATCGTAAAATTCCAGCACGGATTAAAACTAGTAAGCAGGGACATGCTTTTTGGAAATATTAAACCGCCATAAAGATTTTCTCCAGATGCTGACTCATTTGCATGTTTGAAACAAATTCTGACCTGCTTTTGCTTGCACTCCTGTCTTTCTGCAGGTTCAATTTCAGTGTTTTGACCTTCCATTGGAGCTGTGCACCCAGAACCTGTTTGATTCCCATCTGCTTCCTCTAACTCTGTCACCCCATTTTTCCTCCATCTTCCACCTCTTTGACGTGTTTGCCTGTGAGACAGTCGGCCCCCCCGTCTCTCCTGCTGGATCCCACATGCACCGTTGGCTATGGTGAGGCGATGGGTGCTGGCCGGCAGAGTGGCTGCTGTGGGCGTGGCTGGAGCAAGTGGCTGTGGCTCCACAGCATCCGGCTTCTGTGGCTGTGTGGGCAGGTTGCCCCCCAGTGTCCTGAGAGCTGCCACTGCTCCTGGGACAGCGGGACTGTGCTGTGCACGGACGCTGGGCTGCGCGAGGTCCCACGTGGGCTTCCTACGGACACCGTCTCGCTCCACCTTGAGCGCAACCTCATACGCACCATCCAGGAAGACGCCTTCGAGGACCTCCCACACCTGCAAGACCTCCATCTGTCGCATAACCGCATTGATTCCCTCTCCTCAGGTGCTCTCCGTCACGTGAGCCCTGACCTCAAGCTGCTTGACCTCTCCCACAACCTGTTGCGCCACGCGAGCCAGGAGGAGTTTGGCTTGACACGGGCAAAGACTCGCCTGTACCACAACCCTTGGCACTGCGATTGTGCCTTGCAGGAGCTGGTGGAGATCCTCAACCTAGAGCCGGAGACAGTTAATGGGATTGTGTGTGAGACTGCGGAGAGGCTGGCAGGGGAGGGTGGTCGCTGGGAGGAGCTGGGGGGGGCGGGAGAGCATGCAGGTCAGCCGCTGGTCAAGCTGCTGGATGCTGGGGTCAACTTCTGCAGCATGCAGCGTAAGACCACAGACGTGGCTATGCTGGTGACCATGTTTGCCTGGTTCTTCATGGTCATTGTGTATGTGGTCTATTATGTCCGCCAGAACCAAGCAGAGGCCCGCAGGCACTTGGAATATCTGAAAAGTTTGCCCAGTCCACGTAAGACCCCCGCTGACACCGACACCCTTAGCACTGGCATCTGAGTTGGCGGCCTAACCTTGTCATAAATTTATTACTTATTTATTTACTATAAATATTACATGTTTCACTGTACTTCCAGGCGCCCATACATCCTACACCACGTTCTGCTGTTGGTACCTAAAATAATAAGCACCAGCGGTGTCTCAGAAGTGCATTTGTTACAATGATGAGATCAAGATTTGCAGGAAGAGTTATAACATTTTTGCCAGTAAAACACTACTTGCGATTTACTTTGCTACCGTCAAAGTCTCTGGGATACGTTTTATTAGAACCCCACAGTCTGGGAACGCGCAGGCAGACACTGACAAACTCGTGGATGCAGTAAAATCTCTAAAGGGAGAAAATTACAGTTGACGCCTATCCTGCCTGCTGCTCCGCTCTCACACAGGTTGTCTGTGTTTGTCTGATAAGAAGCCAAGCTGAACTGTTGCGAGTGTGAGCACAAACCAAAAGGCATATATTCGATTTCTGTAGCATGAAGCAGCTTGGGGTGCAATTATGGGATGTGATGTCGAGGGGCCCAGATGAATGGTAATGAGCTGCGCCATTTATGAAGCCAAATTCTTCCAGTGTCAGAGAACACGCCTGCCACTAGGGCTCAGCACCGTTCATCACCGTGCTAATTGCGTTCATTAAAATGTACTTTTAGAGTGGGATCAGAGTTGTGTTTAAATGGGACTGCTGCTTGCAATAATCTGGTAGCAATCATGTTTAATTTAGATTAGGTTTAAGACACTGCTGAAACATTCCAGTGGGTGACTCAAGACATGCTGCAATGAGGGGAAGAAATTAATAAAAGGTTTAGAACAGACTAAAAATGTAGCCTGTAACTCAGTAGGTTGAGAGAAGTCTAGTACATATTTGTAATGCTTGAAACTGGAAATAAAATGTGAATTGTTGTAGATGCTAGAGGAAAAGAAATACTCCGGACCCAAAATATTTAAATATGTAAAAATGAATAGGTTATTACATTCTCTTCCTTTTAATTTGGTCTTAACCTGATAAGATTAACATCAGGACTCTAATTATATCAATAATGACACGGACTGATTTTTTTTGTTTAAGCAGAAACTGAAGTATGAAGATATTAATCAAAGGCATAGTGAGCTATACTTAATGTGTTAAATCATATACAGGGTGTTAAGTTTAATAAATGGAGTGGACTCAGCATATTTGGAATGAAAGTTGGACCTTTTTAGATGCTTTGCCTCTTTCTCATGCTGCCAGGTGAATAGAGCAACTTTCTGCGCTGCTGTAGCCTCAACTGTCTTTAAAACACATTCCCACATAAGAACGTGAATGTCAAATCGTTGCTTGTGTGCTGTCAGCTGTGAATATGCAATGTGGAAAATGTTTGCAAATTGCATTGGTCTTACGTGGTTCTTGTAGCCTGCATTCCAGCAGAAATGTGTTGCTGTTTGTGTTGCTGTTTTTCTACTTTATGCTGTACAGCAGTGACATCCTTTTCTTGGTTTTGATATAAACTGAATAATTTCTAGAAAATATATGGACTGCGTAGCTTTTCCACAGTTCAACCTAATTAATCCTTTTTATAGTTGAATAAGCAAAAACATTTTTTCATGATATATTGCTAGCAATATTTTTTGAGATCCATTCATTTTTACGTGTAAGGTTTTTATTTTAAGAATGTTGCTCCACCTAGGTAGTGCCCTCTTATTGCAGATACCTAAGAAACAGAAACCGGGACAAAAGAATACCTTGTTGTGCTTTTTTTTAAATAAAACATTTTATTCATGTTGTGCTTTGTCTTTATTTGTTTCCTGTTTTATCTGCCATGAAATTAATAAATGAATCATTTTAGACAAAGTTCTTTGCAGAAATAATGAAATCACACTTATACAAAAGCATGATAATCAGAAAAATAACACAAACATGCCTCTTGATGGTTTATAGATAAGCATCTACTCTTTATTATGATGGAAAAAGGTCTGGAATGAAAACGAAAGCATACAGGATGATAGTTATTCACAAGATAATTGTTGGTCATGGCTGGTAATGGTACCAATTTCTACTTTGGCATGCTTAAAACTATTAATAAAATGTAGAAAAGACATCTATTTTAATATACATAAGAGAACAGGATTTTTTTTTCACTTCCATTTATCATACTTGCTATTTTGCTTATTATTTCCAAAAGGAAAAAGACCCCCCCCCCCCACTCTTGTGGGATCTGTTCCAGATCTCCCCCATACAGATGTACAGACCAACAGCCAAACTCAAATCCACAGAAAAAAAACCATGCAGCCGATTCAGGGTTTTTCGGGGTGTTCTCTCTTTTTGTGGCTCAGACGGATTCAAAAATTCAAAGTTATATTTCTAAGTGGAGTCAGAGGTAGGGGCTAAACTTCCTTGAATGCTCCGCTTTGATGTTCTATAGGACTATGGAAGTGACAAAAATAAAATACAACGGCATTGTTACTCGTTTTTTCTTTTATTTCCAATTTACATTAATTAAAACTGTAACAAAAACAAAATCATGATCATCATCATAATAATAGTGTTATTATTATGATCAATAATAATATTAATAATAAAAATATACACACCCTCACACATTATAGCACATGCCCTGGTCATGGAAGGCAATCCTTGGTAAAATAAAGTGACTGATTGTCTTGTGATTCAGTTCTGGGGTGTGAGCTCAGGGGGGTCTTCAGGGCCCCTTCATGTCCCAGATCAATCCGCCTGTGTGTGTCAGCCAGGGTAGCCATGGTACTCTGTGTGAGGGGGCTGGGTGGGTGTTGGGATGGGGGCAGCGGTGGACTGGAGAAGGTTTTGAGACAATGTTTGGCAATGCAAGGGGGCGGGACATTGAAGTATAGCACTTGTAGCACCCTTTGATGATGCGGCTACCTAAGCATGCACTCCCCATCAAGCTCCAGCTTTATCCAGGCTACTTCCTGCAAGCTTGGATTCAGCGTCAAGATTTTTGATCACTTTTTCAGCGTGAGGTAGCTTTCAAAAAGACTGATTAAAATAAAAAAAAAGTCTAGTCAGGGTTAATGGAAATTCAATGTGTATCCATTAAAAAGAAAAACAAAAAAGTTTGCGATGCCAGGAGGGAAAACATTTAGCACACTGCTTTTTTTTTTCAAATATAACCCAGATTGAAATGTACTTTCCAAAAAGTGTATATATATGTATACACATACATATACATATTTACATGTATCAGTATCTGGCTGTTACAAAAAATACAGACTGTTTTACAACAATAGCACCATTGATTTTATTATAATACACAGTAATTCTTACACACTGTGGTGGTAGAAGTAGGAAAACCTGCACTTAATACACTGTTGGACAGATATTTGAAAGTTCCGGTTTAGACATTTTTTCTGGGTGGGTTGAAGGAGAAGTAGAGAGGAGAGTGGGATGGGTGGGGACCAGGCCTAAAGGTGTATGATACTGTGCGAAAGGCTCGGTCCAGCCACACATTGCCACCCCGGAAGGATCTTACAAAGGCAGACAATAAATAAATAACACCAAGTCATGTTCTTTCTCAATGTGCTCTCTCTCGCATGCTCCCTCCTTCTCTTCAGAATGGAAGTTACGTCAAGGCAGGGAAGTCCTTGGGAATACAAGTTTGGGTTTGAGTGAATGAAAGAATGCATAAATGTGTGAATGAATCTTTATTAATCCCAGAGGGAAATTCCACCCGGTGTGACTGAGGAAGTGGATCAGCTGGAAGACACGGCGCTGTTCAGTGAATCACAGATCAATATTGCTGGTGCCATTCAGTGCAGATATCCTAGGAGTATGACTTGGAAAGTACTTTTTTTGCTTTAAAAAAGGTCCCATTTGAAAAAGGCGCTGATTTTTTTTCTTTCCTTCCTTCTTGTTTTTGGATTGTGTGTTTTATTTTTTTATCTTTTGTGTTTTTCTTTCCGCTTCTTTACAAGAAGCAGACTGCACCGATGTCAACTCCAAACTCTTGATCTGCTCCACCAATATCCATGGGGGCAATGTCCACGATGGGCAGACGAGATGTCTTCTGTGATCTGTACTCAAAAACTGTCTTTCCCCATTGCCCTGTATGTTTCTGTGGGGATGAAGAAAAACAAGGCCTTAGACACCTCTTAAATCTCTTTTAAAGTATCATTGTAAGGATGCGTGGGTTTATATTTGAGTTATTATGTAGTATAACGTGTTTAAGAGGAAACAAATGACTGTGCCCCTCACCGTGCAGCCATCCTCCAGCACGCTGTACACAAAGCGATTGTTGCCCTCAGCACGGATTCCGACATCATTGGAGCCCTGCAGCATCAGAGCCTTCTTCAGGTTGCCGGTAGCATGGTCCATGTAGGCCACACTGTTGCGGCAGTGGTAGGTGATGTTCTGAGAGGCTTCCGTGGACAGCAGGCGCAGGAAAGTCATTTGGATGCTGGCAGTGTTGGGTGCCAGACTGTCATCCCCATAGCTGAACTGCAGGGAGGAACAGCAAGTAAAGCTTACTGTTAGGTGGGGACTGTCATTCATTGCCTTATGGCTCCCATTAGAGGGACAACAAAGAGCTGTTTCCATTGCAATTAAAAAAAAAAATTTCAGCTAAAGCAACATCTACTCACGTGGAACCCTCCATTTATCGTCTCACCAAACCAGACATGCTTGAGCTCTTTGTTCTTGCTGGTCCACCAGTTCTTGCGTGGGATTCTGGCAGGGTTGGGGTAGACACACGTCTCACCAGTCTCCATGTTGCAGAAGACCTTCATGGCATCAATGGTGCAGCCCTGGTTAGGATCAATCCAGTATTCACCTGGAAAACAACAGAGGTATCAAATCGGGTTAAATTTCCACCTTGTTGTAACCAGATGTATAGCAAAGACATTATCCATCTTTCATGCAACAAAGGTGTACTATCCATATGAGCTCTTCATCTGTTACACTCACCACTCTTCCAGTCAGGGTGGCAGAGCTTGAGGTCCCTACAGGTGCGGGCTGGGTTCTTCCTGGAGCCATCGGGGCTGCGGATGTTCTCAATCTGGTTGTTGAGGGACTTGAGTGTGGTGTCCACCTCAACATCGTATTGGCGCAAGTTGCCAGAGGCCTGGTCAGCCCTCATGTACCTGAGGGGATCAGGGCCCTTCTCTGGCTGAGACAAGCCTGCAAATGCGGACAAGTCGATACCAGGGCCAGGAGGACCAGGAGGACCTGGGGGTCCAGGGTTCCCAGGAGGACCCTAAAAGATTAAGTTAAACATTTTGGATTTTAAGCTGTATGTTATAAAAACATTTATCAATAAGAAACCTTTTTAGATTTTTTTTTTTGTAATCATACACCGTCAAGGATGTTTATATTTGACTGAATGTCTACAGTGACAATAAAATATTGAAGAAAAGTATGTGCTTACAGCTGGACCAGTTTCTCCAGAACGACCACGGGGTCCTGGGGGTCCAACAGGGCCAGGCAGACCACCGGCACCATCTTTTCCTGCAGGACCAACAGGGCCTGGGGGACCCTACAGTGCAAAGAATGTTTTATCACATAGTCCAAATTCGTCACTTGACCAGACTGTTGTACAGCTCAAAGTTCAACCCAAAGTAAAATCAAGACATTTAACTGCCAGTTTGTGATTCAATACTTACTCTTTGTCCACTGGGGCCAGCAGGTCCACTTGCACCCTGGTCTCCAGGTTGACCCTTTTAAGGAATGAACAAAGCATAAGATTTAAACAATAAAAAGATGCACATGGTACACTATACAAATGATTGTTTGACATTCGATTGAAGAAATTTTTTCTGTAAAAATGATTTTTTGTTGTTTTATTCCTAAGCTCTGATTTCATATTTTATACTTAAGATTGGCTGTAAAATAATGTTGATCCTACCTCTGATATGAAAACTGTTATGCAATAAAATGATCAGCCTCAGAAGAAAAGCAGGCCATGAAGCCCACCTCCATACAAGTGCTTTCAGTGTAGAGCGAATGCGTATTTGGGCCACTTACAGGAGGTCCAGGCAGGCCCTGTAGACCGGTGAAACCACGGTGTCCCTTCTGTCCCCTTTCACCAGCTTCACCTTGCTCTCCCTTGTCTCCACGTGGCCCTTGAGGTCCCTGAGACAGAAAGGAGACAAACCCCTTGTTCAGCATTTGGCATTAGCTGAGGAGTAGTGGGCTGTAAGCAGATGTACAGTACAGGTTGTGGAGCAGTACATCTACACTGCATGTACACGAATGGAGAAAATATGTGTGGCTGTGTCTATGTGGATACAGACAAATCAACGAAACACCTGGGTAGACACACACACTGTGTCGAGGTTGTACATATACACACTGCAGATATTTACAGAATTATCAGTTGACAAGTGTGTTATGCACGAACATACAGAGACATTGTCCGCATCTTTTGGACTTTTGTGTATGAGGCCTCGTCGTTTATGGGCATCAGTTGTGTTTGTAGTATCTCAGTCTTATGTGGACCTCCCTGTATGTTATACATTTAGGCTGGCTGGGTTTTTGGAGCTGTTGTGTGGGAGATGGCATCAGTTTGTGAACTGAGTGATCTTGGTGTTACGTGTGTCTACATATATGGGAAAGTGATAGCATCATGGACAGGAATGGAGATGTGGACACTCACGGCCATTCCTCTGGCTCCAGCTGGTCCAGGTGGTCCCGCAGGCCCCTGAGGTCCCTGTGAGAAAACATGAAGCAGACTGTGGTTGAACATAGCAAACAAGGGGTGGTTCTGTAATAACTTCATGTGTGATCCACACGAAAAGGTCCAACATAAGATTCTTTGCACAAAGGATGTCTGTTCATGGCTGTCCTTATCTTTCAGAGTAGATGGATTAGTGTTTGTTCATTTGTAACTGACAGCATATTACTTTACTTCTATCTGATGTTTAAAATAAGAACTGTGTTTTATACATCTTCTTTCCATGTGAGGTGTTGGATGTTGGATCTACATCCTTAGACCTTTTCTGTACTCTCTGTTTCTTTGTACAATGCTGATTTTTGGGGCCACTATTTTCACTTCTACCCACTTTCTGAGCCCTTCTTTGCAGTTGCAGCACATTAATTTCTCACACATCAATTCTAGCGCTCACATATTTACTCATAAGTCCCTGTCGCTCTTATACTACATCTTCCTGGACGCATTTCCAATAGAATATGTACGACTTGTCACTCTGACGTGACTTTGGCAACCCAGTAAGCTCTCTTCTTCCTGTCATGCAGGAGTCAGGGAATCACCTTTGTCTGACTTTTACAGTTTGTTTCACCTGAAAATCTGGTCCACACATGTCAGTGATTTGTATACCTCTGGTACAAGCAAAGCTTCCATGGGTATGGAAATTCTCTTAACAAGTGAGAAGGATGAAGAGGTGCTACTCACAGACTCTCCTCTGTCTCCCTGCTTGCCGGTGGGACCAACGGGACCTGGGGCTCCAGGTGCACCTGGGGCTCCAGGAGCACCAGCAGGACCAGTGTTACCTCGGTCACCCTGCAGAGGAAGCAGAAGATAATTATTAATGATGTGTGCCGTAACGCTCGTAATTGAGCAATAAAAACTGAAAATTATTACAATAAGACATTGTCACATAAATGTTCTATTTATGCATATAAAATTATGTAAATGTATATTGTTTATATGTGTTTCCACTGGCACTGCTCACCTTGATTCCAGAGGCACCATCTCTACCTGGAGGCCCATCAGACCCAGGGTTGCCCTGTGGAATAACACAGGTGCTTTAGCACTTACAGCAAATAAAACATTTAACACCATTTCATTTAGTCTGATTCCATTCTGAGACTCTTGAAACATTCAGGCCAAATAACCATCCAACCATTTTCAGAACCTTTTGTTAACTATATGGTGCAAAGCGAGACATATCCCGGACTGGACACCAAGATGTTTTTGAGCCACATCCTAATGTGTACTCACTAGTTTTGATCTAGCATTTTACATGAAACACACAAGATTGTGGGAGGTAAACCACCTTTAGACACAAAGAACATGCAAATTCCACACAGACTGACCAAGACTGAAACATAGCTTAGAAACTCAGGCTCAGCAGCTGTGAAGCATAAGCGATTCCCACTGCCCAACTGTTCCACAACCAACAATAAAACTGTAATTTTCAGGTAAACTCATAGAAAGTAAACAGAAGAACAAATTTGATTTTGAATTAAATAGTAATGAAATGTGTTATACTCAAAATTAATATTCACCAAAAGCATCTACTGATAAGCCGTTTGAACACAACAAGTTTATAAGGCCACTGAATTTGAATAAATTTAAATTAACACTTAAGCCTCATAACAAGGTGTCTGTTCCTCTTTCTATAAGTATATTTCTTCTTTTGGCCTTGTCTGTTTTTCCTTCCGGCACTTTCCTGCTAATACCCATGTCTTCTGCTTGTTCATCTCCTGTAATTCTCAGGGGCCTAATGAAATATGTCAAGCTGGAATCCCTACCAGGGTACCTGTTCATCACTAGAAGGAGAACTTCTGCAATGATGACAAACTGTGCTTTCCATTTTCCCTTCCCCTGCTATTGAAACTCACGCTATAGCTATGGACACTGCCACCATGTCCACCTTCTTTTGCATCGCAGTGTTGCCTTGGCATTATTTGGGTCACATCTCTGTCACTCTACTCAGTCATTCCAGTGATGCTCTCCTGCCAGTATTACAACACTTTCCTTCAGCACCATTAGTGACCACCTGCTACTCCAGGTCCTGGTCCTATTTAGGCTGGATTACTGCAACTCCCTGATGGATGGCCTCCCAGCTCCGGTCATACCGCCCCTCTAGCTAACACAAAACACTCTACCCTGGTATATTCAAACTACCCTCTGCCTTGTGCCTTACACTGCCTTACTCTCCATCGCACCCTCATTAAAACCAAGACCCTGGACCTCACATCTCATCACTTCAGTTCCTGCTATCTTCGGTGTTCTGACAAGCCACTGCCTCAAGCTCCTGCTGTCTGCCTGCGCACCTTCCTAAATTCCCAACTGGTGAAATGACTTGTCAACACACATCATAACTGCAATATCCCTCGTTCTTTAGCCGAAAACTCGAGTCTCCCCTATTCGGACAGAACCTCTAAGACATCAGTCTATTAAATAATCATTTACACAATCCCTTACAGCCCTCTCAAGGATTTTTCAGACTTGTAATTAGACTGAATTAGTTTTGTGTTTGTGCTCTTCTGAACAGGAGGAATTTTAATGGTTTAGTTTTGAAATACTGACATTTTACAATGCTTTAGTGACATGGATTAGATACGTTGTACAGGTACAGTAACTGACCTCTCTTCCAGCCTCTCCAGCAGGTCCTGTCAAACCAGGGGGTCCCACAGGCCCAGGGGGACCACGGTCACCTGCAGCACCAGGAGCGCCTTGCTTGCCAGGCTCACCCTGAAAGACGAGCCAAAAGGTGTCATTATTTCAGAAGAGATCATTATTCAAAATACGGAATATGCCAGTCAACCACTAAATCCATTTCACTCCAATCATTCTTCCTCCTCCATGAACTTTAAACACGTTTTTATCATCATTGCTACGTACTGGTACCGTTTAAATTGCAATATTCATGCATTTACTATATCAACTTTTTATGTGGAATGCGGTACCTTAAGTTTTACTTTGGCTGTGCCTAAGGGATCTGAATATATATATATATATACATGCAAAGTGTACTTTGGGATATCACACAATGATATTTGATAATGTTTTTAGGTCAGTTGATGTATTGCTGGGATCTTGTTTCTTCATGACTGCTTGTGCTTTTGTACTTTTTAGGTGTGTAGAGATGTGCTACTTACAGCAGGCCCAGGAAGACCTGGGAAACCTCTCTCACCACGCTGTCCAGGCAGACCAACAATACCACGCTGTCCAGCCAGACCCTGGGGGCCAGAGGGGCCTTCTGGACCCTGTTAAGGAGACATACAAGGAAGGGAAATTCAAGTATGAAACATAAAGCTAGATTATATCTTGCATAAAAACATAGATAGTAATTAATGTAAAGTATATCTATCACTAATAATTCCCAGAGTAAATCTAAATATACTGTGATTCATAAGTTATAGTTCTTATACAAAAAGTGACATATTCCCCTAGGGACTGCTGGAAGAAAGTACTACAATAAAGCAGCCATCAGACTGAACACATAATACTGGATGGGTGTGTAGGATGAGGCTATAGCTGCTTTCTGAGTAGAAAAGTGGCCAATGGTCTGAACTCAGAGCGAAAGATGGAGCAATAAAAACAGTCCACACTGCTTATTACCACAGACACCCTAACAGGAACTGTACTGTAGACTCACAGGAGGTCCATCCTCTCCAGGCTCTCCCTTCTCTCCAGGTGGCCCAGCAGGACCTCGTAGCCCAGAATCTCCTTGTCTACCTGGGGGGCCGCCATCACCACGGACACCCTTGGGGCCATCTTTGCCAGGAGGGCCAGCAGGACCAGCTGGACCAGGATTACCCTAGCAGGGGAAAGAGGAGGCGATCAGTAGGGGGCCATCAAGACCATTTTCTCTGAGTACAGCACAATAAACATATTGTTAACTATGACAAGAACAACTATTAAAACAACAGTTATAATAATAGAAATGATTATCATCATCATAAGCATCACCATCATATCTACAATTATAATCATAATCATTGTCATAAAAACAATGACCATTAGAGTTTTTTTTGAGGAAAACATTTTTGCAGAAAATCAAACACAATGTTTGACCTTAGTTGTATCATTTACAGCCTATTTCTGGGGCCTTAATTAGGCAATAAAAAGTTCACATTGTACCCCTTTCCTGCTGTATTACAACTGTTTCTCATTAGAAAAGGCAAATTGCCTTTTCGTCTGAATTATAAATAAAAGAATGTTTCACTGTGATGTAAATGATCAGAGGGAGCACTGATGCATTACTGTAATATTCTTTGTTTATTAAAGCAAGCTGACAGTAACTACAAAGGACTTGAATCTGCCACCTTCATAGATCACGTTTGGCACTCATAGCGAATCAGTGATAGGAGAAATTTGCGCAAAAAAGAGACACAAAATCTGTAGTCAATGAAGTGAATCATCCTTTGAAAATATTTAGCAATAAATCTATGCAGTATATGTACTATGCACAAAAAATATTAATTACCTTTAATTAGTATGGACTAAATTATAAATTTATATGGACAAATGTGTCTGCTAAGCGTATAAATGTTACTTGAATATAAAATGAATGCATTGTAAACATATGGTGTGTTGTGCCTCACAGAACAAAAACACTATATTCTTCGATAATAGCTGTGGCTCTGTGCCTTTCACTTTACAGAGCTGAGAAATGAAATAATACAATAATGATACATTTAATCAGGTCATTGTTACTTTGATTTCAGTGTGAAAAACTTTCTGTGGATGATATCACAGAAATAGAGAAGGAGAAAGTTAGGCTTTGTAATCCTCATGCATACATATCTAGTTGTTCCTTTTTGAGGACTTTATAAGAATTTACAAAATAAAATTAAGATGTGATTTTCAGTTTTTCAAAGGATGCCAGATACTGCTTAAAGACCAGCTACTGTACACACAGAATTAAACAGGTTATTTTATAGGTGAGGTGAGGGATATTCGTAAAGGATCATGGAGATATTACAGGTATTATAGATACTACAGAAGAAGGTGAAGATGGGAAACTTACATTAGGACCCGGAGGTCCAACTCTGCCTGCTGCACCAGGGAAACCAGTTACACCCTATCATCACGGGAAAGGGAATAACAAAGAAAGGTTAAGATACGGATCAAAATGATATTAATTGCCATAAAACAGTTAATTACCCTGACCAAATTTAGCAATGACATGTCCTTTACATACAAATAAGAGAAAGTAATACTGTAATATTAATGTCCAAAAATTTTTCTGAACTGTAATGGGTCACTGTTAACAACATGTATTCATTCAAAAAACATTCTAAATCTAGATACAAGCTATCTATTGGTGTTAATGACCCTGGGGTGTAGGGATTTACTCACAGGGGGTCCCTGTGCACCACGGGCACCTTTGGGTCCAGACACACCTGTGGGGCCCTGGAATAAAGGAAGACAAAAGACACAAGTTTAACATTAAAGACATACTGCAACGCTCCTCTTTTTTCCTTCCGCTATGAATGCAGTACTGAAAATAATTCTGTACAGTAAATGTCACATTGCGTAACCAGGAGTGAAACAATGATGGTTATGTATTGTAGCACAGAGTCAGGTCTGTTTCTGCCTTATGTAATGAATACAGCGATTGAAATTTTTTTTTAGCCTTTTGTTCACCGTAAGGGAGGCAATGATGATGAGAAGAGATTGCTTTCTATCGATGTTCCAGACAGTCATCACCTTGCACTGTTTAAGGGCTAGGATTTACTCCTGCCACAAGAAGTAAAAATGTTTCACCAAATCCACAGTAAAAAAGAATCACTGCATAATTTCACAGGTTGAGAAGCGGAAACTAACCTGTGGTCCTGGGGCTCCGGAAGGTCCCTGGGGGCCGGGTGCTCCGGCATCACCCTTCTGTCCAGACTCACCTTGATCCCCCTTAGCTCCAGGCTGACCATCTGCACCCTTGGTTGGGAATAGATGGGCAAAATAATCAACATTTTCCATTTTAGCTGTGGAATGTGATTGAGATTTCACGTAGTTTGAAGAATAAAATAATTCTGCATCATCTTCTTTGAAACTGTATACTAAGAAGTATTTAGCACAAAGTAAAAGTAATTATTGTGGTTTATAATAAGGTATGTGCATATATGACAGAGAATTAAAGGAGGACTATAAGAAAACTGAACATTTCTTTTTATTTTATCCAGAGGTCTTTAGAATTTATAGTAATGCATTGCTTACTATATATGAAAACTCATATTTTTCAATAACTGTAATACTTACAGGGGGACCAGCAAAGCCAGCAGGTCCGGGGGGACCAGTCTCACCGCGGTCTCCCTGGCAGAGAGAAGAGTGAGGACCCAACCCATCAGTGATATTAATAAAAAAACCAAGAAGCTATATATCAATGTATATTTCTAGTGGTCTTTTTGGGTTCCCAGCTGTTTCTACGGCAACCAAAAGCCAAGTGTACTGCACTCCCATTTAAATACCAAGACACAGTATTTTTCCACTACTAAAAAAGTGAAAATGACAGGAATGTTCTTGGTTTGAATCCTGACCTGAGTGTACAGCATGTTTGCACTGTAAATGTGTAAGATGTAAAAACTGTAACTTGCCCCATATAGGGATGCTGAACAAATACTAAAGGAAGTTGAACATGTGATTTTAGTGATTAATGAAATGCTGCTAACATTGCTTGACAAAGGACAATGCAGAATAGCTCCGTCTTGTACATGCTGCACATTAACAACAACATCTCCGTGAAGGAACAACAGATCAGCATGGCCAGGACAGGACAGGGAGTGCGTATAAGCAGAGTACTCACAGGTGCACCACGAGTACCGGGAGCTCCAGGGGGACCAGCGGGACCAGATTCACCCTGGAGCAGCACAAAGGAGGAGGTAGAGAGGGCAGGCATTCATTTGTTGAGGGACACTGAGGCATAAAATTTATTTACTCTGAAAAAAATGACTAATTCAAATAGGAATAATTACCTTCTCACCATTGGGACCAGCTGGACCAGGAGGGCCAATTGGGCCAGTTAACCCCTTAAAGAAAGAAAGGAAAGACTTTGTGTGAAGGAAGGGCTATATATAAGGGTGACAGATTCCTGTAAGCTATATGCACATGAACAGTGTACCTGTTCTATTCTAAAGACCCAGGTTTAAATCCCATCTCTTGCTGTAGTATCCTTCAGTAACAATTACCCATTTATTAGAATAGGTAAATTGTTGGAACTATCAGGTGTGTCTGATAGTTGCTTTGCAGAAAAGCATTAGCTAAATAAACAAATATTACTGGATTGGCAGTATGTAACATATGTGTAGGTTAGCATATGTACAGCTACAACCTAAACTAGACTAACTGCATTAGCATTATCAGTCAACTTCATGTTTAAGTTTGCAATTGACTACTTCCTATAGACATGACAGACATGACACTTGATTTTCATGACCCAGCTGATGGGTTCCTTTGGACTACTTGAAATTATACAACTTGGAGGCATTTCTTACATTTAGGATGGCATGTCATACCAGTGGACTACCCTACAAATAGCTTTTTAATTGATTCTTGATTTTTTTAATAGTGTCAAGTAGTTGAATGCAAAACTTACACTGAGTAACAAACATTTTGATTTTAAATAAGACTAAGATGTGTTCCCTTCTACAGGGGACTAAAGGGTCATACAAAAATATCTTTCCAATACAGGGCATCATCTGAGAATGACAGGACCAGAGTGAGTAGAGCAGATCAATACTAACTCTTGAGCCATCTTTTCCAGGAGCGCCCTCAGGTCCTTTCTCGCCATTGTCGCCCTGTGAGACAGAGACAGCCCCATCAGCACTTTCGGTCATACACATAACATTGAGCTGGTGTGTCTCAGACTTGCCTGAGTTGAAAACAAAAAATCTCCTCAAAACTAAAGTAATATCAACCAAAAAGTCTTGAATGTGAGTAAAATACAAAGTTGATAAGTTGATTCATCGTACATCATTATGGTAGACAAGAATACAATCAAGTGAGGAAGTGAAGTGGTGATTCACAGACTTTTCTCACTCACTCTGTCACCCTTAGGTCCAGGAATGCCGGCAGGGCCTCTTTCGCCGGGCATACCCTGAAGGCCAGGAGGACCCTGGGCCCCGCCAGGACCGCTTGGACCAATTGCTCCCTGCAACAGTCAAGGATAAGACAGGGTTTAATGCTGCTAGAAGCAGGGAGGTGGCCACAGAAAGACAACACAACACAAGCAGCCATGCTGTGGACAGTTTGCTACACTTCTCCTGGTGCTTTTACTGCCTCCACTCGGTCTGTTCCCAGACCTTGAAACCTCAAACCAATTAATCAGGTGGGTGATAAAAACATAGTTTTGGCAAGAGGCTCCAGTTAAAGCAGGTGAAAACTGCACAAATACATGATGTTACATCTTGCTATGACATTGCTATGAAAACACAGGTAAGGTTTAATATACTATGGTTGACCAAATAATATAATGCAAAGAAATAAGGTACATGCACAACTACTATGCTTTTCAGAAAAGAACAAATGAGTTGATGATAGAAGAAAAGACGCTTTATGTTGTATTACTCAGCATTTTGCATTTGTTATACAGCATTAGTGGTAGTAAAGAACCACAGGTTCAAAAACTCGATAGTCGACATTCAGGGAGCAATAAAGGTTGCGTTCAGTTTGTTCTCCAGCTTGTATTTTTCACAAAAACATTCAGTAAGCTGGTACCATTGCAGCATTTGACTCAAAGTAAATTCTAGCAATTGGTCTGAGTCAGTCAACACAGGAGGTGTCACTGGTACTCCCACCTTTGGTCCATCAGTTCCAGGAGTTCCAGGCAGGCCGCGAGGCCCCTGTAAACCCTGTGGTCCAGCGCTCCCTCTCTCTCCAGGGAAACCACGCTCGCCCTGCAGGAACACTCATTGTTATTCTGAGTGGATGCAGCAGTGGAAATGTGACTCAGTAAAGGTACGCAGAACACACAGCTTGAGTACAAACTCACTCTGGGACCAGTTGCACCAGCAGATCCAGCCTCTCCAGGAACACCCTATACAGAGAAGAAAATGGAGGAGATGGAAGTACATGACTAATGATGCAGGCCAAAATAACAAATCACACCTGGACTTAAACATGAATTCACTGTAAGTTATTTTAACAGTTGATTTTTATGTTTAAATCAGTTTCTTTTCAATACAAAAGAAAACATAAAGAAATATATTTTGGATTTTGGACATCACTTGACTGAAATACTTTGGAGGCAATTTTTTATTTTTAATGCTTTTCCTATTTGTATGTTGAAAAGTCAGTTAAGTCATTTGCTGTGTTTACTCTCTGTCTGACATTCTGTGTACATGATTATGGGCTCCTTTACCTGGTCACCAGGCTTGCCTCCCTCACCCGGAGGGCCAGGTGGTCCAGGAAGACCCTGCAAGAAAGAGGTGGATCATAAATGGGAAATTAAGAAATAAAAATATATATGTTTTTAAATAGCAAATGAAATAAATACAACTGATGCTATCAGTAGGATGTCTTCAGTTTATGAGACACTGACACAATAAAAAGTATTAAGCTCACCTGGAAACCAGAGGGTCCAGGCTGACCTTGCTCTCCTCTCTCTCCAGCAGGTCCCTAAGAGGGGCAGATGGAATCAGGATGAATCAAGAAGCAGCATTAAAACATGAACATTATTGTGACTGCTGACATTAATATCTTTGAAAACGACCTTCAAGGGTAGCTTGACGGTTCTGAACTGATTTTTAAGGTCAGCAATACAGTCTCTCATGTCTGTGGCACATTTAATTGTACATGAAAGTGGACAATGATATTATCACTTAATTAAACTCTGTGGTCACCCTTTGTGATCAGAAGCACACATTACAGAGTGGGCAAATTATCAGTGGCATTTCATAAAGGTTTGCACACATCAGAGTGTATGTCAAATGTGGGTGTTTTCACTAAAGCAGTGCCACTACTAAATACCATTTTCAGATGTGTTGGAAGTATAAAAGACCTAAATAATGGTGTCCTCCCGAGAGGAAAGAGATAATGAACAGGTCACGGGTTTGCCGGTGTGAGGAAATGAGAAGATAGGGCAGATATCTGATAAGGGGGGCAGAGATAAATGTTATAGCAGTACTTACAGCGGGGCCAGGGGGGCCGGCAGCACCAGTCTCACCATCTTTCCCAGGCAGACCCTGTGGAAAAAGTAGCTTATCAGTCACAGCCAGAAGGCACAGTCTCCCTGGTGGGGAGTTAGGCCTGATAGCTGTAATTAAAACAGCAAGTTCACAGATCACTGGGCCTATAGTTCGTACAGGTTTGTCTCTGAGGGACAACTGCTATGAGAGCAGAAAGATGTGCACCTGAGACTCCAGTATTAGTTCACAAACTGCACCTCCTCATTGTTTTCCAAAGACACCACCTTTTATAAATTTTAATTAAATATTGTATCAATCCTTTCATTATTATAAATTAGCCCCGCAATTTTAAAAGGGTTTCCTTCTCAGCTCAACTGACACATAGATACACTAATTTACTATTCAGTATATAGATGACTTTTTGCGTGTAGGAAGGGAGACAAAATCACTTACTCTAAGACCTGGAGCACCGGCCAGTCCTTTCTCTCCTGGTTTGCCAGCCTCACCCTGATCAGAGAAAAAAAATCATATGGTTTAGTGGTAATTAAAGAATTAAAGCTGGAAGAATATGCTCTCCCGCATTAGTTCACATTCTTTGTATTCTCCTAGATGTTTGTCATCAATTTGTTTTCATGGAGAAACCTGGTCCACACACTATGGTCAGTGAGAACTCCAGTGTCTGCCCCCCAGATGGCTACTGTTTGAGTTAAAACATACTCACGTTGGCTCCTTTGGGCCCGGGGAAGCCCATCACACCGGGTTGACCACGTGCTCCTTGGGGGCCAGGAGGTCCAGGGCGGCCATCCTCACCAGGGGCACCCTTAAAGAGGTCAAAGAGAGCATCCTTAGAAAAACTGCCAACAGACTGCTCTGGGTTGTCTGGAAGGTGGATAATTTGATTTTGTTTATTTGAGAAGGTGAAAATGTGAAAAACCGTATATAGTTATTATATACTATGTATTCTATTCACTGCACAACACAGTGTTATGACTGGTTTACTATTTTCTTCAGTCAAGATGAAACACACAGTAGTGGTTACTGTAACTTACTGGTGGACCAACTTTGCCTTGAGGACCAGCATCACCATTGCGACCAGTAAGACCCTGTAGAAAGGACAGACAGACACAAATGTTAAAAAACATTAACATGGGTATCACTGCAGAATGAAAGTGCTCCCTGCAATATAAACAGAAATATTACTCACTCTTGCTCCAGGCAGACCAGGTTCACCAGGACGGCCTGGGTCACCAGTAGCACCCTTGGGACCAGACACACCTGGAGGTCCACGCTCACCCGGGGCACCCTGGAGAAGAGAAGCGGGAAGGGGATAGTCAAGACAATCTTCTGTTGTTATTGTCTCCGTCTACACTTCCTTCAACACGACAGCCTGGATTATAGGTACAATTCAAAGAAAATAAATGCCAAATAGCTTGAGATATGTTCTGCTAGACTACATTAAAATAACAAAAATCCAACTATATAATCATCTTCATCTTCCCTTGTGAATTATTTGAAGTAATGCAACAAAAGACAACTTAATTTGAATTAAAAAAATGACAAGAAATTACTGAATTCAGTGGGTAATGTAATTATAGCTTTCAGGACACAACTGTTAAAAAAAGAATTTAACTGATTAGATAAATGCATACATAAATCGTGTCGGCTTACAAAAAGAATGTATTCTCATGCTACAGTCCTCTCATTTTTAAAGTCATGGGAATAATACGAATAGTAAAAGTACTTTAAGCAGAGATCAGAGACAAAGAGCAGGTAAATCAGAATTTAGTCTGAGCCATTTTCCATTCAGAAGTGAATGAGAATCAATTGCCCGTAAGATACAGTGGAAAAAATTAAGCCAAATGAACTGCTGCTGACGCCACTAATTGCCTCAGTTGGTGGTTTGCTCCCTCACCGGCTCTTGTGGTTAGAAGCCTAAAGCCTAAACGTTTAGCATAATTATGAACACAACTGCACTGGCAAATTTCAAATCACGTCAACTAAGGGCACAGCGAAAATACTACTGCAATCTTTAGTTCAAGAAGAAAGTTTTTTCCTTAAGAAAACCTGGGTCAGTAGAGTGTCTGCAAGATGTTACAAAGATCATTCGGTTTTCCTCGTTGATACATAAATGAAGCTTTCTCCTGAATCCCTTTAATGATTCAATGCATAAGGGATAATTTCTTATCGATTTCTTCATGCTTTGTTGATTCTCCACTGTAAGCTCAGCAAGATGATAACAAACCCCCTGCTGTTCCGTGCAGGAGTTTTCACACTGTGCTGCAGTTTTCTATCTCATTGGAAAAATGACCTCCCTGGAGGCATGTAGTCATGACGACACCTACCTTGGGACCAGCCAAACCATCCTGACCTGGGAAGCCACGGTTACCAGGAGAGCCCTGAAAACAGAGAATAGAGTCTCAGCTCAGATGTAATTTTAAACAAAGACAAAATCTCCCAATTCTTGTTATGACTATGATTTAGAAACTACAAACAGACAGAAAAAATACAAACGTCAAGCCATTTACACAAGATATAAGCAGTTGATTCTGAGGCATGAATATGGGGCAATTCAAATTTAGCGAACTAAGATAAAAGGATCTTATAGTGGCAGAAAAATAATGAAACACGTTAGATTTTGCACACACTTTTGTGTGGCATTCGGGCAATAAGATGGAATTATTACACTTGCTTTGTCAGCCCACCTTAATTCTGATTCAATGCAATTTTAGGCACAAAGCTTGTATTTTTAAATTTCTGAGGAATTTATTGGAAATTATGGGAATTTTCATCTTATGAAACATATGTCCTGAATTTATAGCTAAGACAGGATGAGGCTGCTTGTGTTTGGAGTCATCGGGTCTATGTAACTGATATGTGTTTTGGTTGCAAAACTCACTCTCTCTCCAGGGGGCCCAAGTGGGCCTGCAGCACCAGGCTCTCCTCTGGGACCCCTCTTGCCCTCTTCTCCTGGAGGGCCAGGAGGGCCTTGAAGTCCAGCAGGCCCCTGAATGAGGAAGGCACACATGCACCTCAGTAACACCTAGCACACCTATTGGTACGAATGAAGAAACAGCTGGACAGACTTGGCTGTGCTGAGTAGTTCCATTTGTTTATCATAACTTTTCACATCATCCAAGTGGTAACATGCATGAGACAAAAACATCGTAATTACTGAGGATTAACTAAATTCTTTCGGAGCACACAATCTAACCATCAATTACAGAAAATCTGCTCAAAAATTGAGGCTAATCCTAGATGATGGAAACTTGTCAAATTCTGGACAACAGTGAAATCCCTCCAAACCTACCAAGTTCTAAAACAAAAATGAGATTAACAAACATGTTAATTATTCTATCAACAGTGGAACAGAAGCAGAGTCTGGAGGTTGTTTACCAGCTAGTGTGCCAAGAGCAACGGGCAGAAACAGTGCCCCCTGGCGGCTACATGTGACAGCTATTTACATGGAACCATGGAAAGCTGTAAAACGCTGAGCAGCAAAGACTTCACGCTAGTAACAGATGCAATAGCAGGGTTGTTTCATTCTTATAACCCTCACAGTCCTAAATGACAATATTTGATTTTAATGTTTTCGTAAACTAACAGAATATATGAAGGTATTTCTCAAATATAAATGACAATCTTTCTACAACTGCAAACAATATTTCATGCACAGTTTATTCATATATTTAATGTTAAAGTTTATCACACACTGAGGCCCATTTTATTTATTTATTTTTTTACTGCAGCATCTGCAAAGATGAAGGACATCAGCGGGTGACAGACTACTTCTCTTTATATACACAAGCATTTAAAACGTTTCTTAAATAAACTGTGCCCAGTGCAAATGTGTTTTCTACTCATTTATCGGGGCTGAAAGTTATTTCAAATGTTGTTCAAGGCATCACAGGTACATTTATGACTCTACATTTCCCATCGTGCGTGTACGTGTGGTTGAGTAAGAGAGTGTGAACAATTGCGGTGTAACAGACTGTTTAGTCTAGTGTCCCGTGCTTCCAGCATCAGCTCCTCACTGCCATGACCCTTTGTTTTGAACAGTTACTGACAGTGGGCCAGTGACTGAGCAGGTGGCCTCTGTGGACCTCCAATGCGGAACATGAAGTTTGCCACCCGCCTTCTGGTGAAATATGTGAAGTACTCATCGCCCCATGTATAACACTGCTGGTCCAACCTCAACCATGGTCCTACTGTCCGTATGTTGAAGCAGTGGTAGAAGTGGTACGCAATAGCAGCACTTATGAGTTTTGCTCTTTGCAGTTAATGGACTTTCTAACATCCTGACAGTTCTCATAAGTTTCCAGTGCTCTTTTGTGCCCTTGATCAACCACATTCTCTGCTCTCCCAGCAAAACACTGCTGTAGGACATGGCCATTATTCATAACAGCCCTCATAGCTACATTTCATGACCCAGGGTGCACTAAGTTATCCTGCAAGTTGGCTTACGCACTGCCTTCCTGTCATTATATATGTGATACATCTCCTAGTGTCTTTTATTCATCTCATAAATTCAGCATTTATGTTTAATATATTGCCGATACAGCCTGACACACACAGTAACATGCCAGTTAGGAGAGGGCCAGAGTTTATAAGCATTATTTGTAAATTAAACAAATTCAAGTTGTTTACATTTAAATTAGTTTGGAAAAAAATGTGTGCACAGAAATGTTCTCAAATAACTGTAGAGGAGGTCATCTTTACAAAATATATAAAAGTCAGTGTGTGATCATCCACAAGACTGCAGACGCTCTGCTGAGAATAGCTGGTAGCACGAAATGACCAATGATCTCATACAATGAAGCCAGGAACCCAAATCACAACACTGACAGGATCAAAGAAAAAGAATAGGCAAATAGAAAAAGGTTTTGAGGATTGCGATGATATAATGTCAATCAAATTATTAGGTATTGAATTAATACTCATGGAGCCAACAATAATATAACATTATTATTATCACCAGTTATTATACGTTTTTCTTTTATAGAACCTCAAACACCAAATACATGGTTCTCATTATGAAATGTATTGTAACGCAATATATAACATGTTTTTTATGTCATATTTAGGCATAACGCATGTAATGTATGACAATAAAACACCTTACCTTTGTCTTACACAGAGTAGCACAACTCATCATTTAAGCACGTAAATCTATATTCCAAACTGTAAACTAATGCTATCAAACAACACTGACAATTTTCAATTCTGTTTCTCGTATCTGTGCTATATTTTCTCCACTGGTCATACAGCGCTGCTCAAAATGGGTTCAGTGCTACTGCTTAGCAGCTGTCCTGGAGTGACACTGGATTGAAAAACACTCACATGTTCTCCTTTGGGACCAGCTTCTCCCTTGAATCCTGGAATGCCGGGGTCACCCTGTAAGTATAGCATATTCTTTTGAGTATTTTTCCTCCACCATTTGCAGTCTAGCATTTGATGTTATTGTGAGTCATGCAGTCAGGTTATCTGAAAATAATACCTTCTAAAGCAGTAACTGGGTTGTAAAAAATTTCTTTGATGGCTTTTCGAAGAAGTAAAGTATGCCGAGCTAGAAACAGTTCAGTTGCTATATTTGAGGAAAATACAAGAGACACAGCATGACCTTCAGCTCAAGATGCTCTGAGAATAGACACCTACCGACTGTCCTTTGGGACCCAGAGGTCCGGTTGCTCCTTGAGGTCCAGGAGGTCCACGAGGTCCTGGGAAGCCAGGGGCACCAGCAATGCCAGGAGCTCCCTGAAGGGGATAAACAAAGCAAGGCTCACTCCTTCAGTCCCATGGGGGCACTACAGGCAGAGGCAGAAGACTCTGCGGTTATGGAGAGGGATACGGTTGCAATCAGCCATGATCAAATCTGCACCTCCATATGGCGCATTTGGCTGTAACGCAAGACAGGTGAATTTCATCACCTTAGGATATGTAATAGCTATTTAAACAATCAGCCAAGGACACAAAAGGAATACATATTTTGGTGCTACTATGACCTTTATTAGAGAATAACTGTGCTGCCATAATCCATAAATAAATAACAATTCATAAAAATAAAATTTATTTTGAAATAAGTACAATACAGTGAATGATGCAATTACTTATGGTTGTTCTATTTACAAAAGTTATTGTTTAATGGCACAGATGTCTGCTTTAGCAAGAAATCTGTATTGCCTAGTATGAGTGTCATATTGCCCATGAAATAATCCATAAATGTCTTTTTATATATTAACCACCAAAGATTCATGTGGTATTGAGGGTACCTAGAAAAAAATAGATTTTTAATTAATAAACAAAATAATTTTTTCTCATCTTCTGTATGTACACATGACCTTAAGAAAGAAATGTTACATAAACATTTTTAAAAATGGAAATCTTAAAATAAAAATCTACACAGATAATAAGCTCTGCCAGGTGCTGATTTTGAGCTACAGCTTAAACCTGTCTCATATCATCCAATGACTGTGACCATATTTTATGCACTAGTGGCTGCTTATATTTAGCACCATTATGTTGTGTGAAAGGGTGGTTTATCATATTAAAAGCACCATTACTTGGGTGATGACCAAACGTTACGTTGGGAAATGTCTTGCTTGTCGATCGACAACTGGAATGATATTATGTACAACCCTGAACTACATTAACTTTTAGAACAGTTAAAACGGTAAGTGCTCTTTCACGGTTGTCCTTGCTGGCACCTCAGTGCGAAATGGACTTGAAAAAGACTTAAACGTACATACAATGCAGCTATTGACAATATTTTAAGAGGATTATCTCTTTCCATTTGAAAAAAATTTCAAATAAAATGCCCTGTGCTGAGATACACAGAATTCTGTCTCCGACTGAGATCGACACGTGTCTTTTTCAGCAGACCAGCATTGCAGCCTCAAAAAGTTTTATCCTTCCAATCTATTTAAATTGATTTATTTCTGTTTTCTCTTGCATGTTTTATGTTGAACTTTGGTGTCTGAACATCACACAATAAGATCTGGGAATGTGTCACTTGACAGCGGAGTGACAGCTAGTGACTGAAGCAGACGCAGGTGCCTGGAGCCGAGGGTCCCGTGGTCATGAGCCCAGGTTTGGATCACCTGGTGCAGTTGTGCTCTGATCCCGCCACTCCTCCACCAGCCGCAAGGGAGCAAACAGCTCAATGTGACTTTAAACTGCCCTTGGCTACATTTCATGTTTCTGGGCTCTGACTGCTAAATGCATTTGAATGGTCTGAGAGGCGCGATTTCAAGCAAGGAAAGTTTAGCTGCATTGGGGTCTGTGTTTGATGCTCACTTTAGAAAATATGCCAAACACACCTTCAACAGTGTAGCTTAAGTAATATAATATCACTAGCCATCTACATCTATTGATATGACTGCACACATATTCTGAAGTCTGGCCCTTATATATATTCCATACAAAATACTAAAAGAATAAAAGCATACAGACGTTTAAATGCATAAGAACTGTGTAGATAGTCTAGCACACTGGTCATTTAGATTACTTTTTGTTGTTTATCATGGAAGCAGAGGTCAGAAGGGAAGTCTAGTATATACTTACAGCAGATCCTTTGGCTCCAGGAATACCATCAGTACCAGGGTTACCCTGCAGAGAGGTAGACACAAGGAGCTCAGCTCAAGTTAAAGGACCTGCAACTGCACAGTGACAATTCTACGAAATACAAACTCTGAAACTTTTTACTGGATTAAAACGTGGACGAAAATAAACCAAGCAGCATAGAGCCCTAAGTGGATGCTGGATTTCAGTGTTGGAGAACAAGTTCTGGTGAGTGATGTGTCAGGCTTGGTCACGACTAATGGAAGGGCCCTACACGCTACAAAAAATGTTTTACATTTGCATGTATTCATTTAGCAGACACTTTTCTCCAAAAACAACATACAACTCAGAGTAAACAAAAGTGCATTTCATGAACAAATGGAGAGATCCAGATGCAGACACACAACTCTTGAGGTAAAGTCACGTCTTTTCCCAGGCACCTGACCATAACTATTATACCTCCATAGCTTAACACAGAACTGACAGTGAATGAATTTGCTTCTGCTATTTTAAAAAAAAAAATTAATTTAATCTGTAGGCTATAGAAGTCGACATTTTTTTAGATCAGGGACTTCTCCAACTACTTGATGAAACTTTCGAAATGCTGTAAATTTTTGTTTGCTATATTATACTATGTGTGGATGTATTCATAATATGTTAATACTTTTGACCTAGTAAGCTTGGAGAGGGGTGGGTCTGGGACGCCAGGCCGCACTGCTGAGCCATCCGTAGGTGTTGTGGGCCTAAGTCAGCAAAATGCTGATGAAGGATGGTGCCTACCTGATGACCCTGGTGAAGAGCTTACAAGGTGGTGTATTAGGGGTGGAGGGGGCTAGATAGGTAGGGCGTTAGATGGGTATGGTAGGGCTCAATGTTACATCCCAGGCTGCAGGATATCTGTCAGTTTATCCTGTATATTCGTAATTGTTGATCTTTCTGTTTGTTACATTGCTGTGACCCAGCATTGCTGCTGTTTTTAGCAGAAAAATATTTGATAAATTAACTTATTTGTTAATGTAGTGTTTTTTAATGTTGCTAATGTAGTGAAAGTTTAAGGAACGGAAAGGAGATCATAAGAAGTGGGTCCAAGAAAGATATACTCTTGACTTTTGAGATGGATTTAAAATATAACATGACTCATAGAATAGATGGAGCTCAGCTATAAAAAATTTGGGATTTATAAATGGAGCTAATATTCATCTGTGGTCTGATGGACTGTTTCATATAATCCTAAGCTGTCGGCCCATCTCAGAGGTACTTACAGGAGGACCAGACGGGCCAGGAGATCCTGGGGTTCCAGATTCGCCACGGGGTCCCTGGGCTCCTTCAGGTCCCCGTGCACCTGTAGGACCAGCTTCACCCTGGACAGAGATGAGAGGGTCAACTGAAGCCACTGCATCAAAAGCAGAGCTGGGTTTCAGTGCAGATGCTCACAAACAACTCCTGTCTGAGTCTGTCCATTATAGCCTGCTTGCTAGCCGATGTCAACAAAAAAATGATATTCTGAGCAAACAAATGAAGTTAAGGCTGGTTGTCTCCTGTTCCACTACAGTAGTTGTTCCCCTGAAAAACATCTTAATCATCCTAGATGCCTTGCATTACTAACCAGCTTCCATTTATTATTTTTTATTCATTTAGCCAACCCTTTTCTCCAAAGTGATGTTGATTTGTATACTAAGCCAAATACCATTCATTTATAAAGCTTTTTACATTTCAAGTTAATTATATAGTGAGCATTACAATTAAAGCAACTTTATAAGTTATATTTTGTTACATTCAAAAAGAAATGACAAAATGGCTTTTACTATTTCTAAACATCCTCTATTCTACATGACAGGTGTGGTATGAATCCACAAAGGAGACTGTGCTGAAAACATGGCCAACTGCCATTTACATTCTGAAAATGAAAGAGGCACAGCACAGTGGAAGGATGTTCTTCTTTTGCTTGGATCTGAGGGATTCTTAAATTTAGCAGTATACCTGAACTGTTGCTGTGGTAACAGCTTAGAGTGATCACTACAGGGAAAGGAACAAAATCTTGATTTGCAAGAACACTGGGGTATGGTGTTTGAAGTTTGAAAGCTGAAGTAAAAGCCTGCTTACTTCATTAGACACATACACACACACACACACACACACACACACACACACACACACACACACATCTGGTAGGAAATGTGGCTTATTTTCTTTAAAGGGATTAGTGAAACAGGCGGCCTCGGGAGGAGAGACTGTGCAAAGCCGTCCCCGTCTCTCCCTTTAGGCCCTTAAATGATTTCCCTGATTCCAGGGGGCTGTGGAGGCTGATGCTACCAGCGCCGGGTCTACAGGCATAGAGGCTGCCCTCTGCTTCTCTTAACTATTCTGGGAAGATAAATCAGTCCCAAGCAAACAGATGTTACGCCTCCTCTTTTCGTTTTCTACACAGATGGGAACTCTTTCAGTGCTGCATTCTCTAGTTTCACTCTCTCAATCATTTCATCCTGTTGGTTAACTCTCTTACACTCACTCTATGTTTTATACATACGAATATGAATAAATACAGTTTCATGTCTCACTGACTTTGACCTATTCAATTCAGTTTTTTCCACTTAAGTTGGAGTTGGAGGTTCAGTACTTGTTTGAAACAACCTAAGCTTTGTACGTTTCCAGGTTTCCTGGAGCTTAGTCCAGTAATTCTTTGTTTGACATGAACACAGAGCCTGAGAGTACAAAAATGACTGAGACAGCGGAGGTAAAAAGGAGGGAGCAAAAGAGAAAAGAAAAGAATGAAATGGCAAAAGTGAGAGGTAGCGAGAGAGAGAGCGAGAAAGAGAGAGACAGAGAGAGAGACAAAAGAAGGAACATGAACAATGAAACACATACCTTGGCACCTGGTGAACCAGGGAAGCCTGGAGCTCCAGAGGGACCAACAGGCCCCTAATGAAGCGAGAGGAGAAAAGAGTATTATGGTTCCACATTAAGATCCCAGTTCTTCCATCTTCTCTGAACCATTTGTAAGTCATATTCAACTTCCATTACAATAAAACATGAAATACAATAGTAATCCAAATATGTTTAGAAGATCTGTCAGCAGTACTCACAGGAGGACCAGCAGGGCCAGGCAAGCCATCATTTCCACGAGCTCCCTGAGCATAGAAAGGTAAAATACTCATTTGGTAAAGCAATTATTTACAGAACATACTTTTGAGTTAAGTGCAACAACACAGGAGCACAAGAATCCCTGCTATATACTGTATGCATAGCAGAAAGTACTTAAGTGGTTGAGGACGTAAACATGAGAGAAAAAGGTGGCAAGTTCAGATCTCTAGACAGTGAACTCTTAAGGAGACTTAACTCAGATCACCGAGACCCTATTTCCAAATGTGTATAGATTTGATAAGGACAAAGGATGTAACCTAAAGTTGCTTATGACAAAATCTTCAAAGAAAATAAAAATATCCCGTATGCATAATCATTCAAGAAATATCAGTGCAGTGCACATCTGTAAAGCTCACTTCAGTGGGAGGGTTAGCACAAGGAACAGCTTCAGAGGGGCTCTACTCTGTGTAACCTGAGTTGCAAAGTACATTTCATATTTCTGAAATATCATAATCAATTAAATAAGGACAATGGTAGGGGTAACAAATAATATACTGAGCCACATTAGTCATGATATGTATGTATTAAAGTAGACAACTCCACATTCTCTTATTAGCACTTGCATGGTGTCGGTAGTGAACAAAAAAAAGGTTTGGTCAAAAATTGTCTTGTCAGCATACAGATAAGACCTTACAGTTTTTTTTTTTACTGCAGCTGTAACAAAACAGGATCGGATTGTTACAATGATGCAACTTCAATAATGTAGAATTGTAGAGGAAGACACTTGACCAGAGCATGAAGAGAGGGTGAGGCTGCAGCTTTGCAGCTTTGAGCAACATTGCCGAATGAGGGTGTAAGATACTCACAGCAGCCCCTGATGGTCCAGGACGGCCCCTCTCACCTGGCAGGCCACGGGGGCCCTAAGGAGAGTAAGGGAGAGAGCAATAGTAGTTAAATGAGTTAGTCTAGTTAAATTTAGTCTACTTAGAGCTATGCAAATCTGTCATTGGCACCTCCCCACTTCAGAAATGCATGATGCTACTAATTTCCACTTGGGTCTGGATCTGTAATTTTCACTGCACACAACCAAACCTTGTTTTAAGGTTATCTGTCTTTATTAACATGTCTGAACCTCTCTGTGTCCTGGTGGGTGGGTGTGCCTTGTAGAATTATGTTCTCTGGGTTACTCACCATTGGCCCAGGTGCACCGTTCTCACCAGGAGCACCTGCCTCACCCTGCAGGGGGACGAAGGCCATGAGTAAGGGAGAGAAATGGGATGGGAGACTGAGCAATATGGAAAACTGTACTCCAGCATGAGGATGGGCAGAGTACAGAGAGGAACAAAGAGAATAGGTATTGAGGTGTAATGATGGGCAAGGGCAGAACATGGTCAAGATGTAATACTGCTGGAGAAATTGTTACAGATGATGAAAGTGTCAGAAATAAGAGATGCGATGGAGGTGGTGATAAGTGAAAAATAGCTGGAGTACATAGTAGCAGACAAACTGGAAGATAATATGCTAGAAGATGGTGAAGTGGCAGAAATAAACAAAGTGGAAGTGATGCAGTTGGAGGGAGAGGAGCAGAAGGAGGAATCGGATGAGATATAATACCAGAAGAGCACAAAGGAGGAAAACTTTTGTTGACAACATCTGACTAAAAGCAACATGAATGAGAGACAGAGGAGTTGTACCTTAGCACCTGCAGCTCCACTCTCTCCTTTTGCTCCATCAAGACCTGGGTATCCCTGTAGGAAGTTTATATATCAACAAAACAGACCAGAATCACGGTGACCACCAGTATGGATGCATATGGAAAATACTATAAAAATAAAGCAATGCTAACATGCATAAATCCCTGCAGGTAATTCTGAAACTGATGGATACAGATATGACAAATAGTAAATACAAAAATATTTACTGGAGACACTCACTCTGTGTCCTTTGATTCCAGGCAGGCCTGGTGTTCCTGGGAATCCACGAGCTCCCTAATGTGGAAAAAAAGGGGAGAATGTCATTAGACTGGATAAAGACTACAAATTAAATTGGACACATTCTGCTCCACCTGGATATGGTGTCGGCTGTAGTCATCCATCCACGGTCAGAAAGTGGTCGACCAAACAAGGTCATAGTGATCTGGAGCCCTGGGGGAAGCACTATCTGCACTAATCTGCAACTCTGTCCTTCACATGGCTATTTTACATTGTCCATCCATCTGTCCATTTCCGTTAACTGCTCAATGTTGAACAGGGTGGTGGCAGTTTGGAGCTTTTAATTTACATTGTGCACAATGCGTTTCTCTTTTAATTTTTGAAAAGAGCAATATTTTCAGTATGGCAAATTATGTAATTTTGCTACCTTTCAGAGTAATGAAGGTTTAAAAAAAATCCAATGCCATGCAAACAACAGTAGGTGGAACAGGTGTAAAAAAGACCAGGAGGAACATGAACAAAAATGTTTTTCTGTTCACATGTACATGCAGTTGCAGGTGTGTGTCGCTTAGTCGAAGATGAGGCTCTAAGTTAGAGCAGCTAGACGGCTTTACACATCAAGGACAGCGTCCCACTGGGAAATACTTTTGCCACTTAATGAACTGAATGTCTTCTCTGCTGTGTGTAGCCCAGCTGACAGGTTGTCAAACATTACCTGAGGCCCAGGGGGTCCACGCTCACCAGATTTGCCAGGCTTACCGGGTTCGCCCTAAACACACAGAGGAATAACAAGTAAGGAACATTAAGGTGTAAAGAGGCCACAGCATATACTGGATGTACACAGAGCTGTACAGTAAGAAAATGTAAAAAAAAAAAAAAACAATAACACGGAGTCATTAGAAACGGCAGTAACTGGCTGAAAAAAATAAGAGCGGGATTTATTAACATAATGACTCCGACTCAGCGCCCCCTAGTGGATACAGAATCAAAAACACATTTTGCACTCGACTTCCATCTCGTGGTTTCTAAACCAGATCTACAGCTATGGAGAAAAAAAAAAAACACTGTAATTAAAATTAAATAATTAATCCAACCACGTATCTTTCATGTTTAAGAGTAAAATGTAGTCCAATACTGTAAAGTTGAAAATGAAAAACATTCCCTCTAAATCAACTGATGGGGTATAACTTATGTATATAGCTGGTGCTTCACGGCAGACTCTCGGGGTAAGTACTTTATTAAGAATAAACTGAGCCTGATCAATGACAGCTAAGGTGCTCCGGCCAAAAGTGATCATCGACATCCCTCAGCTCTGCACGACCTGCTGCCCCAAACAATACCCTGTTCCAGTGGGGGTATCTCAGCACTGCACTGCATGATAAGCATGTCACATCCTTTATGCAGTTACAGCTTACTTGATAGATCCTACAATGAGGGACTCTTTTGAGGGAAGAAGATTCAAGCATGGCATAATTTAATGTTTTATTGCTGTTTTTATAACAATCTGTTGGTCCTGCTAATACGATAAAATGTAAGTATAATTTCTATTAAAAAAATAAATAAATATGAATGGGAAAGCAGGCGCACTTAAGAATTCCCTATAGTTGCCTTTTAGAAACCAAACAAACAGTATCTACCTTTTGAATATGTAAAAAAAGTAATAAAATATTATATTAATAAAATCTATAAAAATAAATGAAATCTGAAAAATAAGAATCTACCTTGCAAATAAAACAGGAACAGCTGGTTGACCTGGATCAGAGGTAGTTTTGACTAAAGGCAAATTAACAGGCATGATAATTAGCCTAATGTTTGTCACAAAGTGTACAGAAGATTAAATTATTATAAAATAATAGCAGAAAAGCCAGTTAACCAAAATAGTAATTTTTAGAGTGTATTGTTTGGCAACTTAGAGATATCTTATAGAAGGTAAATTGAAATATTCACAGGGCAGAGTCTCAGCCGATTCATCTGCTCACTGGGAAGTCGCTCAGTAAAAAGCCCATTTACTTGTCATTGACAGCGGATGGGCTGATCACCAGCACCAGTTATGGGAGGAAAGTGATATAGATACCACCGCAAAATGAACTTGAATCAAAATTAATGGTAAAGATGACCCACTGTGAACCATTCATGCAAACTAATATGATCTCTTTTTTTACATCGAGGTGTGTAGAGGGATGGATGGTGATAACAGAGATGCTGAAGCAGATTAGATGTCTTCGAACATTTGGCAGCCAGTGTTTTTTGACACATTTTACAAATGGGATTATTTTAAGATATCTAAAATGCTCCCAAAGATTTATGGTGGCTTTTTAATGGTGCTTTTTTGGTAGATACAAAGCTGAGAAGTTGTATTGCTCTGTTATGTTCCCAGCACCTCTGCTCTCTGCGGGCTAAACAAAGCAGAGCCGAGCCAAGCCAGGCCAGGCACGTACGTGACTCAATCGCGACTGGAAGTTTTCAGGGCAATGTTGAGCGTTACGCTTCTAAAATAGAATTTGACTGTGGTTTCTGAAATTCTCACCACGATTAGAGAACTGTGACATGTTTATTCACTGTGAATTGTGACACCAGCTAATTGCAACATCCCAAGCTACAATACTGAGAAAACAAACTGAAACACAAACGAATCATCTACATGTACTGCAGGGGCTACAGGGTGACTAGTGTTTATTCATGCACAACAAAGAAGGCTGCATCATTGTGCCTGTGGGAAAGTTTAAACTTTTCGAGACCATAGTGAACAGTGTTAAACTGTACTACAGTATTAATATCGACAGAGAACTATGGTCAAGTGGCAGCAGGTGGCATAGAATCCAAAAGAATCCCGGTTTAATATCCATCTCCTACTGCAGTACCCCTGAGGAACATATTTAAAAACACTGAATCGCTCCTGTAAAAATTCCCCATTTTCTAAATGGGTAAATTATTGTAAGTAGCTTTGTAAGCAGTAAGCTGATTTGGAGATTTGATTCCAGTCTAGTGTTACAACAACCGTAATGGAGAGTGAAGAAAAAGTGAAGATGACTGATGAGCATTTACACTGAGCTGACTGAAGAACCACGTTGTGCCTTTTTGACACCCAGAAGGAGCACGCCAGTGAGTTCAGCAGTGGCCACAAATGGGTAATGTCTGTAGTGTAGGTGCTGAAACTTCTTTAAGACAAAATGTGACTGAATCAGCCCTGTTGAAATTGTGGAAATGATAAAAAAAGCATCCTCTCCAGTCACAGTCTTTACCAGATGGGCATGGAGTCAGAAAACAGTCAAAAGTCGATTGCCCTCCAGAACCCATAATGGATTCCATATTCTGCAGGTTCTCACAAAACTGGACCATTTCCAAAAGGACAGAAGCATTTTAAAGGAAAACAGAGACCAGCAAGGGACATTTAAGTGTCAGAATGTGGTACTTACATCCTCACCAGGTTTTCCAGAAGGTCCGGGCGGCCCGCGGGGACCCATGGGGCCCTGTCAGGGAAAAGAAGCAGAATGAGGCACAGATGTACTCAAAGTTACCAACAGAGGGCAGTATACTGGAGGCATAAATAGAAACCCCTATTGCACACATGCTTTCAGGGCAAAATACCTGGGGTTATTTTAATCTTACACAGATGGAGGTGAGGGAGTACATAACACTGCAAAAAAATAGTGAGGGTAGGACACTAAAGGTAGCTGTTAAATTGTAAAAGGCATTAAGGCCTTAATGTTGTTTAGGAGTTATTGGAACAGAAGAAACATGAACATTAAGCTGCCCCGAATACGCTTTAATCTTCTTAATTACAGCTCTGCCAAAACAAAGACAAAAACACACTCCTTTCTACAGGACAAAGTTCAAAAATTAAGCTGGATTTTTTTGGCATATCAAGCATTTTGAGAAATACACTTTTAAGCACAAACAACCTGACTCAGGATTTGTGGTCCATGTGGTGGGGTGTGAGGACAGATGGGATTCTTGTGCTGTCAGAATCATTCCTGGCTTGACTTTAATTGCAAGTAATGAGGTTTTAGATCAGGGTCTGAGGTCTGAGGTTAACAGGGCCTCTGCTCAAGGCGGCCCTGGCGTCAGTCTACGCATCTTGGCCCAACAGGAGAGGATTAACACAGCGGTGCAGTCTGATACACTACTGACTGCAGCTGCGGGGGGGCGCCTCAGGGCACCATGGGATACTTACTGAAGGTCCAGGCTCTCCAGCCTCTCCTGGGTTGCCTTGGAAACCTTGAGGGCCCTGGGATGCAGAAGAGCAGTCAGTTAGCCACACTATTCCAAAGTAAAACCAGACTAGTATCATGCATTTCATTATGATCATATTCATCTCATCAGCTATCAATAAACATTTGTCCAGTGCAGGGTGGGGGTAGCCTGGAGCCTTTTCTGGAAACATAGGACACAAGGGAGGGTACACCCTGGATGGGGTGATGCCAGTCCATCACAGCTAAATCATACACACACGCAAACACACACACACACACACACACACACACGGCAGACAGTTTAGAGCCACTAAGCTACAATAAAAAGCTGTAGAATAATATAAATCATTACATCTTTTCAGTGAAAGTTCCACTTTCAGACTTTCATTTTTATATGGACATGTATAAGAAAGCAATTCAAAAAGGGCCACTCCTGGAGCATTAGAATTCATAAACAAATTGGCTGCTGAGTGAACAATTGTGGAGACTGTACTGGGCTGGGAACCACCACTCAGAACTGAATCACTTGATCTGGTTTTCAACCAGTGATGTGGAGGTACCCATTAAAGGCGTGAGGAAAAGCAAGTCTCCAAACTATGCTCTGTAATTAAATATCAGGTACAGACATGTCCTCCTGCAGTACCTGCCATTAAAGCTGAGTGCTGGAAGGGCTCAAGGAGGACAGACAGGTGTCTAGGAGGGGAAACCGTCGGGTCATATCAAAGCTAAACTGTCAGCTGCTGCCTGCCTGCTGGTAGAAGAAAAATCCCTCCAGCCTTTTGATGGACGATTCAAGTGTTAAATTTCTACATCTCACCTAGTCTGAAGAAGAATGCATGTTTCTCAGAATAAACATAAAACTGAGGGCGTGTCTAAAACTGCCAAACATAAGGTTGCTTAACATCTTAATGCCTTGAGGTTGGTCGAAAGCTGTACCCAAATTTTAGGAATTTTTATGAGAACTTTAAGGATTAATTTTCTCAGATTTAAAGCAATAGAAGAACATTTTACAGCAAAGGACAAATTGACACATCTTAACTACAGTGCTAGTGCTAAAGTTGCATCTCACTGTGGGTCTCCTATTGCTCACGGGCATTATGGCATTATGGTGGGCAGCTGAAGGAGCTGGTGAGGAGGGTACTTACAGGGGCTCCAGTAGGGCCAGGTGGTCCTCTTGGACCCATGGGGCCCTGGAGGGGAGAGGGAGAAGAGAGATAGCGGTTGTCAGAAGACAAACACGTCATGTGCGTTCACACACATGGGCTGACCTCGCTGCCACGCCCTGCACCAGGTGCCGTTTTCTGACTTACTCTATAGAGAGAGGGGAGAATATGAGTCCACCATTTTTCACCTGCCTGCTGTCATTTCACCACCCGTTTAATAAAGCGCAGTAGCCCTTTCTGCCTTACAGCAACAAAAGCTCAGCGGCCTGCCTGTCAGCAGCATAAATCAGAGGGCATTCCTTGTTCACAGTCCTACCGGCAGTGAGGGAGGGGGGGTTGTGGCTGGCAGCTGTGCTCAGTGCGCTCGGTGCAGGTGGGGGGCATGAACCTGCAGCACCGCACATTGGCCTGAACCCAACTCACGTCATACACATTGTGCACAACATCAGTACATCTCTTTGAATTAGGGACCATTGGTGTGACAAGACAGACAAGCAGAGCTGAAGAATTAATGTACAGTTTAATCTTTGCTCCCCAAGCTCTCCAACAACCAGTTCCTGTTCTTCAGAGGACAAATCTTTTAGCAGGTCCATTATCATCTTTAATTCCCACTATACATAGGATGTGACACAAATCTCAGTGGAAATTGTGAAAAAGGGGCCTGAAATTAATGCATGTGAATCAACCAGCTGAGGCTTATGAATCAGTTGCTTTCACTCAAAAGACAGATGGTTATCTTTTAAGCAGCTTTATATGACTTTATATGACTTTAATCAGGAAGGGCCACTTGGCAGCCAAAGAAAACATCGGAATCACAGGATCGCACGCCATGGCACAGTATAGCTCTTTGGGCCTTTGAAGAAGAGGGAGATGAAAGCCAGTTTTTCACTGTACCGAACGAGCCCGGTTTGTCACGGCTGGGCTGTGAATGAGCCTCTGTAGGAGGGGGTTTGTGCTTGCGTCTTGTGGCTGGCCCCCAGTGAAAGCCCCCAGTGTGCAGGGGCAACAGTGGGCCAGATGCAGGTCCACAGGTCCACAGGTTTGACACACAGTGAGTCTTTTCGCTCCACTTCACATGCTAAAGGGCTGCCAAGTTAAATCTTGGGCAAGATGGCCACTGCCTTAGTGTAAAATGACACAGAGCTCTCTTCAAGTTTCGAACCACAACCCCACAAGAAACCACAGCCGCTGTTTATTAATAGGCGCCATTCCCTCTTGTCGCTAAATATGGTAATTCAAATCTGTGGTTTAGGATAAGTAAATAAAAAGGGCTCTCCATGTCTGCATAAGTTAAAAACACACCCACCCTGATGTTTTTTTGTCTCATCTGCAGGGTTATATTGGGATTTTTTTAAAAAGGCAGGATAAACTTTCACCAATCAATCCTGTGCAGAAAAATTTTAAATGCTGGGCAAGCACTTGCAGTTCCACCTCCTGGCCACAAGGTGGTAGAGGGCTGTTTATGTGTAAAAATTTAAAATTTTAAATATTTTAAACTTTTTTTAATTTTGAAAACTATTCCATATAAACATTGCATTCCTTGGTTATTCAGCCAGCATTTGTCACTTATGGGCCTTTTTTACCCAGCTTCTTCTTACCATTGGTCCTTGCATCACACCCATCTGAGCGCCACCAGCCTTCTCATCAAACCCACCAGCCATCTGAGCTGCGAAATTCTGCACCAGAAACAAAATTGACAAGAGCACAGTGTCACCGGATTGTATTCACACAGTGTGGAGTGTTGCTGCTTCACACAACACGTGTTGTTTCTTTACAGTGTGAAAGTGACAACAAGAAATCATGACATCCGACAACAGGCTGTAAAAGTCATCACATCACATGGCTGTAGCATGAACATTGGAACACATCAAAACTAATGAAAATTCCCAGACTCTGTCCTGCACATGACAGTCCAAACATAGCGAGTCATGGATTTTTAGTCACCAGTCATACACAGTGTCTCCTGACCCTGGGGAACCAGCTGAGACCAAAGTAAAATGAGTGTCCTTGGGACATTTTTGTCTGTCTCAAAAATGTCCCTTGTTTTCTTTGAAACCTTCCCCAGTTCCCCTATCTGTTCCTTTCTCACCAATTTAAATCGGATTGACCTGCACTCTCCCCCACCCTTATCCTCTGTATACTGCTGTCTTCTTAGTTTCACCATTTCACTAATTCCCCGATTCAGTTGATGAGATGAGATTCTGCTTTTTTCTCGTGTATTGCTTTTTGGTGGTGTTCTCTGCTCCTTGGCACATCTCCCCTGCTGCTGCTCAGATCTGTCTGAACCCCAACAGAGCCCCCAGCCAGACTGGGGCTTGGTAACCTCCCCTCACTGGTTCTCATACTTACTCCGCCAAGCCCGGGGGGGCCATTGGGCCCTGGAGGTCCAGGGGGACCTGGGTTTCCAGGGGTACCAGGCTCTCCATCTCTGCCACGGGGACCAGGACTTCCCTGCGTAGAAGAAATAGGACATAGCCCTGCATGTTAGAAACAAGACCAATTCCTTACACTTACATTTTAGGAAATATGTCCCCATCAGCAGAATGAACATATAAACTTCTAAAAATGTTTAAGGAACTGATAACAAATTCATGTGAGTACATACAATGAGTTTATAATAAACTGTAAACTATAATGACAATTCCAATCAGCTTAACTTAACTGGTAATATTTACTAAGATGAGTTATATACACATGTAGCCTTTAGAATGTGGGCCATTTTATTCTTCTGGATTTATTGACCGAGAACATATGTGAAATTGGCAAAAAATGTCTACAAATACCTATGCAGTATGAAACGTAGCAGAAGTCTTACACTGTTGTTCAAGATAACTGAGTAGTGCTTTGCGTTGACCATTTTATTACAAATCAGGTGCTACATATGTCAGTTTTTAGAAAGTTTGGAAAATAACTATAAATTTTAATTTTAATATATAGTTTAATTTAATTTTAAAAATAAACAATAATTTTATTTAATGAAATTTTGTCTTTTGAACTCCCATCTACAGCTGAGCTGGTGGTATGTGAATAACAGTGGTCTTGTAGGAGATTTACTGCTTTTAGTACTTTTTTGGCTTTCATATCATTGTATATCCATGACATCCACTTCAACCCTGTATTTATGTATATTGTTATTATCTGTGGTGGTGAAAACAAATTTCCCTCCTGTTATTCAGCTGAACATCTGGTTTTGTGCTTCGTTGTGACTCCTTATCAGTATTTTCAGTAAGAGTTAGATGCATCTATCAACAGACTTCACAAATGAAAGGTCAGAATGGTTCAGCTTCAGCTGCATATACCTCATGTTGAAAGCAAGTTGTTTTTTTGTATGAAAAAAAGACCACTGACCTTTTTGAGCACAAATACACATTATTACTTTTAGGTATTAATGAAGAGGGCACTTCTGTTAACATTTCTGTTTAAAGGGTTTCATCTCAAAATGCTGATGATTATATCAGCTGTACCGTTCCAAACATTTATCACTTTAAACAAGATCCTTTCAGGTTCAGCAGAAATATTGACGGTTCTGTTCTCACAAGGAGTTGTGTTCCACATTTATCTAGCCTACCTTTTGCTACTCCCCTCTTTTATGACCAACCTTGCTAACTACTGAAATACTTTGCCTTTGAGTTGTANACATTTCCACATTTATCTAGCCTACCTTTTGCTACTCCCCTCTTTTATGACCAACCTTGCTAACTACTGAAATACTTTGCCTTTGAGTTGTACTTGAGTGTGTACTTTTAATGCATTTGCATTTTCTGAGGATATTGATGCTATATGTCACTATATAGAGGTGACACCCCTTCATTGAACCTGGTCTATGACAATACATGAAAAACTTCATTAAAGTGATGACATGTCTTGTTGTAACTGCCCTGGTGTTCTGCCATGAGCTGCTGATCCCGCTGATGTGTAGTAATAAGAAACTAAGAGGGTGATGAGCCTGTGGCTACTAGGGACGAACATTTATGATATTAAAAAATGCTGCAGATGATACTTCGTCATATTAAGTATTTTTAAAGTGCTAACTGAAAAACTGACTAAAAGTACTCAGGAAATTTGCCCACATGTCGAGACAAATATGGCTATTTGCTCAGGGGATTTCCAAGTTTTTTGTATTTCTAGTCTGTATATGAAAAGCAACCCACTTTTGTTCTTTTTACATCCATGGCAATATTGACGTCCATAAATCATTGCGGATATTTCCACCCTAACTGGGCTTCTTGACAATCCTCTGCGTCACGTGGGTCATACAGCTGTTAAAAACACTGCGACTGACAGTGGCAGCTAATGGAAGCGTCTCAAGTAAAGCCAAGGTATAAGGATTGCACTGAGGTTTCTGTCAGGAGGTGTTGCTCTGCGACCAATAATGAGCAATTCAGCATCTATGAGAGGATAGGGCTGTTCTCACAAGGACAAGACGATGTGACAGGGATCATCTTTGAATAAAGTACCTTCTCTCCCTTTTCTCCTCGCTCGCCACGTGGTCCCTGCTCTCCTGGGGGTCCCTGTATGGATGAGACACCACAGTGAGTTTGTAACTGAGACACTGTGGGTCAAAGCCACAGGAAAGAGGGGGGACTTTTTTTGGAGAGTCAGCATTTTGCCAGCATTTGCCTACCATGGGGCCCGGTGGTCCTCTTGGTCCTACAACCTAAAGGAAGAAACAAAAAGGCAAATCAGCCTTGGACATCAAGTAAAATGAGTATAAGTAAAATCATTTTGTTCCTTGTTTGATGTATGGGGATGAATAAATTAAATGAATGCGTTATTCATGATCAAATTTTGAACGCCCTTTTATGGCAGTGTTAAAGAATTGTATTATTTTCCCATCTTTACACTACAAACAAAAATATAAAAATTTATAGCCTCGTAAATATTTCAGCAGCTTTGTGCAGCCGTTTCACCAGGATTTCAGTGTTTTAACTGTAAACAAGCAATTTGGGTTTTGAAGTAAACTGGTTATGAAATGAAACTGATTGAAGAAAAAAATCCATAAAAAATGAGATGCAAGGTGCCGCTGGGCGAGAATGTGGTATGTCACACTTGTAAAGAGAGAAGAGAAGGAGAACGGTTTCCGTGTGCCGGCCGCACAGTGCAGGCCCGGGCAGGAGCTGAGGTAGAGAGCAGGGGCCGTGTTGTACTTGGCTGCATGCCCCCCATGTGGCACCGCAAGCCTCGCGCGCCCCCCACTACACATTCCCACATTGCGGAGGAAATATGTCCTCATCAGCAGTTATGCTGCACTGTCACATCGCTTAACAGGTCTGCTCAAACTCATCTGCTCATGTTACACAAGTTCATCTGCAATTTGTATTAAAACGAACCAAACATATATTGTCAGCATGATGATAATAAAAAAATGATAAAAACTTATACACTTACATCAATGATATCTCCTGGTTCACCCTTCTGCCCCTGTTGCAGTGAAAATAGGAAAGCTGTATTACTTTAATAGCCATTGCAGACCATATAGCTCCTTACAAAGTGTTATTACAGTTATTGCAAAAATGAGAAAATGACCACATGCTGCACTACTGAAGATGAGATACTTTGTTTTTTTAGTGTTGGAATGTCAGTCAAGCATATTAAGACGCAGCTACAATATGAGAATAAGAAGCCCAAATGTATGAAATTCGACAAAAGAGGCCAGACTGAAAAAGCCTGGATTTCATTAGAGGGACAAATGTGCTTTGTTTCTTATGGAATTCAGTCTGGTGTCTGGTGAACACACAGAAAATAAACTCAAGAACTCACCATTTATCTAACCCCCGTAGGAGTCCTTCTTAGTCATACGTATATGTGCTTAACACCAACCTGTTTCTTTCTGGTTAAAGCCAAAGTTTGTCAGCTTTGATTGATGCTTATTATTCCTTGTGCTTTTCATGCAACTGTGCATTTAACTGACATCAACCTGATAAACATGTAAATGCCAAGAAAGTATGTGGTTAAAAAATTTTTAAAAATCTCAATTGTAACATCAAGCTGTTAGAGTAAATTGTTGTGATTTAAGACAATGTAATACTCTTGTTGATACTTTTATAGAAAAGCCCCTTCTTTCACTGGTTTATGGAAATCCTATGGATGCTAGTGCAGAAAAAAAGACCTCCAATGTCAGCCTTGACATATACAAACAAGTTAAAGCACACAGTTTATGTGCAAAACTGCATCTTTGCCAGGGAGACATGCAGGTATTAAACATAATCATTTCTCACCTTAGCACCAACCTGTCCTGTTGTGTCAGTGGAGGGCAGAAAAGAGAACAGAATACACATCTTAATACAAGGCAAAGAAGCACAAATCACAACTCTGTTGTTTCTCCTTTTAGCAAGTATGGCAAAAATATCAAACTAAAATCTGCAAGGAGCTTCTTTTTTTCAGTAAAGTCACTGATGACATAACGGTGTTGCATGACTATTAACATAATGCAAAATATTAAAGGAACCCATCGGGTGACAACAAGTGCTGCTTTGAGCTCCATCTCGTTTGGATTAAAGCAGGCCAGCAAGCAGGGAGGGGTGTGAAAATGAAGGAGAAGGAGGAAGAACAAGGAGAGGCTGCTCTAGGGTACAGCTCACACATATGGCACACGGAGAGATGCCACGTGTGTGTGAACAAGGTGCTGTGCCAATGTAGTTGTTCCTAAACGGCTCACTGACTGTTTTGGGCAGCCAGGAGTGAAACAGGGTGGTGAAGATGAGTTAGTGAGTGATGAAGGACAAAGTGGGGCTCAGACAGAGCATTTGCATCAGCAGCAGGTTCTCAGCAGTTTCTCTGTTACTTCCTCTCTGCCATTATAGTTTGGGAACAAACCTTTTCTTGCACCAGACACTGTAACTTTTAGAATATGTGTACATATTCAAGGTACACTTTCAGTATGGTGACAGAAAAGATTCCCATAGAAAGAACACTTCTACTTTCATCGATGCTGCACTCTACATCAAAGGGCAACTTTTTAAAGGCACAAATCCAACTGAGCCAAAAGACTTTGGAATTCCCTCTGAATGCAGTGGAGAGGGGAGTAAAACCTCTGACTTAAGTAGTTACGGAAACTAGACAGGTGCCCGGAGTAAAATAAGAAAGCTCATCCTATTAGTATACAGCAAGATAAATGCCAGCTTACGGTAGCCCTGAGCTACTATGGGTCATTTCTGCCTATTTTCTGTCTTAAATCGAAGATATATTGTCTGAAGACTGCAGGGGAAAGGCTTGGCCACGTCTGTTAAAGTGTTTCCATAATGATTCCCACATGTGCATGTGATACTGGGAATATAATAATATCCATACAGGATGGGGTCAAGGTGAAAGAAAAAATTCACAGACCCTATTAAAAAGCAGAACTGTCACACATCGAATGAACTTAGAAGTGTCTTTAAAATCTTTTTTTCATTTGTTTGTTGTGAAAAACAGCAACAAAGGCCAAAGAGCTAAGGAGCTCCTTGCACATGGGTGCATATTGCTGGTGCTGTTTTTCAGCTCAACACAATGCAATGAAAAGTATTAAGAAATGTACAGTAATTTATTTATGAAAAGTTGAATAAATAAATTACGACCACTGGGAGGGGTCTGCACAGCCGCGCAGATGGGGCAACACTCTCCGAATGGGATCTCGGGGTTGGGACAGTCCTTTAGCTCCTCGCAGATAATTTCGTCGCACAGGATGGTCCCGGTGTCGCACACACAAATGCGACAGGGCTCTGGCTTCCACACGTCCTTGTCGCTATACCGCTGGCCATCCTTTATACAGTCCCCTTCTGCCTCTGTGGAGGAGGGGCCACACAGGCCACACACAGAGCCGAGGGGTGGGGGGCAGGTGTGAAGTAGCAGGAGAGAGAGACAGGACATCAGGTTTTGAAGGCCTAACATTACACCGTAGTGCTGACCACAAAGGAAGTGGGCACAGGCATGTTCATACATCCAAAAAGTTATCACAGTTAGAAATGCCAAATTATGGAAGAATAAAAATCATCTCCACACTGGGCAATCAGAAAAAAATGTACATTAATATTGCTGGATGTTTTCAGAAATATACAAAAAAGGCCTAATGATATACAACCATAAAAGAACTGCTGATCATAAGGTCTAATTTTTTTGTACAATATCTTCTTACCGGTTTAAGGCTGAAGTATGTTTGCCCTGGAGAAGTCGAGGACAACATCGCCTGCATGTAAGCCCTGTACTAGTTAAACAACTGCAGTTTCAATGAATCACCACGTGAGGGCGTAGTAACGTTAAAAATCCACTTCCCCAATATCAACTAATGTCAATTATTTGATATAGATTTCAAGAACCAGAAGCCGTTTCCCCCAGTTTCTACCAGTGCAAAAGAGCTTTTCCTGTGTTTATATCTCGAAGAGCCACCAAGTGAGATATCTCTTCTTTTCCACCTGCTTGCGAAACATTCTGCTTCCAAACTTCCTGGTTTATGACTTAACTGGTTGCCCATTTCAGAGGTAAAAATAGTGTAAAGACACTTCTTAAAAGTGCTTTAAAGAGACCAACTCCTCCTTCTACTACTTTGCATGGCCCATTTAAGATAAAATATAATTACAAATATAAAAACACAAGAGAAAATATTTTAAGCACAGGAGCCTTTCTCTTGCCAACTACCCCTGCACTGTGATAAAATCCTGGAGGTGCAGCTCATAAGCAGCACAGTCTCCACTGGTGCTCCACATTTTCGGCAAATGTGAACCTTTTATGTGTGAAATAAATATTTAAATACAACGTTAATGTTAAGCAGAGCCCTGCTCACACAAAAGATCTGTAATATTTTTCTGTCATTTTTGAAAAGTACAGTATTACCGCTGCACCGTAAATTAGACAATATAAATTACATTCCCTTTCACACCAAACGTGATGTAACAAATCTCTTCATGACACGAGTGACCATCACCGCTCACATCTCCGCCAGCTGGGGCTGCAGTGTACCTCGGTAAATATGGGACAATATGTACAGTAGGCTGTAGACTGTATGTACAGTAGGCATGTTTACCTTGCAGGTCTGGTGAGCTCTGGGTAACCCAGCGGACCCCAGAAGTTATGAATGAGGGCATTTTAAAAGATACACAGCGCCCAATTCACAGGGCTTTGCCTTATGCAAACAAGAGGGAGCCTCAGCCCCCCACTCCTACACCCCCCCATTCCCCACTTGGACCCCATACGTCTGTCAAATGCCAGTCCAAACTCGTCCAAGAATGGAGAATGGTCACCTTTCATACACATAGTTTATCCCAGCTTAGTCTTGACCGTCACCAAAAACCCTTTCAGACCTTCATTCCACATTTTTTAATCTGAAACTGACCGACTAAATGTTCAAGTGCAGAAAAACCTTACACTTGGTATGTGCGCCTTGTTCCTAGCAGATAGGAGTAACCTTCACTGTACTGTGAATTCCATAGTCTCACTTGGCTTCCATGTTTTATTGGAGTTGAATGCAAAACGATAAATTGAACACAGGTGTCGGGACCTTCAAGTTAAGTGAGTTCGCATCCCAAATTGCTCACTCGACAACATTGAGAAGCCCTGAATGCTGTTCCTTCTCAGTGGGAGCTGCCCTGGTGTCTGTATTAAAAAGGGAGCAACTCGATGCCAGTGGCGTCAAGCTGCCCTCTGAACCCACAGCTCTGGGGTCTCTCAACCCAGCGGCTTCAGCCACTTCTCAACTTCCTACCCTGAACACATCTTTGAAATTTTTTCCCCCAGTAGCTTTCAGGAAAGAGGGACTTACATTATATCCAGGGGCCACTGAGCTCCACAGCAGTAATCTGAGCCTACTTTTGCACTATTTTTTTGCACACTTTTTCTTTTCTTTTCCACAGCCCCCACCCATCTTCCCATTCCTACATTTAATTTCAAATCCAGCTATGTCTGACTCCTTATATTACAAAAGAGTTGACTTTACACAGTTACAACTATAAATTCTCAATTTTATACAATATTTTCCAGTCAGTTTCATTCCAAAAATTCTTTCTCTTTCTGCTTCTACTGCCTCTGGGTAATCTGAAAAACATATGGAAGCACTAAAATCATATGGAACAGTCATTGCAACTGAATTCCAGGACTGCCTATCTAATTTTTTTGGTCTTTTATACTCTGCCCATGATGCTTAAGATATGCTTCAGATAAGTTCTAAGAAATCAGTAAAACAAAAACAGTAAAACAAATGAATCACTGACAGTGATAAAGTGGTATGTTAGCCAGCAGGTCACAGTAGAAACCCAGAAGGTTTTTTTCTTCTCATTGCCACTAAGACCAATACTAAGATGATGGCTCATCTTTTATCCCTAACAAGTCCGGATTCGCCTGGATGCTCCACAATAACAGAGGAATGTTCCGTATTTTGCAACCGAGGCCCCGGAGCCCCGCGGCTCTCATTGCGCCGCTCGCAGCGGGCAGCCGAAAAGCAGGTGTCCAGCGCCCCCTGGGGGCGGCCACCCGGGAGCGGGTTCCGCCTTCTCACCTTTTCCACATCAACAGCGCTTCAGCCACATCCTCGACTTCTGCCCGCACGAACGGTCAATATTCCCTCATTAAGTTCAGGATTTCACACCTGACGGCTTAAGTTCGATAATTCTTTCCTTATTTCAACTGCTTTAACATTCATTGCCACACAGACCATCACAGCGAACCTGGTCACGTAAAACCCAAATATTTCAACCGACTGAACGAACTAAACGTCCGGGAGAGTCGCGTTCACACAGCCCCTTCAAGATTTTCTATACTTTATTTTCACACACAAACCCACTCAAACGCATTTGCAGTTATTTCAAATCCCCCCGATGTGTTCTTCTCTATTCTGTGCACTTTTACTAGTCTATAAAGTTGTAAAATCACTTGTGTCCGCTCAGCTTCACGTGCTGGGCAGCGCGGTGTTTGGAGATGCGGAGCACCGCGCGCGCGCACACCGTGTGTCTGTGTGTAACTGTATAACTGAGTGCGGTAAGTGTACGTGTGCATTACCGTGTGTGCACAACTGTGAGTGAGTATTACTGTGAGTGATATTACTGTATTACTGTGACTCTCCTCTCACCGCTCGATGGTTGCTTAAGGAGCCCATCACATTAACTGCACATGGACCCAACTAAATGAAATAAGCGATCACACATTATTTCAAACTGGTCAAGAAGGTGGACGAATAATGACAACTGAAAGAAAGAACCGGGCAGATAAAGTTTTTTTTTGCAGTACTGTGGTCGAGTTTTTTTTTTAAGTTTTTTTCGGCACAACGACGGGTGCGGAGCTGCTCCGACTTACGGTCGTCCTCCTGCTGACATCTGGCCGCGGCCACGAGCCACAGGAGCAGGACGATCCGGGAATCCGCCAATATGAACATGTCTAGATGTGAGACATGCAGCGCCTCCGGGGGGAAGACCAAGTGGCGCGGAGGATGGAGCGGACGCCGCTCTCGCTGCTTCTTTCAGTGAGTTTTCCCGGGAACCGAGTCGAGAAGGGCCGAACCGAGCCGGGCAGAACCATGCAGTGAAGCTCCCGCAGCAGACGGCAGTGCAGCGACAGCCCCCCGGTACGAACTCAGCACGGCCGTTATATGTGGGCTCTGCCTTCAATGAAGTTGGTATAAGGGGGAGAGTAGTTCAGCCCCTGCCCCCTGTCGGGGTGAAATCCGAAGCCCTTCGCCCTCCCATTCCGCATGCGGACCTCCAGCGCGGCAGGGCAGACCCCTCCTTCCCCGGCTGCTGAATAGAGGTACCAGGCAGCCCCCCAGCCCTACTCACCCCCCATAGCACTTCAACGTCTTAACGCACGTGCAGGGTCGTCTTTCCCACCAAACACCTAGTTGCATATTGTTTTAATGAGAAGTACCTGTTACAACTCTTGGTGTCGTAGATGCTGAGAAGAGAGGCGATGATCCTCAGGCTTCCCGAGTTATTTAAGACTCAGGCATGTGTGTAAGATAATTATTAGTTTTATGTGACTAAATGTTTTCCATCAGGAAAGATGTGCAATTTTCAAATTACTGATGGGTTCAGAATATGTGAAACAGATTATTTTGAGCAGAACTAAATGTGTAAACATTTATAATATTCATGTTATATTATTAAAATTTTCTTTATACCGTTTGTTATATTTGTTTATTATGGGGCTGAAAAAGTGCAGAAAAATAAATAGTTTAATTTGGACAAATCATTACTGGTGGCTGGATTTGCAACAGAATTTACACTATTGGAACATTTTAGACTAAAGCAAACATAAAAAACACATATTTTTACTGAACATTTTTATACTAGTCGCGATGCTACCAAAGAGTTTTCCACACGTGTGGAGAGAAAAACCGGTGTTTGGCGGAGGACTCTGGTGCAGAAATTTCCATTATTGACCTGCGATCTCTGCGGGAACCTGGACTGAATGAAGCCACTGGCTTCACTCACAGTGACGGAGCTTCATACGGAACAAATCGACTGCGTTCAAGGCGCCTGGGCTGTTTGGACGTAGCTTCGAATCCGTCTCACATGTGCAAGTCCTCCTTGAGTCTGTCTGGGTTTCCTCCAGGTTCTTCGGTTTCCTCCCACACTCCAAAGACATTTCTGAGGTTGAATGGTGACTATACAACTCTAACTTAAATGAAGAAATAACATCCGGAATTTGCTAAAGGATTACAAAGTTTTAGAGTTTTTGGAACACGTTTTAAAATGCAAGGTGAATCTATTCAAAACCATTAAAATGGAAATAGCGAAAACTAAGGTATATATTTTAAAATAAAACATTACAAAATTACTAAAGGCTTTTCCTGGTACTTAAAATCAAAGCTGGAGAATATTATTAAATCTGAGAGACATGGAAGATAAAAGTTAATGATGATTGAGTCATGTGCCTGTTGTGCAAAATCCTTTTGTTGGAACCTCCTCAATAAAGTTCACCACACAGTTCCTCATTTTCAGTACTAATGCGCACCCACCTCTGAACCCCCTCATTGCAGGACAGGGGGTCTGAGGAGATTTTCATTGGCTCAGTGGATGAGGACTATTTGGGAGGGATACATGGTGAAGGTGGAGCATGGTGCCCTTACCTGGTTTGTCCAGAATGCTGTCAGTTCTGCTGAAAAGGTGCTCAGCCTGGCCTGTTTGCTATATAAAGTTCAAATGTGACAGCATGACTGAGGCTGTAACTGGCACCTCAAGCTGGAAGGGGGTCACTTTCCCAAGAGCCAAAGATCTAAGGACTGGGGCCACGAGTTACCAAAATGCCTTTGCATCTTTTTTGTTGTACATGAAGAGCACTAAAAGGTGAATACTTAGGCCAGTATTCACTGGTGGACTTTGTTTTTGGATGTTAAAATGTTAAAAACACCAAGGATCTCACCATTTTAAATGTATTTTTACTGTTTTTTCCTGGAATGTACAGTACTTTGTGGAGTTGCAGTGAAACTATCAGTGACACTATGATGAAACTGTCTTCAGGATTATTTATATTATTATGATGTGATGATCTTGGATGCAGAACTATGCTATTAAAACTCGTGTGATGATGTGATGTGGTTAGATGCAGGATTTTTGGCTGAAGAACACTGATGAGTTTATCCTAGTATTTAGAGTGGGTTAGGGTGGGGTTAAACTGACCATTAACAGCAATAATTGACTTTTTAATCACTGAACCATTTTGAAAAAGAGATAATTTTTGAGTCAAGCAACTTTTTTTTACATTCCTAAAAAACCCTGCATCTATCATTCCATGTATTTTCATCTATTTTCAGTAATGGAAGCAGACAATTCCTCCAGACTTCTCACATCACCACCTACTAAAGTGGAACAAAGGCTGCTGATAGTTTCATGTGGGACCTTCTTTTTGTAGGAATCAGACGAACATGGTCTATCTGTTTTGCACGTACAGGTACACAGTGGTGCACAATATGCCTTGGAAAAATAGATGTGATGTTCATATAGTTCACCATGTTTGCACTCTAGCTAAAATAACTGATTTTCCAAATAATGGCACGAAGCAAAAGCTGTTCTGCCCAGAAAAAGTTTTTCAAGGACTCATCAATCGCTTAAGGTGTTGAACAGGATTTTCAGGCATAAATGTTTAAAATGTAGTCATCAGTTTGATAAACAGATCTTTTTGAGTTTATTTGTATGCATGTTATTTATTACTTTAAACTTTTTCATTCTTGCATGATCTATATTATATAATGAAGACAGGTTTAACAGCCCAACATCGTGCTGAGTTAGAAAGGATCCAGTGTTTATAAGCAGCATTCCTCAGGAGGGGTTTGAAAACTTTCATTCATAAAATGGAGACGGGCAAAACATTCAGCATTCCCTTTCTCCGACATCACAACAGTCCCAACCCTCCCCCACCCACTCCCACCATATTAAGCTGCTTTGCACCGGAGCCTGGCTCACATTCACTGAGCACAACTGACAGCCCACAAGGATGAATTCAGGGGCAGGGGGGGATAATTGTGCTCAGGAAGTTCTTTGCTGTTCCGATAGAGTGAAATAGGTCCTCATGCTGGTATGAAAAGTGCTACAAGAGCACTAGTTGATATGTGGAAACAATTTTGGGGAAACTATAAATATTTAAATCATTTATTGGAAGCTTTTCTCCAAAATTATCTACAGTGTTAAGCTACTTACTATACAGAAATGTTGCCATGTGTAAAGTCGGGTAAGTTTTAGTAGTGCAAATCACTGTAAGTACCTTGGCTCAAGTATTGTACAGTGGAACCATGATTCAAACCCAGTTCCTTCATTTGCAAGCTTTAACTACTGAACTACTTGCTGTCCCAAATGCATGTAATATATTTTGGAATTATAATAGCAAAGTGCAGAAGGGTCTCTATTAACATATCATTACCATGACCTCAGTGGCTTTATCAGCTGAATGTTTTTAAATTGCTCTCCAATCTGCAGAGATGCTCAAATCCACAGTCAATAATGCTTAGAGTTTGTGGGGTGTCTACACAGCTCCAGGTGGAATCAGGTAAGTTTTAAGCATGTTACTGTACACTGCATAGTGAAGCAGCTAAGTCTCAGAGACCACAATAAAGAAGATGTGCACCCATGCTCACCCCTTTCAAGCTGGTGCAGTCATCACATAAAATATGAGGGAAAAAAAAACATTTGCCTTTGCATGTTTTAAGCTAATTCCTTTGAACAGTGTGAGGGTCCAGCTTGTCCAAAGCAGCTGAGGACAGTGGAAACCTCACACGCTTCCTTCCTATGCCTGGCAATTAGGAATCCTTGTCCTGAGTTTATCAGAGTTACACTAAGCATGTGTGCCAGCCTGAAACAGACATCTCCAGTGTGACTTATCCCTTCAGTTTTGTACCCCAATGCAGCTTTTATCCCAAGATAGCATCTGTCTTACAGACTTACCAAGAGTTTTTGAATTTTTGAATAGTTTTGGCTTCTTTGTAATTACGAATATCAAATTAGAATCAAATTGAATCTAACTCTGTAAACTTAAATTCAGATTATTGAATAAAAACCTTATATATCATTATAGCTATAAAGCCCCAGGTCAGTTTTTAAAGCAATCAAACACACACACACACACACACACACACACACACACACACACACACACACAATCAGTTTCCAGCTGATTTGTGAAGATGAAGAGAAATTCATAACTCGAGACACAAAATCATACCCGCTTAGACACACACAGATGGGCAGACACACGCATGCCCACACTCTTGTGCAGCTACATTTCAACAGTTCTTTTCTTAGAATTTGTTTCATCTTACACTCTGTAATTTGGCAGTCTCACTGGGTTGCAAGGGGAGGAAAAAGATGATTAAAAAGTCCAAGTAAGAATGGATGCAACAAGTGAACCCATGCAAAGGCGGGACTTACAGTAGAAAACAGCACCACTACATACAAACAAACAGTTCATTTCCCTTTGCTGTCTTTGTTGTTTGGAGAACCTCATTATTTAACTAGCCAGAGGCTTGGATAGATGCATAATTAGGAGGCAGAGTACAAGATGAGACAGCAAGTGTCCTTTTTTCATTGCCCAAAATAATATTTAATATAGACAGATGATCAGATGCATTTTCTTGGCTCAAAGTTAAGCAGAAGAAACCTTCCCATGTACTTGGGCTATATATTAAACCACAGGACCGCACCCTTAACATACACATAACAACTGGGCATGAAGCAAAGCAATAATCACACACTTTGGCATAAAAATAGACCCCATAGTTAGTGCTGAGAGCCAGTTTCAGCAACAAAATGCTTTGTGGTTTACCGTCTCACATATTAGATGTGCCCAACAACCATCTGAAAGTGTGAGGGATAAGGCAGACAAAACTGCTACTGGAACTTACTGCACAGTAAATGCACCTTGGCTATGAGCCTCTATTTATAAATAAATTGTGCCCTGTTCACTATGTGAGGTCTTAACCTCCCCTGTACACATCCACTGATGATTGAACTCTGAACTATGACCTCTAGCGTAACTGTGTTCTGGGTAGGGGAACAGCTGTTTCTGCTGTACACAGCAAATCTGCTGTCTTTTCTTAATGCCAGACTTTTTCTTTAATATCATCATCCATTCCTCCACCCATCCAGCCATTGTCCATCCATCCATCAACCACTGCATCCTGGTCAGACCCGTGGCAGGCTGGAGTCTATCTGGGAATCTCTAGATGCTAGACTATGAAACTACACCCTGGAAGGGATGTCAGCCCATCATAGAGTGGGGGCGGAGCAGAAACTATTTGCAGTTTTTACAAAGGGACTTTATGCTTTGCATGTGTAACCTACAAATAACATTAGTATGGATCAACATCAGCCTCATACAGAAGGGCTATAGCAGACCTGCTGTGTCATACCAGGACTCCATAATGCTAACTCCCTCAACATTGAGGTTAAAAATTACAGTAACAGTTTACTTACACTTCAAATGGCTTCAAATTACTTGCATTTCAAAAGAATATTTCCTTATAGTTTTATAAAATTCTTGACCAGTTTAGTTTGGTTATTGGTATTTCACAAGTTTAAGCTATTCTAAAATAATAATTCCAACTATAAACTTGAGTTTACTTGAGTTTTCTGGATGTGCATGCATTTTACTGAACTATACGTGAAAGATATCAGTCATATTCATAAGTAAGACTGCTGAGTATGATGTATAGTCAAAAGTGCACTATAGGGTGATTAAAACAATTGAACATAATCATCATCATCAGTTTTGCAGAGTTTTTTCAGGAGAACCTGGGTCAGGTTTTCTTCCAAATGCCATTCTCCAACTTTGTTGATCTTATGTATTTTCAGCTTCTTCGGTCAATTTCAAATGCCTCACATGGCTATATCAACGAAGGTGCCGAATATAAAAAAGCAGACCTGATAGGTTCAAGATTTCCCTTTTCCTGCATTTCCTCACTTCTGATCTTATCTTTAACCAACATAAAAAGAAAAGAATTGAATGTGTTCATAAATGTATTACTCAGTAACTGAGCATTGATGGCAGAACCATGTACAACTGATAAGTGCCAAAATCAGGAAAAAAATTAAGGGCAACTACAATTTGGTGCATACTACGTATTGATACTTAGTTATTGAATAATAAATGCATTCAAGTTTTCAGCTCTTCAGCTTCACCCTATACATTCAGACAGGTTCACGAAACTGTCAACTGACTGTAATCCAGGGACAAAACACCTTAACACTGGAATTATGGGCTTACTGGTCATTTCTCAATATCTTATAAGGAGACTTGGGGTATGTACCTGTTCATTGGACTTCACACATGATCGTCTTTCATTCTAGCCTTTATTACAAAAGTCTTCTTTAACATCATTTATTTAAAATATTCCTTTTCAGACAAGTTTACCAATGTTTTATTGCCCATATTTAAATCCACTATGATGTTTATTTATTGAATAAAAGTTAGTTAACTCTCACTCTGAGAACAAACATATTTAACTGCCAGAGTACTTCTGCCAGTAAAGCACTACATGTGAGTGAGAATAGAGAGATTTCAGCCAGAATATAATATTAAAACATAGTAGTAATATATGTGCCAACATTAAAGATTTTATGGTAGCTGTGACTGTACTACCACTCTTCAGCAGGGAGCTCACAGTAAAAACTCACTGTCTCTGAAAGGTTTTCAGAGTAGCAGGTAGTTACCACAGTAATAAGTTTCGGAAAGAGTAGGTTGACAGAATGAGGAGTTCATTGGATGAAAGCCTGGTGAAGTTCCTTGATGCTAAGTTTTAATACAAAATGGTTTGGGTTTCAGACAGAAAGTGACAATACATAGCAGATACCTGGCAGTGATTCATTTCAAAACACTGTAAGCCAAGCAGCTTTGCTTTTTTGTTTGGTAATATTTTTTAGCAATTGTGATCTATCTTTAGTGCAACAGAAGACTAGAACATAGTAATCTTTTGTGACATTTTTGGCTCCATATGAAATTCCTGCTGCCAACCCTACATTTTTGCCTTTAAATACTAGATTATTTAGAGTATTTAATTGAGGCCACTTTACAGCAGAGCACATGAAATCGTGAGTTATGGTCTATATGTAAATTAATTAATGCATTGTCCTTATAAATGACCAACATGTGGGATGTAACTTGCAATGAATAAGAACACCAGCTATTGGTTATAAAATCTGTATTGCCAGTATCCCTCATGATACTGTTTGTCTTAGGGAAGAAATGGTGAGAGCTGTGATAAGGCTCTCCTTTGACATTTTACTGTCTCTTCCTCTGTTTGCACTCTTTTTGCTCTCTATGTGATTTACTTATCTGAGAATAAACGGAAGATCTATATTGAGCTTTGCAGTCAGAATTGAGTCTTGCTTATTTAAAATCAGGGACAGAAGGACCACCTGTGCTTCTCTACTTCTATACTTTTCCTTGCAAGGAAGATGCAGGTGTCTATTTAAAGTTGTACAGTGAGATGCAGTTCCACATGTGAAATTCATCACTGAATAGTGCAGTGACTGACCAAAAGCTCTACTCCCCATTGCTGTTGTAGGTAGCCAGCTATATGAATAACAAGTAACAGCAAAATATCAGTCCTAGAGAAGCTATGTGTCTGTCTACATTTATTCAATAGACTTGAAGTTAGTGAACACTTTAAGGTGGATTATGCTTAGATTATTAGATGAAAAAAGGGGGACAAACTTTTTTGTAAACATAGAAATCTTGTCAGCAAACAGTGAGGACCAAGGATTAGATCCAGTTACCTTTATGCTGTCAAAAAAAGGAGAGTACTTCAGCACACATACTTACTTCAGCAGTGTGTGTGTATGTGTGTGCAAGCTTGTGTGTGTGTGAGAAAGGCAGAGAGAGTGCGAGAGAGAGAGAGAGCATGCAACTGTTGCATACCAGTGGTTGGATTTTTCAAGCACGGGCTCAAAAGGAGAAGGAGCCAATCGTCAAAAGGCTTTTTTGTTTGGAAAGAAGTCTGTCTGGAAAGGTAATCAGAGGAAAAGAGTAGGTGGATAGGGGCTGCTGGCAGGGTGGATGGGAGAGGTGGGGAAGAGCAGGAGGGAGTTACTGCAAGTGAGAAAAGGGGAAGAACTTCACAAAGATGGAGCAGCTATATAAAAATATAAAACTGAAACTATCCAAACTCACCAATGAGAACCACAGAATTTATTAACACAAGCTTTCTCCTAAAAATCACAGAAAATGAGCGAGATGAATAACAGGATTAAGACAAACAAATTAAATGTTGTGATCAACTCAAAAAAAGCATAGTAACTCTATCATTGTGCTTTAGAGGCCGATCTGCTGTAATCTGACAAATGTAAACTCATAGCACTGTTATGCAACTGTGTGCTGGGTCACTTGCCAAATGCTACAGATCAGTCAGTTTTATGGATCTTGTGTGCTACAAGGAGTGAGAAATGGTTACCTGCTCAAAAAATGAAAAAAAAACAAGCTCAGTCATTAAAGCTGCTGACATTCTTGCAGAACAGACGTCATAATTTTGATCACATCAAAAAATATAACAACTTCTTCTGAAGATGACCTGCATACACAGGTGCATGAAGGAAATTCACAGTTACTGTAGCGGTTATATTCCTTATCGTAATGTATCGTATTATGAAGAAAGGCAGTGACTACTGTCCTTTACGAAGAAGAAAGGGCAGTCCAGCCACCTTGAATGTGTGTCATAAAATAGGTCCAGAGCCCTGAATTATCTATCTTCTCGCTCAACCAGGATTACATCCATCAGCAGCAGCGCTGCATCATGTTTGCTCAGGTCAACAGCAGCTTCAGGAGGAGACTGGGGCTATTTTACTGTGGATCCGCTGACAGGCAACTGTGAAAAAGTTAAGTCTGTAGGCTATGGGAGGAGCAGACACAGTTAAAGCCTTCCTTTTTGCTCAGCACCATCTGTGTGATTTTCAGAACACCAATTAATCTTAGTCATTTAAGGCTCATTCGAGACTGATTCTCTATTTCAAGTTTTACATTCAAACTACAGTTACATGCATATCTGGCACAAGGTTGCCTGGAACTGGAACCAACCGACAACATTTGACACTGGATAGAAAAACACAAAGATATACTCTACAGTTAAAAACAACGGTGATCAGTCTCTTCTAAGTGTAAAAAGCACGAGCTTTTAGAATATTTTCGTTACTTAATGTACACTAAGTGTTTTTACTAACAGCAACCAACCCCACACTGCATGTCCTACAACAAATAAGGCTAATTCTATGAATAATACAAGTTGTGCTTGATGTTGTGGTATTACTATGATAATTATATTTTTAAGCAGAATTTTACTGGTTTAATAATTTGATTTCATGCTTAGTTATTTCTTTTTTAATTGTCTCCTATGGTTTTGTTATCTGCCAAGGTTAATGCTATTTAGTGCGTGACTGCGTTTAAAAGGTAAATTACAGTCTGGCACAAAAACACACACACACACGCGCACGCACACACACACACACACACACACACACACACACACACAAAGTGAAACTTAAGAGAAATACTAAAATTACTTCCATAAAAGTTGCTACTCCATAACCAACACAGACCAAATATGAAAGCCAAATATTTATACTAGGAGTACATTAAAAGTACCATAATCAATACATAAGACTCATGGAAAAAAAAACTTACAGTTAATCAGATAAAGGAAAATCATCTACAGGTATCAGACAGTACAAGGCACAGCACAGAAACCATCTGGACAGACTACAAAGCAACTCTTTTGGTTGATGTAACAATGCTTGTACTGCAACTGTTGTAGTTCTTCTAATACCTGCTACTGTACATCTCCGTATAATAACAAATGCGTGCCCAAAAATTTCATCTAGCAAACTGAAAACTCCAAAGACTCCCAGGAGAAGTTACAGTTGATCTGTTGCTGGCTGCACAACACGTCCTAAAACTCCACAGTAAATACTCTGAGGAACATTAAAAACAAAGAAACCTCAACAGAAATAGTGATAATTAATATCACAGCTCTTCTGCATAGTTTTCAATGTGAATATGAATTTCCTGCATCATCTGGACAATTTAATAGTGCTGGATTAAACCGAGTGAGAAACTGCAAGGGACAAACATATGTGAAGCAAGAAATGGGAAAATAAGGTGGATCACTCAATGCGGCTAGGAGCAATTAGCGGAAAAATGGAAAAGATGAGAGACAGAAGGAAAGAGGAAGAGAATGTGTGAGACAGAATTAGAGAAGGGATTAAAAAAGAGAAGGGTAAATATAATGGGAGAAAGTGACTTTGCTTTTTGCAATGGAAATATCTTGGGAGTGGGGGGTATTTCATAGAGCTCAGAGGCTCTGGCAGAGTTGGGTTTCAGCAGTTCAGGCACATGTTATTGTTACTCTTCCAGACACATCACTGTGGCCACATAGACAGCAAGCAAATAAAAGAAAATAAACAAAAGTTACTGATTTATTTTCTTGCCCATCACTCACGCAGTTTTAAGTGTTATTGTCAAATACTGACATGCTTTTGTTAAGAAAGTTCTTGTTGTAGGAAAATGTACTTTTCTTTTTCGTTAGTGCATATTTAGTGGGGGGGGTGGAAAAATACATGTCCATGTGTGCTTGTTGATATCCATATTCCTCTCCGATCTTAAACCCTCATCTGATTTTGCAATAAGAAAATTTGGCTCCTGAGCGCTTTGGAATACACCTCAAACTTGATGTCATACAGTTTCTGAGCACTTTCCATTCCATTCTTCATCTTTAAGGGATTGTGCTCCATAGGCCAATACCACCACTGCCAGCCATTCCAAACATAACAGAAACAGTGTGTTCAACTCCAAACACAGGACTTAACATTTTGTACTGTTAAGAACATCCACCTAAGACAAAATTTGGACTAGAACATTAATTAAATAACTAATATTATTTTTCTGTAATACTTACTAAATTATGTTGCTGATGAGTCAGGCTTTGAACTACTACAATAGACAATAGAACTTATTCTTGTGAAATAGAACCAGTAACAAATGGAAATGTGAGGTTGAACAGTTGAAAATTCTTAGTTCTCTTACATATTTTGTAAATCTTAAAAGAAGAAAAATAATGTTTGAGTAAAAAAAAGTTTAACAACTGTGTCAGACTTGTTAAAATGAAAAAAAAATCTGTTGGATAATTATGTCCATCATTTTTTTGTATTTTTCAAAAATATTTCATGTTGAGGTAAGGTTTTTCCAGAATGTGCCTTGTATATACAGGAAAGGACTTTATTTCTGCTAAGTTAACCAAACCTGCAGCCTTTTGAAACGGGGTCCTACTGTTGCAATTTTTGACATTGTGTTTCACATCAGTCTGTCTGGGTTCCTGGTAGCTGTTTTCATTACATAACTGACATCCAACACTTTAGATTTGGGGCATCACTGGTGTGTGTTCCCATGGTTACTGATAAGCCACAAATCTACTGTAGACCTGCCACTTGCCTAAGTGTTCATTCCCCCTTTTCACTGTGCTTTCTATAAATGATTGTCTATATCTCTAAGGATTAGCGCTCTTAAAACATTTGGAACTTAACCTTTGAAAAGAAATGTAAAAGGCTTCATGCATTTGTCCTCGGGGGTTGTGGTAAGCCAGGTTCAGGGAGTGACCAGGCAAGAGGTAATACTGGGCAGAGTTAAAGAACTTTATTAAAGCACAAAAAAGTGTGACAACCAGAAATTAATCAAAAATAAAAAAGGAACTCTGGTATGCAACAACAATTAGTCCATTCATGATTCCTCTGTCCATTTTTCCTAAATCAGTCCCTTTAAAAACGTTGGCCACACCTGAGCCTCATTTCCTATTCCGTTGTGGCCAGTAATCCAGAATGTGGGCATGGCCTGTGTTTCTGCATGCCACACATACATTTTTTCATAACAGTCCATTTGTATAGATGAATTTTTTTGCTTGATATGTAGATAATTTAAATATTTGACAGCATTAATCAATTCTTCACTCCAGCGGACATGAATGGTCACCTATAGCAGCATTAAAAGTGGTGCAGACCTCACAGTCCTGTGACGCCACTGAAGGAGAGGAGAGGGAGCTGACACATCACCAGCTGAGAGGGGCTGTGTTTCCTCCCTCCAGCATGTGAGCTTGAATCTATGACCACAGCAACTACAGAATAATCAGAACCACATGCAGCAGCCCTAACACTGGCAGAGAAGCGAGAAACGTACAGCCACGCTATTCTTACCAGTGTCAAGATGGACCCCCACCACAACGTACACGTGCAGACACACACTTTCAGCGGCTGCTTCCACCTCTCTCTGAGGTACTTTTTTCCCACTGAAATTTATCGGACAAAGTCTTCATAAATGTTACAAATTTGATGCAGAGGAATGCAAATATTATTATCAGAACAATCTATATGAGCAGTTTGAAACCTCTTTTAAGCAACAAACCCCTTTAAAAATCTGATGAAAGTTAGGAAAATGTCAATAAATTCAGACAAAATATTGCACTGAATATATTTTACTGAAATGTGATAACATTCATGTAAAAAGAACATCTTTGTGGTAATAAAGGGCAGCAGATAGCGCAGTGGTTCAGACTCTTTACCTGTATCCCAAAACCTGTGCCTTATAGTACCATTTGGCCAAGTACTGAGCCCAATTCTCTCCAGGAATATATGTAAAACTGAACATTTGGATAAAAGTGCACACTAAGTAATGAAATTCTATTGCATTATAACACACCACAATGCAGTATTTTAGACTGCTTTTCAAAATGACAAAGAGAACTATCCCATCTTGTTTAAATGTAACATATTGGGTATTTGTTTAGGGTTACTTGTTTAAAACAAAACAACACAGTTTTGTGCAGCCTGCCCAAAAACCTCATCAGTCACAAAGTGGACCTACAGTACAAACAAATGTCTAAAAAATCTGTGTTCGGGGGAGTTAACCACACACAAAAAAAAGCGGGGACAGAGAATTCAACAGATTAATTTAAAAAGCATCGGAAAAAAGGACTGAGAGTAAAGGACCACGTTAAGCTCTGCTGAGCTGAATTTCAGTTCATACTCATCTGGTAGCAGTAGAACCTGTTGAAGGTGAACTTTTCCCAAATAAGTCTCTGGAAGAATAAGTGTTTGTTTAATATTCACCATTCCGCCTTTATAGACACTAGAATGTTCATACAAGTAAAGGATTTTGTTATATCTGCCATTAATAGACATAATCTTAGCTGTTATAATTATGGGAGTATATGCCACCTTTCCAGAGTTTGATTTATTTATGATTTATTTAATACTAATAATGGAAAATGATTACAGAAACTGCCTGACGTAAAGTCTGACGTGCGTTGAAGACTTGACAAAGTCTGTTGGTGGAGTAGCAGAAGCATTTCTTGAAATCCTTCTAGTAAAAGTATCCTAACATCATTGTTTTTATGCCAGGAAGTAACAAAAATTTTATGTAAACCCACATCATCTGTGGTAAAAGTACAACAAAATCCAGGTAAAGAAAAAGAAAAAAATATACCGAGGTAAATACTGAACAAATTAAGCTGATTGAAAACCTGGATGATACCACTAAAAACAAGAGCACTGACATATAACACAGTATAGCTACAAAGTGAAATTTAACAAGAAAAAAGCTATTTTTTACCATATGATGTTAAGTAAGAATGTTACACTGAAAGTTTTTAAAGTCCTCTAAGTGGTCTAAATTATGGGCTACTGCGGTGCAGCTTGACAGCTATGTTCCAGCCACACATATAAGAGATGGACAGGAATCCTGGCAAAACTAGCCCAATTTGCTGTATATTAAAGGGTAAACAAATTTGGAGAAGGTCTTTATTTGCAATTATAAAAGAATATGTATATAAATATATATATTTTTAAAACAAGTATTTTGGTTCAACATGAGGAAAGTTACTTCAGTTTCAGGAGGTCATCTCCTTTCTATTATACATGTTTGAGATAATGGGACATTTTTTAGTCAGTTATCTTATTGGAGATTAACAGAATACTGTTAAATGTACATGTACAGTATAAAAGAGCCAATAAAATACATTTCACCTATATGTGAGGGACATCAGTAAAAACGTTGCAAGGGGAGTAAGTAATAAACCAACAGCAGGAGTGAGATTTAAACCAGCAACCTTCAGCTTGGAGGTAACCAGCCAATTCTGCAATATTCTGTGTGTTTTTAATGACCAACTACATGCAGTTGAGCATCTGAGATGTTATGTAAGGGCAGCTGGCCTGAGACAACCTCTTTGCATAGGTTTGTGCAGTTGTTTTATGGTTTGTTTGGCACTTGCATTGTTTTTCAGCTTGCATTTTGGATGACCTGCTCTAAAAAGGCAATAACACCATTTTTGGATTTTTTTTCTCTCTAAAAGACCATTTTTGTTGGGACCCCTGTTGTCCTGTGCCTCAGTTCTGCCCATGTGGTCATGTCCATCTGACAAATGGTAACAATGTTTATTTATTCATCCTTCAGAATATAGTAAATCAAACCTATTATAAATTGTAATCTTTGTTAGTTTGGCAGGGGAAAAAACTTTGAACATGTCTTTGCTGATGCTTTTGTTTTTGATCTGTTTGTCATTGTTGGCCTGATTCCAGCAAAACTTGATTTTAATAAACTCCCCAAAAAGAAAAAAAAACAAAAAACTCAATATATACTTTTATATATATACATATATACTTGATATTTTACTTTAGGATTCACACTGCATTTGGTGGGCGTTAAGCATTACAGATAAAATGCTCCAAAATAGCAAAAAACTCAGATGAATGAGTGAAAATATATCAGTTTTGTGGGGAGTTACAGTTTGCCCTAAATAATGGAAAAAGGAATCCTTCCTAATACTTTAAGATGTGCTTTTTAGTCTCAAATAAGAAAACACAGGGAACTAAATGGATCCTGTCATGGCGTTTGGCTACCGTTTTTCGTGTAGATCCATAACAGAACTTGGAAAGTATGCACCATTGAATTTACAAACAGGTTAAAAAGCCTTTTCTACTGTTTCACATTCTGCTCTTCATAACCCAAAAGTGCTTCTTTAGCAGCTGTTAAGAGCTTTGTAAGACACATTGCATCCATTACATCTCCCCTAGCACAAAGATCTGAAAATAAAATTTGTTTTTGACATATTAATTCTGCACAGTGCCGCTAGGGGAGGAAAAGTTACGTTTCTGAACTCTAAGGAACAGAAACCATCTCTTTATTCTGCTGGACCAAGCTCAAGTTAGTCTTAAATTGTTCACTCAGTGCTTTCAGCAACTCTGAAGATTTTCACAAAGAAATTAAAACACAAAAGCACCTTCAAACCCAACTTGCAAATAAAAAACACGAGGAGGTCTGTTCACTGAGAGTAATAATTAATGAGATGAAAGGTGAACAGTTAAAGCACGAGACACCCAGTAACATGTGATTACACTTCAAAACATTTCCTAAAAATAAAGCTAAATATACCACACAAAGTACAGAGATTGAGATAAATGTACAGCATACATCTAGTTAAAAATTGAACCCCCTTTCCGACCTGTCTTAAATATACACGTATTTTCTTAGTTTTACTGTATTTTTTAATTTTATTTTCATTATTATATTATTTAAAAATCCAGAAGAAAGAAAATAATCAGTTTCTTTCTAAAACTCTAGTGTTTCTCCTTTGCTGATGACTCTAAAATGCCTGTAGTGTGCGATGGTGTTGTGTGACTATGAGTATATCGGTTACCCTATGATGGACTGGTGTCCTGTCCAGGGTGTAACCCCTCCAGTCTGGAGAATCCCTGGATGCCTGGTGATTCCAGGATGGGCTCTGGTCTGCTGCAACCCTCAAGAGGACAAGTGCTCTGGCCAGAACACTGAAAACAGAGCAGAAGTCAGGCATTAACCTGCTCTACATCCACCTGTTTCCATTTTGGGTTCATGTTTACTTACAGGAGTAATTTATAATGGCACATCTGGGTAGGTGGTATGCTGGAAAATTATCTTCAACAATGTGTAAGGGGTATAGAATTACAGATGATAAAAAGTAATTTCCATAAAAAAACAACTTGATTCAGTCAAGTAAATGAGCTTTAAACAATGACAACAGCTTATAAGCATGAAATCCACCTCTTAAATTCTCCACCACTTCTGTCAAGGATAATCTGAATTGTTGACACATTTCAAAGAAACCAAATGAAGAGATAAAACCATTTCCAGAAGTGCTGGCACAAAGACTATGGATAATAATGTTAAAATCTGATTGTTTTGGTTTCGGAAATCTAAGAACTGTGGAACCACTGTTATTTCCTATGTTTTCTATTTATAAGCGCGGCAGTGTGGCTCAAGACTGGAGGAGGTGGGAGGGAGACCACAGCTCCTGCCCACTGTCGTACACTAGTTTGTGCAGTTGTTTGTTGATCATTATTGCTGGTTTTACTTAGTTGTTTCTATTTGAGTTTTTAATGAAGCGATCTTCAGAGTAGTTTGCATAATGAGTAAAAATTATTTTAAATAACTAACTGCTATGTTTTGACTGATTTCTGTGTGATGAACTATATCCACAAGACTGTCACAAAGTATAAAACTTATGGAAAGATGGGGCATATCATTTCACAAAAAGTTCACATTTTTTGTATAGTTTAAATGCAGTTATTTGCACATGTATACTAAAATAGGCCACATTAGCACAATTTGTTATGCCATTAAAAGCAAAACTTCTGTTTTCCTCAATCCATCTGGTCCCAAATGCATCTGTGTTACATAACCTGTGGCACAATGTGTCTGGATTTGCACGTCTGGAATGTTCCACTACTGAAGTTGCCGAATTTTCTAGCCAGCATTATATGTCAAAGCAAAGAAATATACTACCCTGGAAAAAACTGTATTTTTTTCTGCTCTCTTTATGACGTTATGTGAAAAAGGCACAAAGACAGAAAAGATGCAGAATGAATTTATTTGAAAATTAAACCAAATGAGAACTGGAAACCAAGGAAAATTGTTCATATGAAAATAATGGCACACAGAGCAATTCAGTAAAGTAGAGGTGGTTCAAAATATTTTTCACACAGGATGAATGCATTAAAAGGAAGAAAAAAGATAAGCCTTCATTTAATATGAAACAGCATAGAGGCTTTTTGGGTCTCCTATTCAGCATCACATAAAGGAACCCCAGTGTTCAGTGCACTGGAGATGACTTTGAGGTTCCTGTGGATCTTATCTCTGGTGTGCATGCAAACACACACACACACACACACACACACACACACACACACACACACACACACACACACACACTCCTACATATTAGTACGCATTTTATGGACCATGTGAGCATAACGACAGTTTTATTCAATAGTTAAAGTTGGTTCTTGCTAGCCATGCACAAAACTTACACTTGCTCCTGTTTCATTAATAAAACTGAACAAGGTCCTATTCTTTGTACTCAGTTGTCTAGTACACGGTTATAGTAGCCTAGAGCCAATCTGACGTTAAGACAAAAGACAGGGTCTAGTCACGATGAGTCAATTTAAAGTCAGAAATAGTAAAGTCAATACAACCACTTCACTTAACTGTTTTTTATGAGAATTGAATTTGGCTGCTAAAATTCCATCTGAATGTAGTCATTTTAAGAATGAATAATAAAACAGCACTGTCAAACTGTGTGAATAATTTTAATTTTGTGTATTCACTAACTTTGAGAATGTTGTCAGTTTTTTCAGTTTAGAGACACCAATTCACCTGAAACACGTCTCGCTACCCATAACTTCATAAGGTTCATGATACTGAATCATTTTTATAAATCATACTTGGACACCATATAAATAATTTAGTGACTAGGTGTCTAATAGTCTCTTAGATAGGTGGAATGTACTACTTGAAAAAAATAGATGTTAAAAATTATCGTAAAAGGGGAAAAAGGCCTATGAAGTGAAAAAATGTCCTTAAAGCAGTATCCTCACTGAGGTCATCTGACAGTTGACAAAAGAACTGTTAAAAAGCTTCCTGACACCTGTCGTCAAGTAGAGTTTGTTGACTAGTAAGATTAACGGTTCTTGGGTAATGTGACTAAATCACCTTTGTCTGCACATTGCATATTTTTGCAGCCTTATCCCTAGTCTGAACCAGCCTTATTTCTCTGTGTTCTCACAACAGCAGTGGTCAAGATAGTGATGCCCAACCATCCAACTGGGAAACGTGGGAAAAGACACTTCAGGGGCTTGATCACCATTCAGTGGCAATAGAAAACTGTTACAGCACCAACTCACACGTACAACCCATATCACTAGAAGCACTAGAAGCATCTTATTAATTTCTACTAAACTATAGCAAATAAAACCCTTAAGTTTTTGTTTGGTTTTAATAAACTTGTAAAACAAAAAACACATGGGATCTCAAAAAAAGAAAGAAGCCACAGATGTCACTGGATCCTAATGGCTGTTTCTGCATGAATAAAAATGAAATTTCAAAGTGGAAGCTGACAACAAAAAGAAACTGTCTCAATTTAATCCCTACATTGAAAAAATACCAAGATTACTCTATGAAGCTGTGAAACCATGCTAAAACCAAAAGGCTACAGTTGTTCCCCATACTGTCAGAGTATGTTTGTTCAAAGAAGAGCTGCAGTAAATTTTCTGGAACACCCCTTGCAACACAGTCCATTACAGCACAGTACCTTTTTAGTATCTATCGCAGCTGAATCAATAAAGGTAAGGGCTGTCACAATGGTAGGTTTCTGCCATCCCCCAACCCACCCATCTCCCAAATCTTGCATTCTTTACATGTCATTGACCCCCCATTCCAGCTCTTTTTGCACTCTGAATTCCCCCTTTGAACGAAATACTTCCCATGCTTTCATACATGTCTCTTAAGTGGGAACTGCTGATATCTCATCTTCTGCTGAAAGGGCCATTGAAGACAATGGTAGGTAAAGTAAGAGAGCCCGAAACTTGCTGAGACCAAGAAAAACCAAGAAAATGAAAGTGTGGAGTTCATCTGTGCCGTGGGTCTGAAGATTAATAGTGAAAATATAAATAAGCCTCTGCACACTGCTGGGAAAGAATTTTGTTGTGTGAAGTTGTCCATGCATTTTGATGAGGACTCATATGTTGCTACTGAGGGTAAGTACAGAAGCAGGAACACACAATGTAATTGTTAATACATTGCAACAAGGACTGTAGAAACTGCATGTTCCAACGAAGTAAATCAAGGCTTGAGCTCAGTGTGGGAAAGAGGATTAAATTTCATGGGTAACGGTGTTTGATTCATGGCCATTAGACCTGTCAGCCAAAAAACAGTGCAAATAAATATATGCCAGTGGTTAAAGATCAATGGTCTTTGTTTTCTCTGCCATCAATTACAGCGAACTGGAAACTACACAGTTGGGAAACAATAGCTGGGTCACCAGGCTGAAGCTATGCACACTTGGCAACACTTGTTTGCAAGGGCATTATTGCTGCATTGCAATGCAGTTTGTTTATGCCCTTGGAATCTGACTGCGTTGTTCCGACACTAAAAAGTTACGGTAAGTGGGGGTGTGTTTTATTGCAGTGGCCTTTTCAGTGTTGCCTAGGACAAAAATGTGTCAGTTTGTAGGGCACAAGGTGGCTAGAGAAGCATCAAGAAAATCAAATCCAACCTTTTCTGATTCTGCACCTTTCCTGAAGACTCAGAATACATTTTTTTTACTTACCCATATGAACGAGTGTAAATTTTCAATAACACAACACTCACCTCCTAGCTGAACTTTTCACCTTTTCCCTGTACCTCCAGCTTCTTAAACACAGTTCAGAATGGTGGTGAATATTGCCCTTTAGCTTTGCTGATTCTTTGTTGTATTCACAGTGCCTTTAAAGCATCCATCTGGTATACTCATGGAACAATGACCATATACATTTCTCACATTTGTAAACGTGATATTTTTACGATACTAACCTTAAAAATGTGACATATGTGTTTATTCTCAACATCCCCTGTAAAACATATTTGACATATACATTTTTGCATGAAAAATTATCTTGATACATTATTAAAACAAAATTAAACATAAATTAATAAAAAAGGGCAAAATTTCACAAAACAATCTGTTACAGTTGTGTTCAGTCACATATCTGTGAGTGATTGTTCTTATATGGGAAGTATTGAGATATTGCAGGAGAGAGGCGATAGTTGGAAGATGGCTTCAAGCTTTTGTTTTCAAGGTACTGTATATCCATTTTTCATGCTTTGCCACACAAAACATCATCACTTATTATAAAGATTGTGCTTTAAAAGTTTTTTTGAATAGATGTAGCACAGGTATCCCTCTGTGAGGCAATAGCAAATCATCCCCTATGTTACAAGTCAACTATAGACATTTGCACTGCAGAAAGCCTTGATAGAGATTTTCATCAGCAGAAAAATTCTGCACCACCAATCGCAAAGAGATCGTACTTTCATGCCTTTTAATTCCCTTTCATTTTAAACCTGTTTTGGAATGCTGGGTGAGAATGTGTGGTCACAGTACTATGTGCTATTTCTTAAGCATGTCGAAAAACGCAGGCATATTTGAGCTTTAGGCGATGTTGCATGGAACACACGGACAACAGTGGCTTTGGAGCATAACCACATCATACAATATAGCTTGACATCCACAACTGATCAACCCCATACCTCATGCCCGATTAAAAGCTTTGCTGCTTCAAGCATTCTCAGTGCCAAGGAGAAATATATGAGATGGACTGTACAGTTCAGAAGTAAAAGTATAGCAAAAATGAGAAAGAAAAACTGACTAAACAGCTCCAATTTCCAGTCTGCAAAATGCAAAGATGAGACTTGGTTGGTAAAGGGTTATAAATACTTTCTTAAGTTTGGTTCAAGAACAGGACCATAATAGTTTGAGTATATTTAGTTTTCACCATGAAGCTCAAAGCTGTGAAAATAGCTATGTGAGTAACGGGCAAACTTTTTTTACTTTGCCAAGTTTAGATTTTTTTTTTTTTTGCCAAATTAAAATTATAGTTCTATTGTGATACAGAGGTCATTAGTGCAGAAACTTGAATGAAGAAAGAGGACTTTTCACTAGCACTTTAACTATTCTACTATGGGTCATTCAACCCTCCATCTTCACTAGCATTTCACCACCAGTCTTTTGATCAATATAACATTTTCATATCACCCTTTTGACAGGGAGTCAGAGCAAATTCCAAGAAGACAGGAGATTTTCTTGAAGGGGACAGGTGAAAGTGAGAAATTACTCAGGATCAAAGATGGAGTAATGAACTGCAAGCTCAGACTATGGCATCCTAAGGTGATCTCAACAGCGAGTGCTCTCACTGTGTACTCTCCACCCCAGACACACAATGGCCCACTGTGAGCTGGCCTAAGGAATGTCGTGAAATGGCTGGACTGAAATGATGGGGAGGGGGTGGCAAGGGCGGGGTAAGGAGGTGGAAAAGGTGGTGGTCAGAGAGGAGGTGACTGCCCCAGCACATAGAGGCTCCAGTGGTCGTGAAGGTGCCTGGGTTCTGCCAGCAGAGCAGTTAGCCTGGGAAGCCCAAAGTGGCATATAGGGTTCGGGCATGCGATGGAGCTGCCTCAGAAGAACCAGAGGCTACATCAGGGCTCCACTGGCCATTTCCTAGCATAAACAATAAGGATATGCATTTTAAAGCTATACACCAAATGTGGATGTTTTCTGAACTAACTAGGATCTGTGTTTTAAGTTTCTGAGGTTGGAGACAGGTGATAATGAAGAGTAAGGGTTACCAATGAGAAACAATACTGTCACTGTGCGTGATGAACTCAGAATATAAAGACTGTTGAATGGGCCTTGTTTTATTCTGTGTTTTAGAAACATAGGGGTGTTGGTGTATGTTGCTCAGCTAATCTAACTGCTTTCCTATTAACCCATCACTGTGTAATTTCTACATGTCTGCACAATTTTTTCTTTTTCTAGCTTTTTTCTAGGTTCCTCAGTCAGGACACACAACCGCACTCCTGTCAGGTGCCTTTCTGCCAGCACAGATGAAAATCCCCTGATTCCGACCACCACCAGCTGATGCAGTAAATGAGAATTAAGCAAAGAGCCATTGCAAAGCAGGTCACTGGGACAGGCATGGAAATGTGACAGTGGACAAAAGAGTAGTGTTCTCATGAATAAACAGCATTTACGTAATAAACTCATTGGACACGGGGGGAAAAACAAAATGCAAAAATAATGAAAAAATTATGGCAAAGAAGAAATCAATCACAAAAATTTATTCTGAATAAAAGCACGACTCTTGTCTTGTTACAAGCAAATGCAAAAGTAAAAAAAGAAAACATATTTTTGGTTAACACTGTGAGTGACTGCTCTTTTCTTGTTTTCTAGTATTTCTCCTTGCTATGGCTGTTTTTAATGCTCTTGTTTGGTCCAGATTAGAATTGCAAAGGAGAGGAAAGAACCCACAGGAGACATTTTGGGGAAAATCTGCCCCCTTGTGAAAATTATGAGCCACCGTCTGTTTGGAATTCAATCAGCTTTTGGATGGGTTGCATGGCTACGATCCTGGAGAGCTGCAGGTTTTAGAGAACACATTTCAATCAATGGCTAGTTCACAGCTGGAACTACCACGTGAGAGGATAAACTATCCATTTTGACAAATAAATATTGCAGTTAAGTGTTTAGTGCAAACATTAAATAGACCGAACACTTAGTTGTTTTAGCCTAAACAAAGTATTTAGGCAGAGAAAAAGCCAGCAGACCCTACTATCCTCCGAGACCGAAGTCGTACGACTATTCTGTACATGTTTAATGCAGAGCACTGCCCGCTATAGCAAAATTGAAAGTAAAATTTGTGTTAAATACCATTCAGGCAAATACAGTCAGAAGCAATTCTCTCTCACTGGAGCCCATGGATTGCACTGGGTGCTGAGTGACTTTCACACAAGGTTCACTGTACTGCTGTTTGACATATTATTAATTTAACATATTTAAATTTGCTCTCACATCAGCAAAATGGAAAATGCCACTTTGTTTACTTTATTTTCCCTAAATGCTTGGAACAATGTATGCTTTTCTGTGCGTCCAAAATTTTAACACAAGATTTTAAGTGTAACTAACAGCTTCCTTTTTGGCAAACAGTCAGCTGTAAGTAAGTCAAATGACTGAGAAGAATGTCAAATGACGTCCGTCCTTCCGCACTTCTCAAACTTATACACAGGTAGACATATATTAAAATATTTTGCATATATCACATATGTTGCTGCTCTACTATACTTTAAACCCACTATATCTGACACTGTTAATTTGACCCGCAGTCTGATGATTTGGTCCCGATTCTTACATTACTTGGAATTTTTCCCATTTAAAAGTTATGAGAGTCTACTTTAAGCTATTTGAGGTGCAGACTTTTTAGGGGAATAACCCAAACAGTCCATCGAGACGGCTCTTGCAAGATGAAACTGCACTCCTTCCTGGGGCTTAATCGCTCAGTGGCACTGGTCCAGGCGGCATCATTAGAGCTGCTTTCAATGCCTGCTCTGTGTAATAGCTGGGTATGCTGGTGCATGGGCCAGGCGCTCACATGGTCAGGTGTCCCTGGAACACCACCTTTTTTCCCCAGTGTTGAGATGAGATCTGACATAAGATTCTTTTGAATTAATCATAATACTGCCAATTCCAGAAGGCTGATCTATCATTTGAACACTAACTGACACAACCTTTCAGTCAGCATTATCTTTTAGCTGCTGATCAGTTCTCCCAAGAATGTGAAAAAAAGGAAACCGAAGTTGAAGGCAATGCAAGGTGGGGATCCTTCCAAGTGCTTGGTAGCTTCAGCTGTATTTACTTGGATTAATGGATGTGCTTGTTACTGCCTGGCTGGACTGTCTGGCAGCGGCTGACAGACTGTCCTGTGGAGGATCAGCTTTGTGTCACTGCACTCCTAAGTCTAAATGGCAGGGCAGGGCGTGCAGGGTGCTGTCCTCAGAGGCCCCCGGCTGCCGTCTGCTGGCTGGTCTGCAGACACACTCCTCGCTGCCAGGTTGGCAGACCTTCTACCCTCAAGCACACAAGGAAAACAGCACTGACCCCCGCAGTAACATGTTGGAAGACCCCCTGGAACTGGCCAATCCAATGCACCCCTGTGCAAAGTGTAGGTATGGTTAGCAGCATGACCCCAGTTTTGTTTTAGCTGCATTTCAGTTTAGCAGAATTAGCATTTGCTTAGAGTACACATTACTTTTGTGTGGTATTTCATTCAGCTGTCAGGGTTTAATTTTTGGCATGTTCTTCACAACTTTATTTTGAATATGAGCTTTGACATGTAAAAAAAATGTGATTATCCTTATTATTTTCCTGATATTTGTTTCATCTAAGCATATATAATCCAAGGTACAGGAGTATGTTATTTGTTGAATGTAACTTTTTAAAGGTTCATCATTTTGCTGAGGATTTTCTGAATGGTCCAAAAAACATTTTCCATATGATAGGGGAAATGTTGCTTTTCTGGTTTAGAACTCTATGCTTCTTATATCTATCATACATGCCATATTAGGAATATGAAGAAATCTTGAACCTTCAGACAAAGCATGCAGCACATAATATTTACACAATCCCTCTAGTAAAACATCTAGAACATGGAAATTCTGTAAATAAGTGTCTATTTCAAGCTACTCTATTATTACATGCAACCCATATGATCCACAAGATAAAATGAAAAGGTTTTATGTTGCACAAGTGTTTAGGATTCCTTGGGTAACAGCAACTGAGCTCTTGCACTTACAAGCTATGGAGAAAGTTCTCTCATCTCTCATAGGCAAGAAACAGCAGTGGCAGAGGTGGAATCAGATGAATAGACAAAGAGTAAGCTGGCAGTATAGTATGGAAATATAAAGCAACAGGCTTTGAGAGCTATTTCATTCCTCTGATAAAATCTTAGCACAGGAAGAAAGTTGGATGTATTCCTGGTTTGCCCAATTTCAGCCACTGTTTAGACATTCACAGACCAAGCACATCACAACGGCAACTTCTGAGGCCCCCCTGCATGCTTATTAAACACAGGATGCTGGTTCAGAGTCGTCCATTCAAAGCTATAAACAGCTCAGTGGTACAGAAACACAATCTCAATTAACACTAACTGTACAAAATAGATATTTAAGCTAGCAATGGTGTTTTTCAGATATAATTTAATACACATAGCACAGACTCACATGCACAGAGGCTGGATCTACAGTACATAATACTACAAATATACTCAGTTGCATTGTGTATTTTAACTTTGCGCGCAAATGCTGAGAGTTGGCCAAGTCCATGTTGGCCTTCAACAGCAGAAAAGCAACTTTTCAAGTAACAGTCTGACCATTTTTATACCAGTTAGCACTTGGTTCTCTGCCCTCTGCAGCAACATCTCAAACTTTACAGTACTGTAGACAGTGTTGACTAAAATTCATAGAATTTTGAAACTATATTTTTACTGAGCTGTATAACACTATGAATCTCTCTTCAAACATTTGCTATACATGTGATGTAAAAACACTGCTGTTAAGTTAACCCTGGTTCCAAAACCCAAAACCTTCTTTGAATGCACTGAACTGTCATTTTTATTATAATATTACAATGAAAATCATGCATGTTTTCATTTAAAACTTCAATATGTTCTCATCCTGCTTCACATCCTATATTCATGGTTTCATGAATAATTTAAATGTAAATGTTCAGACTTGGTCAGGAGATAAGAGTCTGTGAGCACCTGAAGCACGAGCTGAGTGGGCGTTCACAGGGTAGCCAGTGGTGTGGCTCATCGCAAAGGAATACCAACCAAAAACAACATTTACAAGCAGCTAGGAAAATGCCTCAAGAACAAACATGCAAGTGTTTATGAAAAAGTGGGAAAGATTAAAGTGGAACTTCCTCTTAAATTCAGTTGCACAATTTACTGAAAAAAAACTATCTACTTATCTAACTACCTACTTATCTAACAATATGTTTCTGCATGGTGATGAAGACTGAACTGATAAGTACCTTGTAATCATCAATGAAAACTGCACTGACTGAAAAACATACTGCTTAGTGGACATACATGCGATAGCTAAATTATTTCACAAAACTCTAATTTCTGAAGAAAGCAACCTCAACTAAAAATAACTCATTTCTCGGAAGCAGAAACAGATTTATTTCAACAATCCGATTGCATTCTTAGCTGCAAAATACGTAAACGAACGCGTGCAGGTTCCACTGAGATCATGTCACTGTGCTGTATAAGTTTGCAGTCCTCCGAAAAAGGACTTTCTGTTTTCTTTTTTTGGAGGAAAACGTCTCCTTCAGGAGACAGTAAGGTATTATTCCTTCCAGCAGTCCCCCACAGGACCCCTTTTAGCACTACAGTAAGACATCTGTCTACAGTACTGTAAGAAAGCACCCCCATTCGTGTTTGCACCGCATTAGATAAACATGCGAATGCAGAGGTATTTCTGTTTATGCCCGAGTTGCTTCTCAATGCCGCCCTGCTTGCTAGTTGATACAATCATAACATTTTCCAGGCTACAGGGATATTTTTCCGCTTTTCCTACACCATTTCTACTTTTCTCCAATTTCCTATAGAGCTGCTATTGGAAGCAGGAATGCTGCACAGACAAACATTCTACGTATAGACAAAGGAGGAAGGACAATTCAGTTTATATAAACATACGGTAGACCTCAACTTACTGTTAATGCAAAATGTGGGTGCAGACATTAAGCATGTGTGATTATTTGTATGTTGTGTTTTGACCTTATAGAAAGATCTTTATTTTGAAGCTTCATTGTACAGAAAGGAAGAGAAATCAAAGCTTACTACACACAGCATAGTATTCCAGGACAGCTGAAGCATCCAGCCCAGTTGACAGCAGGAGGGGTAAAACACTCCTGGGTGTCATGTATACTCTCATCTCCTCCTCTTTCTCACCACAGATCATTCAACAGATTGTATTTAAAAAAGTTTTTTTTTTTAATCCATTTTGACATTGAGACATGGGAAAGGCTAAGAAGATGAATTAAGTCCAATACTGGCATAAACCCCTCAGTATAATCTATACCTGCTTTAACAAGTGGCCAAAACTGCAGTTGCATAAGTATAGATGACATACTTTTGTGTTCAGGAAAACTAAAGCATCATTGTGCAGGTAAAGCTATTTTTTTAGAATCATTAGAACAGTTTCTTGGGGAGATTTTATGTTTCATGTAACTGTGCAGAATCAAGACAGAGTGCTGCAGCTCAAGTCAAATACTATATTGCATGGAAATTTTGGCTATAGTTTGAATTTTCCAAAAATGAACCTTCAGGTTTTTACATTATACCCTGTGCATATTCCAAAAAAAGGCACATTTCACAAAAAACATTACAAAGGACATTACTGTTTGTTCCCTAGTGCTCCAAAAGCATTTTGTTTTATCCTTTATGTGTACAACCTGAAGGCTCAGCACCAAAACACCAAGTCAGACCACATAAACAAAACCACCACAGCTCATGGCACAATGGCAGCAGATGTTTGGAATTCCAGCATCTCTCTGTAGAGCATAAAAAGCATATACATGGACTTGATTCAAAAAAGTTTTCTTTACATACATGTTTGGTTATCAAACATGATTACAATGTTTATCTGATCAACCTGTACCATCAGTTAGCTCAGTATGTAAACAAGCTTATTTTACATCTTAAATTTCAGATGTTAAACTAATTGTGCAAGTGTTAATTCAACAAGTCAATGGAGCCAACACAAAAACAAGACCAACAGCACTAAGTTCTTTGCTCCAGGTGAGAACTAACATGCCAGTTGGGGTAAAAGGCAGCTTTTCTTTTCCATGCAAAGAAGCAATTTTCTCAAGTGCAGTTTTCCTCAGTACTCTTTTGAAATGAAATGATCCACGGTCTTGTATGCGTGTTTATGGGTGTGCCGATTTGTATGAACAAATTATGCTGCTACTGTGTATTTAGAGTACTTGTGCATACTTGTAATGCAACATTAAATCTGCCAGCATTAGAAACAATTGTAGTTCGCATTAAAAATGGGACACCCCAATGCATTCCACCCTTAAAGGAATCAATTGTTTCCAAGACACAACTGACTAATACACTTCTTTAACTTGAAAACAATTTTTCTTCAGTGTGACCTGTTTTCCGACAAATATTCTCTTGTACAGCTGATAATAATGCTTAAGGGTGAGATTCACCAGTGTGCATCAGATTACCTACTGTCATTGTCACAGACTCCCTGCACAGCTCTGGGGCAGCCAGGGTAGTCAGTAGAGTAGACAACACTGCCTGGGTGGCCAAGTGGGAAGGACCCTGTTCTCAGATTACCTTATATGAACAAATGAGGTGCAAAGCCATTCAAGAACGTGCACTTTTCTCAGGCCTCAAACAACACAGGCACTTCTTAGACATAACAAATCATTATTGTAACAAAATCCTTTACCTTAATGAATATGGCAGAGAACACATACAGCTCTACAGGCTAGTTAAAAGTTGCTCCTTACACTGCAAGAATAAAGTAAAATCTTTTCATTGCTCTGCAATGAATATATGTCTCTGTAATTGGTTTGGACAATGTCTTGAGATGCTTTCAGAGCAAAAGTTTCCAAAAGAACCACAATGCCACAGAAGTTTGTTTTGTATTTAAACTGTGTATATCCTATAATTATTGTGGTAATTTTCTACATGTAAATCTGAATTTTTCACTTGTCCAATTATTTTTAAGGATGACTTCTATAACCAGACACACTGGTTAAATTCATTCCAAGGCACGTTTTCTCCTCTGTACTTAAAATATGTGCTTTTCCAATTATGGACATACAATAATCTAAAAAGAGACAGACTTACAGTACGACTAAGGTCGTATCTTCTCTCACTGAAGATCTTGTCCAGTGTTGGCTCGCCCTATTTCAGCCCCAAAAAGTAGGCTAGAAGCCTGTTGTTCTTTAAATAGAAAGGCCCAGCCATTCACAATGTATTATGATATTTAAATTAAAATATTTACTTTAGTGCTGTGCAGGGAATGGGTAGAAATATATTTAGCTTGCATTAAACTACCCAGAAAGTAATCTCAGATATTGGTGCAGCATCCACGAATCTCCATAAACACACAGCAAGGGGTCTGCAGCAAGTGAATGCGTAGACTGTGTACCATCACATTCGTCTCCATCCTGGTGGAGACAGAGGACACAGAGAGAGGAAGCAATTTCTCCTTTATCCACTTCCCAGTTCAAGGTCCCTGTGTTGCTCTTGGATGGGGATGAGAGGGTTCCTGAGAGGATGCATCCACAAGCCAGCGCATACTGGGACAGCGGGCGGTGCAGAGGAAAACAGACAACATACTCTCCCTTTTCCCTTCTCAAGCATAGCCTCCAGATGTATCAGCCATGCAGAGAGGTTGAAAAAGCGGGACAGAGATCCATGGGCTCAGGCCAAACAGACACAATGAACAGCACCGGCACCTGACACCAATCTGACTTGCTGGCCCAACACAGGATTGCAAGATGTTCGTGGAGCACAAATGCTTACTGTTGTGCAGTAGGATGATCCCAAAAGTGTGCGTCATCTGAAAGGCACTTACCACATATTAGCTATAGACAACCAGAACTCCACTGTGAGACCCTGTATTGTTATCATGTGTCAATAAATATGTAAACAGACTTTTGGAATGACTTGTTTGTTATTTGCATGGTCATAATGAAATTACATATAGACAAAAAGAATTGTCTAGAACTGATGTCTGATGTGAGTGCTGACATCATTCATGTCCAGACTTTTAGGCGGAGGTACTTGCTGACAGAATATTTAGTGGCCAAGGGAAATCTAAAAAAATATTAAATTTAATTAAAACTGACAAAAAAAACTGAGGAAAACGATATCAGAAAAATGGAAGGATTTTCTAATGCTTTCCTGTGTGGTATTTCAGCAACTCTGCTCCTTTGGGAAACTCAGAACAACTATTCTAAAAACTGACTCGAAAGTAAAGGCCAGATTTTTAACAGCTGTGTGTGTATAGGACCAAATAAGGGACAATAAACAAAGCACCCCCACCCTAACCCCCAAAAGAGTCAGAAAAAGAAGCAAACACTTCCAAGCTGACCTTTTCTGTACTGGTGGGCAGTTGGTTCCCATTTGAGGCGCTTTGTGAACTGCTGTCTCATTACCGGAATGCCAGTGAAGGTGACCCTTTACCCTGTTTGCCTCATCCACGCAAGTCTCTGTACAGCAGTGGAAAAAAGCGGCTATTTGTAGAAAACAAGAGCTAAACAAAAGAATCATCAGCCAGTTCAAGACGTTACAGAAGCTAGTGCTGAAATGCAGTACCAGTGAAGAGTGTGAAGTGTGGGCAAGTTGGGCAATACTTGTATGGACAGAACTGGACAGAAGACTGAAAGCATACCAACCCAAAATTGTCCTAAATCTCTGGGAAGTGCTGCAGAAGAGCTGAGAATACAAGTCGGCTCATTCCTGCTGAGAATTGTTAACCGAATTTGTTGAAGAAAAACAAGTTTTCAGCAAGTGAACTCAGTTTTGTCTGGTACGGCATTATTCTGTGTTCAAGAATGCATTTAATAGCTACACTTCACTTCTAATCAGCCAGGAAGTTAGAAAACCTATTAATATGAGGCAAAAATAGATTAGTCTCAATCCAGAAGCATCCATTTAAATGTGCTTCTCATATTTTTAGTTAAAAATTCTTCGATGACTTTAATACAATGTCATCTTGCCTTTTACAATAATAACAGAAAATAATGAAAGAGCTTAAGAATGCTGTAAGCAAGGATTTTGGTTTTTGAAAAAGAAGAACTCACTCATCCTGTAAACTAATATTGTTGTTATTCAACGCAGTGGCTTCAGCCAAAAGCAGATAGCTACACAGGGGGTCGGAAATGAGGAATGTGTCAGTGAGAAAAGAGACTGGCAGAGCAGGAGACAGAGAGACACATTTCCTTCTCCTGCAGAAGTCAGGCTGACTATGGCCTGCACACTAAGCCTCCATTGTTGAAGTTGAGTTCCTGGGCCATACTTCTGCTTAAACAAAAGCATCCTGTTCAAAGAGTCGACCCCAGCCGAAGCCCCGGTGTGCCTCTTTTCCTGTCTGACATGGAGCGGAGGGACACAGCTAGCTCTAGGGAGGCCTAGAGGGGTGTGGGGGTTTCTTAAAGGCCATGGACTCACTTATGAAGTCAAAGGACAAAGTTGCTATTCATCTCCTCAGCAATGGAGCAGAAGGGCTAGAGTTGAAAAATGTGCTACGGAAATAAGAGGACGCCAAAAGTAAGCATTTGTAGGCCCTATGTGAACTCACATCTTCTTCACATGACCTTTGGCTCCAATCATGAAGAGGAATAAAACTTTCATTTCTTAACAAAGCTGAAGCCTTGCAGCCACTGCATCTAGTTGTGTCAAGCAGTAGAAAGCATCTTCTCAAATTAAGAAAGGAACATTAGTCCACTGGACAGTTTTAACTCAGAGTCAAAGAAACATCCACCTTTTCTCCACTGATTAAATGAGACTTTTCTCCAAGACAACTTACAAGGTTTATTTGCATAGTCTGCTTCTTACAGTTATTTACTCATTTATGTAGCTGGGTAATTTGGGCAGCTCAGGGTAGGTACTGCAATCAAGAATATTACAGCAGGAGGTTAAATTCAAACCTAGAACATTGGGTTGGGCTTTTGATTCCACCAAGACAGTGGTAAAACCTGCGGTACCTTTTGCCTCAAGCTTAAGGCAAAACTTCGGACACTTAGATTGAAGTTTGACACCTGAATACCGTATGTGGTGACTAAGGGAAGTCAGTACAAGAAGATATTATTATTTACTGATGTCCCCTGTTACAGTACTTCACCAACCACCTGCCATATAACAGTAGAAACATTTTTGTGCATAGGGTAGTACTACAGTCAGCTGTTTGGAAAAGCAAACTTTAAAACTTGACACGATGGAACAAATTTTATCAAACTTATAAAAAAAATTACAGACAAGTTCTTCACTTCTGGCTGGTATATCTGCTGATATATTTTTATCTTAGTGTCACCCAGGCAAGATGCCATATCCGGTTTCCTGGTGGACTTTTTGTGCTGGGCGTCACTCTGAAAAACTTTGAAGCCCATTGCAATGTATTTGTTATTGTGTGCTTGCAAAGCGGCGTGAGATTGAAGCACACAACACTGGAGCACTAATTAGGTCATACATCTGAGATAAAACAAAGGAAAGCCATGGGCTATTGACATTGCTGGCCGGGGCTATATTTCACTGGGAAGCACTAAATCTGCATGTAACAGTGTAGTACTTCATTATATACACAGTTCTCGTAAGCAAAGTGTTAATCAAAATTAGAGAACTAATATTCATAAAATAATAGTCAGAGCTAAGTGAAATGTTGTATATGTAGATATTAATTGAAAATTAAATATTAACACTTTTATTAATTGTACTTTTTAATACGGATCCTTCAAACTGCTGAATACCTTCCAACATTGAAGAAAGGTCTCAACTCTTTTGAACTCACCTCTCCCTTGAACTCCTTATTGCTCCGTAAACTTGTTAAAAATCAGTGCAAGTCATTAGCGTTCTCTGTATGTGAGCAATTCAGTGTTAGTTGTATGGCATTTATAAGAAACTAAAAGTAACAAATTAGGTCAGTGAAAGCAGTAATGTAGTCACAATTTCCACCCGGGTAGATTAACTAGTCACAGAGTCACCAAAGGAATGCAGCTATAATGGTAGAACTCTGAGGTTTCTAGTCCTGGAACAAGAGAGGTGTGGAAGCGAGTTCCCCAGGCCAACCTCCTGTCAGACATCTGTCATGGTGCTGTGGGGATTCCTGGGGTGGTTCCCTCTTTACCTGATGGCACTAGTAACAACATCAGTCACCATCAGCTCAAAATAACCAGCAATTGTTCCCTGGTTAGGTGATGTGGGTGATGACTGCTGTCTGTATTCAACTAAATTATCATTATCTGGTGGTTAATACTGCTTTGCAGGAGGCTATGGCCACGAGTGAATTTGTTGTACGGGTGGACATCAGGACACAGAGTAGTAATGGAGGCAAGCCGGGGGCATTGTGGGAATTTGCCTTATTTATTACAGTTTTGTAATACAAAGTACAACTGCTAAACCCTTTTAACATTTGATCACTGGGTATGAAAGTGTTACATTCTGGTAATCTTACTGCATAAAATAGGTTTGCAAAATTCATGCTGAATAGAAATACAGATTAAATATAAGATTACATTTCTGTTTGATTAAGATTTCTTCTCACTGGAAATAAGTTAAAATTTCAAAGCTTATTGGTGTCATGCCCTCTAATTTTGTAGTTGTATTTTTCACATTTCACAGGCAAACTTGTAAAAACTTTTTAATAATAATCTTCTACACAGTGATCACTGGGAAACTGTGATTCACCAAGAAATTGGTGGATGAACGAAAATGTGCTGTTGGTCCAAAAAACAAAAAGGAAAAAAAAAGAAGTCGGAAGTGTGAAACAGAGGATGTTATCCCTGAAATGGACCTTAATTTAGAGTAAGGGAAGAGTGAAGTGGAGCAGTACGCTGGCACTTCATTCATGCCTTGGTTGGTGAGAACACTGGAGCTCTGTATGTGTAGGTGTCTATTTCTGGGACAGCCTATCGCTACTGCTAACACAATGGCCTCTTAGATGTGGCCAAAGGGCTAGATGCTTAAAGAGAGCGCCACCTACTGGAGAAGACCCTTGCAGAAGGAAGTTCTTCGATAAGGAAAAAGAACAAATGATCCATTATAGACGGTAAAGCTGTTTGTTAAATTTGAAATACAAGATTGGAAACAGTGCCATGGTATGATACATTTATTTCTTACCATTTTCTCTGTGTCAATAACTGCCAAACACTTTTATTCTTTATTGGTCTCATCTCACACACTTATTCATGTAGACATATTATGTCCCAGCCTACTATGATTAGTAGTAGCTCTCATATAACATGAAACAAAGCCTTAGACATCAATTCATAGTTTATGTCAGCAAAATAAAACCAGATTTATATGAACGTATTTTAAACTTCTTTCAATAAAAATTGCACTGTTCTGTCACCCACTGGTTATTTGAGGTATTGCAAGTAAAAACTAGCATTAAAACTCATTGGTTTTGCTTTAACATCCAAAAAGAACCAAGAAAGTATAATTTTACCTTAAGATTAATACATGCAGCAATGTATATTTTTTTCATTTGCTATATTTACTGCAATTGCTGTAACTTTTAAGGCAGATACTCCTTACTCTTCAAACAATTTTCAAATAATGAAAATCTTGATTTTGTAAGTGAATCAGACTTGCATTTAAATTGCATGATTAAAAAAACACTGCAGTTATAAGAAACTTAAACAGACGCCATAACCACACAGTCTGGGTCACAGTATTTTGTTCATGGTTGTGTCATAGTGTCATTGTATCATAGTGACAGCAGAACATTTTTGCTACTAAATTTAGCTGGAATCCAAAAAAAAAAAAACAAAAACAAACATACCCTAAGGAGGAGTTTTTCTGAATGTAACTGATATAATATCAGATGCACAGCCTTGAGAGGTCTTTTAAATAATTAAGATGGCAGCAAAACTTAGATGCAAAATGTTCAAAATAAACCACCTATGTTTTAATCCTCCTTCCCTGCTGAACTCTTGGCATATATGTAAGCTACTGTCATTTTAGCCTAACTACTGCAATAAAAAAAAATCCTTAGCAAAACACAAATTCATCCACAGGAGACAATGTGAAACAGTAATTTATGCACTGCAATAATTTACTGCAGTAAGTCAGCACGCATAACGGAACATAGTGTGCATACTCATTGTGTTGATCTTCTACTTTAATTAAGTAATTAATTCTTCAGAGAGCTTCGGAAATAAGAACACACTTCTGATTCTGATGAATCATGCAATTTATGAAATGCTATGACATGACTGTATGGTTTAGCATCTTAAATCTGCCACGTTTCATGAAAATTGCTGAAAAATGTTAGGAATTCCACTCCCCTTTTGTTTAAACACAGGTTATTTATTTCTTTGTCTGAAGGACTTGATAAATGGGTTGCATGGTGAGGGGTTTTTATGTTGGCAGTATGCTCGAGGTGAGGCAATAAAAACCAAATCAATCAAACCAAATCAATGGATCACAATAGTAGTACTGACAGAAATTTCTTTTTTAAATAATGACAATGGATGGATGGTTGTTGGACAGATGGACAAAATCACAAATAATGGACCACCACATAGTGCAGTAGTTAAACTCTTGCCTTTGACTGCAGGAACTGAGATTTTGTTTCCCAAGCAGTATCTCCACACTGCTCCACATCTGGCCTCTTGGTGGTACCACTCATTAGGGGCCCCAAATTAGAAATTTGGGCTTTGATGTGGTGGAATGAAGCCCTTCTCAGCCTTTAGATCTGCTGAATCCCTTCCACCATTCAGGAATGGTTTAACAACCCACCTTTTTTGGACCCACTGCTCTCCTGATATCTGAAAAGCTCCATAAAATTGGATCAGTATGGATCATGAACATTTTCATATTTTCCATCTAAATTCTTTAAGGCAGCTGCATGAGTAATGTGAAGCTGCAATAAAATGGTATCAGACAAACTGTACTTTGATAATCATGCACCTGTCGTTAAAGCTTTTCATCAACTGTGATGAAATACTGCATGCACTTTTGTTTAAATTGAGTTAAATATTGCTTAAGAGAAAAGACTGAAATATTAATGATTGTGCTGCATTTGTTTTTGGTAATAAATTATCTGCAGACTACATGATCTGCATGCCACATGTAGTCTCTTTAACAACTCCAGAGAAAACCTGAACAGTGGCAGTAGGTGTCAGTGACTTCTCCAAAAGGACAAACGAGAGATGAATCAATGAGTTTATAGGAAAACAAGAATCACATTGCTTATCCAAATCAATGTTTAAAGCACAAAATAAATGGATTATGACGCTGAGGTAGACAATGTCTGTCAAATTTATAAATGCAATCACAACAAAGTTCAAATGAGTCATCAGTCACTTTCTGTTATCTACCTTCTGAAGACTTCAAAAGACAGGGGTGGAAAAAACAGGTCAAACACTCATTATGGGCAAATGTGTACATTAGTGCTCAAATCCAGTTCCCAGACTGGACTGATGGCTCCATCCCAGGTAGGAGGATTACTGCTGCTGTCGGGGGGCTGAGCTCACCTCCGGCTTTGTGATGCTGTGCCAGGTGGGGGGATTTACAGCTCAGCAGAACCTTGGCTTGACAGCCAGTGGCTGGAATGAATCATCCTGGGTGCATGGGTGGACTGCAAAGTGCTACCACTGCTCAGGAGTTTTTCCTTTGTGTGCAACAGGCTCTTACTGGATTGGATTCTAAGGATCTCAGCAAGCCAAGTGATGCTGAGCAAGTGGCAAAGTGAACTCCATCGTTTAGTTTGTTTTAGCCTTGGTACAAGCTATTTTGCACACCTATGTTGCACCAAGGCACAAACATTATACATTTTCTTCAGTGGAATGAAAATGTATTCACTTGTACTATTGATGTAGTCGCTTAGATCCTCTCCAGAATATCTACTTAAAACATCCCAAACTAGTAGTTACAGACCAGTCACGGTGCCTCATACATAACACACAGACACATTCAGACAAACCTCCAAATATCTTAATGTCTGTATTACTTTTGCATATTTAGCAATGGGCCAAGAAAGAAATCAATTCTGACATCAACAGCAGGGTGGGACTATTTCTGGGTGATCTCCTACAGAATCAGTTGTAATATGACTGCACTGTACTTGATTTATGTTTTAGTTCTAGCAATGGTTGCCTTTCCACACTGCAAGTGCAAATTCCTGAAAATTAAGTTGTGGTACAGCTGACTATTACATACTGCATAAAAGTATGAGGAAACTATGCAGTTATAAAATTACTAGAAACTTTTGGGAAATAAATTAGGGTTTTGAGATGTGCATGTGAACCAAAAAAATGTTTACATAGGAACATGTGTACATATAGTGCACTATTCTTCCTGTATAAGCTGCAGATACACTGTGCAACTGATGACATCCTTTAGCTGCACTGTTTTTGAATATTATTCATGCACCACTTTCCTGGCAGGACCAGTGTAACTAATACTTCCAGCATGGGCTTTTGAAAGGGGTGTTTCAGTTTTGTTTGGAAAAGTGCACTATAATATAAACAGTGACAAATGTGGGGAGGGAGTATTCTCAGATGTTCCCTGAAAGTCAGTAGACTGGCTGATATCCTCCATATTCAGAAAATGTGGCTTTATGTCTTCTTAAAGGCATCTGGAGACTGTAGTACCTCATGATGTACTGCTGCTCTCCAGTATCTTACTCTAGCCCTACCTGCTACATACTACTCTGATTCTACACAAAATGTTCCTACTTGCTACTCTCTGGCAAGTACTCTACTCATTTTCCACCTACCACTGCCATTCTCTGGTCATCGTGGCAGCATAGAGGGTAGTGCCGGGTTCCTGTGTCTTCTGGACTCTGGGGATGGCCCTCAGTTGAGATCTGTGGAGTTGTCATGTTCTCCCCATGTTCGCATTTGCATCCTCCTGGTGCTCTGCTTTCCTCTTTCCTTCCACTGTCAAGTGACAAGTTATAGGTATAAACTGGTAATGTTAAACTGTACTTTCTGTGTAATATTTGAGTGAATGAGGGTGTGTGATAAACTTATGACAGACTGGTGTGCCATGGCTTATGGCCTATTCTTCTGGAACAGTCCCTAGTCACCAGTAACCCTACATGAGGAGTGTTGATTGATAATGGATGAACAGTCCTGTTTTTGTCAGTAACCAAATTGATTTCCTAATATTTCAGTTTTGTTGGAAACACTTGTCCTTGTGAAAGTTTAACTAAACAAAACTACTGTAAATGTTCTCTTTCAGGTGCAGCATCCACAGCATGAAATAGTGTCCAAATATATTTGATCATAAGCAACATATGAACAAAATACTATACAACTTAATTCTGTATTTACTCATGGTTTGGCTTTCTGAACTTAAATATTTTCACTAAAATCTGAAAAGACAAAATACTGTATGCCACTTTTTGGCTTTAGTTGTATCAATTGTGTTATTTTATATGGTCCTGCATCCTCAGGAACAGAGTAGATGGAGTTCTGTCACTAACAGTAAAGAAACTGATCCTACAATCATTACTTCATGTACAAGAATGTAATTATTATAATGCAATGGTACTATATTCATAAAGAAAACCAAGCTTATGTTTGAATGTTTTAAAACTGATATAAGTAATTATTTGCAAACTATTTTGAGATCTAAAAACAAGAAAGCAATATGAACCTTTTCTGTGTTTTCTTCATTGAATCTCTTTGTACAGTATGTATCTGTATTGCCTTGTATATTCCGATAATGTTTCTAAATATGCTATATGTGCTTTTGTTTGTATTATATCTTGTATTGTTGTTCAATCAAATATTAATAAAAATATATACAAGCATGCAAACCCTGACACCTACTGGACAGGGGCAGTACTGCGTGTCTATTTTAAAACAAAAAAAATATATGACATCAGAATATGGATACAAATATGTGATTCTGTAATCCTTTTTTAAAGCGCCCCCACACAATTAACACCTCTAAATGATTGCTGGCTGAAACCCTGCAAAACTGTCAGTTCTTGACAAAGTAAAGTGAAGATTATAACATACAGGAAGCTGTGACGACAGCTTGTATTCCAGGGCCCTGCGGTATCTATCGTTGTGGTTTCCTACTGTTTCTGTTATACACAGCTGACATTGGTGGCATGAGGCATGACATATTTGCAAGATGAGACTGATGGTGAAGCAAAACAGAACTTCAAACTCTTCCACTGTCATAAATGAACTTGACAACAGAGTGTTAGGACCGCCCATTCTTATGAGGAAAACCTAACACTGCGAAGGGTGTGGCCATATTGTGTGTGATCAGATCAGAACTAGGAGTGTGAGTGTGGGGGGGAAACAGAGGGACGAGAGGGACTGCAGCACCTGGTGTCATGGCCTACCAGCAGAAACTGGCCGAGAAGCTGACGGTTCTCAATGACAGGGGCAGAGGGGTCCTCATTCGGATGAAGCACATCAAGACGGTGAGTGACGAGCTAGCTGACCCAGAAGATCGTCTTACTTTCTTTTCAAAATGGGAAGTAACTAGTCTATTTAGGATCAAAGACACTGCATTGATGTTTCGCATATGCAAGATACATGCTGCAAGTATGGGAGATAACACCTAGGTTCATGGAATCATATAAGGAAAGGAACAGAAGGGCAGGTGTGAAGGAAAGGTAATTCTTATGGCTGAGGCCCTCGGCCATGACTGTAGAGGCAGCTTTGTGTAGAGTACATTATCTGAAGGTTAAGCTAACATCTAAGAGTGATTCTGTTTGGTTACCATTAAACTTAAGCAAATGAGTGTAACAAAATGTCAAAGCTGTGAAAGCATTTGATTTTTTTAGCAATAAAACTAACGTTCTCTGACAGACGAAGTTATTTCTGCACTTGGTAAACGTTCAGTTCTTGAACACCACCCTAGTTTTGAAAGCGGAAGTCTGTACAGGAAGTAAGACTGCTGAAAGTTCGAAACAACTGATGCAAACATTAACTTTCAATTCTAAAAACACAGATACATGAAGCTGTAGTTTTTACACTGTAACAATTTGGTTAGTAAAGTTTGTGCTTAGAAAAAACACATTGAAATGGCTTAGTTACCAAAGAATACATCACCCAAAACTATTTGGTTGTAACTGACACCATTTAAAAAACAGAATTTGTTCGTAATTTTGCCCATAGCTCATCCAGCAGAGTTGGATACACTATGCAAGTATGAGTGTTTATCAGAACATTATTATGCAGCACATGGATGGACTACATTTGTAAGTTGTTAGTGCTTTTGTCAAAACTTACACTTCTCTTAACACCTCTGTTGTGACAGGTGTGCTCAGACCCTCAGCTTAGACCCACGTTCTTGACAGAGAAAGCCATGGAGCCTGCCATCAAATACATCAATAAGAAGTTCCCAAATATAGATGTCAGGGGAAATATTGTAAGGGCCTGTGTTTTATTTGATCAGTTATACTTTTCTTGCTTTCAACACTAAATCCATTAATTAATCATCATTTGAGTTTTTGTGCTCAAGACAAATGTTTCTCACTGTCACGTCTCATCAAAATGCAGCAAAATCTATCAGGTGTCCAGAAGCAGAAGTCGGAGATTCTTGCAGCCACGACAAGTTATTACCACTCCTTCATCGATGTCATGGAGTTCAGGGTACAAAAGCTGTATATGATTATGAGGATCTTGTGATTTTATGCCAAAAACATCATCAAAACTTCATCAAACTGTTCCTGTACCTCATTCAGTTAGAGCAGCTAAGCTGTTTTAAAATTGTTAAACACTTTACTATCCATTTTTGTGAAAAGGATTACAGTCTTCTTCTCATGATAAGTGGTGTCTTTCCTATTAGGATCATGTTTACGAACTCCTGAACACCATAGATGCTTGCCAGTGCTTTTTCAATATTGTGAGTATAAAGCTATACTGACTCATCGCTATCAGATTAATATGTAGTGTCCAACTTTTGTCTCTTGACATCTTGTAGGCCTATTTTCAAAGTTAAAAAAAATATTTTTTGCTTTTCCTATGATTTAATTCAAAACAACTTACAAGTTGGCCCTGTTGTGAAGTAATTCAGATTATAAGTACCTTGCTTTAGCAATAAGTCTGCTAGGATCTGAATCGGTTAATGGTGTCCTTAACCACTGTGCTACCTTCTGCTCTTTCTTAATTTGATGAAAAGTGATTTTCTGTTTTCAACTGTACAGACAGTGAACTTTAACTTCACCAAAAGCTACCTGGACCTCATTGTGACCTACACATCTGTGATTTTGCTGCTTTCCCGCATTGATGACAAGAAAGCACTCGTCACCCTGTACAACTGTGCGCATGAGATGTCTAATGGCAACAGGTAAAGTCAAATTAGCCAAACATTATACTCACAGCAACAAAATTCATACCAAAAAGCATGGGCAAACTATGAAAATACCCAGCAAATCTGAAGATGAACAAAGAATTCAGTACTACACAAGTATCCCAGAGCATAGGGAATTTCTAGATATTGTCTGGTTTTTTGTTTTTTACACCACTCTATGTCAACACTTTACACTGTTGTGCGTGAAAATCCCAGGACAGCAGCAGTTTCTGAAATACTCAGACCAACCAATGGTCAAAGTCACATTTTTCCCCATTCTGAAGTTTGACATGAACGTTCACTGAAGTTCACGAACTGTATCGGTGTGATTTTACACATTGCACCGCCGCCACATGATTGGCTAATGAGATAGTTGTGTGAACGAGCAGGCGTTCCTAATAAAGTGGCTGGTGAGCGTAAGTATCACAGCTTTGAAAAATTATCCCAACAGGACAACTGGTGACCTATTTCCATACTTCTGAAAATATGCTTTTAACTGCTAAGTTATACGTAGATATTTGTTAAGTTACTGTAAGCTGTTCTATTGAATAATTGTGTCTAAATGACTTTACTCATACAATGGCTCAACATATCCTCAAGGTAAAATTTTTCAGTTACATTTTCCTGTTTCTATCTAATTTTTTTAATGTTTAAATCTATTTTCTTCACTGCACGTGTGTCTGGGTTACAATAAATTTGTAACAATACACAATAGAGATAATTACCATACATACAATATTATTTTATTGCAGTACACTGCACTTTACTATGTGGTATTTATTTTTAAATTTTTGAAATTCAGTTTAATTGTTATTTGCATTTGATTGTTTTTGTTATGATAAGCTTTGGATGAAAATTTGATAAAGCAAAATTTTCTATTTGGATGCCAATATATAGGCTATATAGCAAAAATATAGCAAAAATTCAGATACTGAGAGTTCCGATGCTGAAGAGTTGCTGCACTTCAGCATAGGCTGGCAAATAATGAGATACTGGATCTGAATTTAATATGTCCAATCTGTGACAAGTGCAGCATTCGTTCTCTTGCAGTGATCCTTCCTACCCCCGGCTGGGTCAGATGATCCTGGAGTACGACCATCCCTGGAAGAAGCTGACAGAGGAGTTTGGACCCCATACTAAAGTAAGCCTGAGTGGTGAAAGGAATTTCTATCATATTCTACTTGAAGCTCTTTATAAAGATTTCACATTAAAAAGTTTTTTTTAACTCAAAACCACTGTCCAAAAAAAAAAAAAAAAAAAAAAAACCGCTCTGTCAAAACTGTGCAGGACAGTGTGGTGAAAGAAATGTGGAAATGACACTAATGCTAAATTTTTTTCCCTCTACCTGCTACTGTTCCTTTCGTGAGGGCAGTCGNAGTGTGGTGAAAGAAATGTGGAAATGACACTAATGCTAAATTTTTTTCCCTCTACCTGCTACTGTTCCTTTCGTGAGGGCAGTCGGTGACAGCGGCCGTGCTCTCGCTGCAAATGGTTTACCCTCGCAGGAACCTGGGAGCCGAGCAGTGGCGCAGCGCCCAGCTCCTCAGCCTGCTGAGTGTGCCTGCTAACATGCTTGCCCCAGCATGCTGCGAAACTGTACGTACCACGTCTCTCCCTGCCCGCTCGCAGCAGCTTTCATTACAACAGCTCTTATATATAGCATATTCTGTAGAAATATATATGGTTTAAGTATGAAAATAGAACCCCTAAAAAAAATGAAAACCGCAATGTTCGTAAGCAAAGATCTGTTGTAACAAAAGTAACATTTTTTGTTAATGAATTTATTCATTAATTAGAATGCTGTACAAATAGCATTCTAAAAATACATTTAAATATGTTGTAGTGGTTTTTGTTTGTATATTTGTAAAACACAATATTCAATATTACAGAGAAACATATAAAAGCCTCGCAGTGCCAGGGCTCATGGCATGTAGGTCTGAATCAGGCTCAGTTTGTGTGGAGTTAGACTGTTCTCCCCATGATCATGTTTTATTTGCTCTGGTTCCCTCACACAGCCTGAAGACCTGTGTTTGAGGGTCAGTGGTCACTATAAATTGTCTATAGTGTGTGTATGTGTGAGTGACTGTTTGTGCGAGGCTACGCTACGATGGACTGGCGCCCCCATCAGGCTGTACCCCCTCAGTGCCTGGCGTCCAGTGTTTCTGGGATATTCTCTGGACCATTGTGCCCCTGACCATCAAAAGCTGTGAATGAAAATGGATTGATGGAATATATTAATGCATATATTGAACCTTGTCAAATAACGTCCATTTACCTACATGGTAAAAGTACATTATAGCGTAAATAATTTTAGAAAGTACAGGTGAAAGTTAGTGAGCATGTTTTTTTTTCATATTAGATGCCTTGTGAATACCTGTCAATGGAGGTCATGGAGCGCTGGATCATTTGTGAGTATTTGCCAAAAAAGCAGACTAGTGCTGGACAATACATATTGTAGGCTCGTTCTCATTTGATTTATCATATGCTTTGCAGAAATGCTTTTAACTGGAAGAGTAAAAAAACCTTTTATGCAAGTTGTCATTCTTAAAGTGCAAAGCATTGTCCCTTCTTATTTCCTTTCATGTCTATAACCCTGTTGTTACAAGCATACATGTGTACAGGGTATGGCTTTGTGTACCAGGCCTCCACATGACATGCATTTCAATTTCCCTCCCGACACACTCCACAGTGGGGTTCCTGCTCTGTCACAGCAGCCTAAACACTAACCAGCCTTCACAGGACCTGTGGAAGGCAGCGCTGCGCAGTGGCCTGTACATCAGTCTGATCAGAGATGAGACCATCAACATCCATAAGGTCACAGAGGAGTACTTTGACACTCTTAAAGGGTATGTGGTGGACTTCGTCTGTATTATAAATGTCTGAATTTTTGTACAAGGTGTTTATACCCAAATAATTGATGTTGAATAGATGGCAAGACTAATAATAACAGACTATATATATATATGGTTCCATTTATTGCAATGCATTATTTTAAGTTTCCTCTCAACTGAAAGGAATTGAAAACATTCCATGTTAACTACAAGTAAATGTCCAGCCTTTGTGCAATTTCTGCTGTGCACACTGCACTGCTAAAGGGGCATGCACAGAATTTACTGACCATGTTCTTAAGAAAAAAAGAAACGTAATGGCAAAAATGGGAAGTTACTAAAAATATTTTGTATTTAATGTGGCTGGTTAAAAATTAACCTATAAATTAACATTTAAGATCTTGTTACCCATCTAGCTGCAAGCCTTGCCTGTCTGATCTGTTTATTTTTTCAACAGATATAGCAAGCGGATTGCAGATATCAAAGAGTGCAGAGAATATGCTATAGCCAACTGGTGAGCACTTTTAGCTATTGAATATTCAGGCACATATAAAAAGAACCAACCACTTGTGACTTTAACTATAACTCACTGGCTTATTTAATAAAACCAGTTTTTTGTGTCTGTGTGTCATAGTGGAGCCATGCACAGAGACAAAAGGCAATTCTTGAGAAATGCATTGAAAGAACTGTGCAAAATTCTAGAGGATGAACCTGGACTGCTGGGACCCAAGGTCTGCCCCTTTGTCTCAGTTACTTTTACAAAGTATGAACCAAAAACAAATATAAAGTGAAAGTCAAACTGACTACTGAGGATGATTTTCTCCTTAGATACAACAGCAGTTAAACATATCAAGGAATTTAATGTGATGGAGAACTAATACGGTAATTCTTGCTTCTCCTCTAACACATCTCATGGTAAAAAAGGCCCTCTATGTTTGCATGGCCTTGGCATTTTCTCGAGATGAAGTGCTCTGGCTCGTCCGTCACTCAGAAAATGTCCCGAAGACCAAAACTCCTGAAGACTACGTTGACTCGTGAGTCCCAGCAAAACACGTCACACTGAATGCATGAATGTCCCTCTTTGAATTCCCTAGTTTTAAGATATAACCCTATCCCACTAATAGAAATTATAATAAAAGAATTAATTCATTAATGGAAATGTAGAGGCAAGGAAATGAGAAGAAATGCAGGATAACTGTGATCCTTTATGTGCTTAACATCTCTTACAGACCCATGCAACAGTCTGCTTATGAATTTAGTTTCTTTAATTTTAGTGTTATATTGTAAGTGCTTCATCTCCACCCAGTTCCAGTAAATAAATAAGAAAAAAAAATCAATTCAGCCTACAGGTAACACGCGTAGTACTGCTACTTGTTTTACCATTGACTCTTCCATTTTTGTGTGTGTGTGTCTGTGTGCTGCAGGCAAGTAGCAGAACTGCTCTTCTACATGGAGAGGCTGAAGACACTGATGAGGCAGCACAACCATGTAGTGCAGCGTTACCACCTTCAGTACCTGGCACAATTTGATGCCCTTGTGTTGAACGACACGATACAGGTATGACAGTGTAAGTGTTAAGGATAGACCTGCTGTCATTTATGAGAATTCTTGCCAAAAGTCTGCTTGTTTTTGTTCCTAGAATATGAACGTGTGTCCAGAGGAAGAATCAATTCTCATGACATCCTTTGTCTCCATGCTGTCTGCACTATCAGTGAAGCAAGGTATTAAAAGTAGCTCCCATGGACTTACTTAGTTCCTCTTTCAAAATGTGTCTTCAGATATGTTGGCATTGTAGCTTACATTCTGAAGATCAACAGGGACTTTTTAAATTTTATTGCAGTGGAAAATGGAGAGGAGTTTGATTTCAGATCGCTCAGGTTGGACTGGTTACGGTTACAGGTACAAGTTTCATAAAAATACAACTTTTGTAGAACAGCCCTTAATTTTATAGCCATCTTTTTTGCTTCTAATATGTGACTTGAATTAAGGGTCCACTAGTATTGAGAGAGGACCATTTTTTCTTTTATATTAGGTGTACACCAGTGTGGCTAAGGCTCCTCTCAGTCTCAGAGATTACACTGACTTGGCCAAGATTATGAACATGATTGAATTCCACACCAGGATGATGGATGACATTGATGGGATGCTTCACGAAACCTCCGATCTTTCATTACTGTGGTCAGTGTTCACTGAGAGCGGACTGCAGAATATCTGTACAGATTCGGTGCACATTGCACCCAAAATGCTGGCACGTATAATTCAATCCCGACCAGTGCTGCTGTTGTTCTCTGAAGGAATGTTTGCCATTAAGATTCTGAAAAATGTTATACATTTATATCGACACAAGTAATAATGCAGCAAAATACTGGGATTTATTATACAGCCAGGGTATTATTAACATTACATAGAGTTCACAACTAAGAAATACATGTCAGGGTTTTCATTTCTCAACAGCTTCTACCCACGTGTGTTTGAGAAGATGTTTTCTCAAGGCAGTGAAGACACTTTGATGCAACGATACCTTATTGCTTTTCCTCTTGTCTGCTGCCACTTCAATCAGTGCACCCATCAGATGTGCCCAGAAGAGGTCAGTATTGAAGAACATGTGTAACTATCAAAAAATGCATAACCACAAAAATAAATAATAGCTTGCCGAAAGTGAAAGGAAAAAAACGTAAAAAGACTGCAATCTAAATGTATACCATGGAATTGTATGTTATGTTTGTAATGACAGAATGAATGGCATTCAACATGCTTTCTAGTTGTGTAACATAATTCCTCAGACAAGCATATGTGTTGTCCATTCTAATTTCCTGACATGCATTATCTTCTGTGCTTCTCAATCTAGATCGACGCCATAGAGAAGAGGAGCCTGAAACTTTGCATCACATCTCTCGATGAAATTGCAAGGCAGACATGCAGCGTTGTACTGGAGATCTGCGCAGAGCAGTGCAACTTGGATGACCAGGTGCTTCCAGGTCTTTCCTGGGACTACAACTGAAACATTTAGCTGTCTCTGTTTCACAGATACCTCCATTAAAGAAACAGAAGGACTAGAACTATATAAAATAAAGAATTCAGTATATGCTTACAGATGAAATTAATTGGAGCTGGAAACTACGAATAAATACTGGGTCAAAATTCATATTTTTAAGTTGCTCCAAAAAATAAAAATTAAATGAAACTCAGCATGATGTACAGGAGCCTATGTTTTTACAAAGATTTGGACCTAGATTTTAAAACTGCCCTGCCATGTTTTTGCACTGCAACTGGAGGAAGATTGTGACAGAATTTTAGGAATCACAGATGTTTAATCATTGGCCGCAATTTTCCAACTAAGATTATTAAAGAGTAAGCTGAAAGTAAAATTATTTTATTTTGTTTTGTAAAATTATGCGCATCTCTTTGGAAACAGTTGTATCAGACTTTCTCAAGGTTCAACTTTCTCTCATGGGCCCCTCAGCTCCTGCCCAAGCACTGTGCTCAGACCATCAGCTATGCATGCAACAAGAAGCAGAAGAAGCAGGTGCCTAAAAAGGGGGAGGTGCATAAGGAAAAACCAGGGACTGAAAGCATGAGGAAAGACCGAGCCATTGCCACCAAGTGAGTGCTCGAGCTGATCCCTCAATCATCTATATGTACATGTAGATACTTATATTTTGTTGTGTTTTTTTTAACCTTTGTCTGATTATTGCCTTGCAGGAGTGCAATAAGCATTATAGGAAAGGCAATAATAATTTGGGCCTTTACAGAAACAGTAACACAAGTGCATGGGATGGGACGATTTGAATGTGCTCTTTCTTTGACCACAGCATGGACAAGCTTCACCTGACCCTCACAGAGCTGTGTTCCTCCTTGAACTACTGCAATCACCTTACTGTATGGAACCACATCATCATCCCTTCTGAGTTCCTTCTCTCGCAGCTGGAGTTAAACCTCACAAAGTAATTCACTGACCCCCTCCAATCCTTTAACTGTGTGTGTGTGTGTATTTTATATTATAACCTGGTTGCTTTGGTTTAGCAATAACAGCAATTTACAGTAGTAGAGAAGTTAGCAACTAATAGCCATGTCAAGTTGAGCACTAATTAAACAGACAGCTCAGACTACAATGCAACTTGTCATTACGGCAATAGCTCAAAACATGCGGTATGAAATGGCTGCACAATGAAACCAGTCCTACTATTCTTGATCACATACACAAATACTATATTGACAAAACACCAGCAATTACAGTGCATGATCACACTTTCATGGGCTGCTTGCACATAATGAAGGGTCTCGATGCTGTTTGCAGGATCATCGTGCGAATGGCCAATTACAACAAGGCCACCCACGAGATCACTCGTCCATCGGACCTGTTAGCAGGGATCAAGGCGTACACATCCAGCCTGTACACGCTCTCCAGGTACTTGAGTGTGGACATCCCCCGACTGGTGAAGAGTCTTCTGCTGCAGCAAACCCAGCCACTGGACTCCCAAGGGGACCAAACCATCACCACCCTCTACACCAGCTGGTAAAGACCATTAGACCCAAAAAACAGTGTCTAATATTCTCTGCCAGTGCCTACTCCTAGACTGCACTTAGCTGTGTTTACATCATCTGTGTCATCTACTCTCTGAGTAGTGATCTGGTTAGGAATTTTAGTGGAAAATAGAAGGATACAATGAACTGACTGTCCATGTGATCCAGAAAAAAATCTGTATTGCAACAGGTATCTTGAGGGCCTTCTTCGTCAAGCAAGCAGTGCTATGATTATTCACTGTCCCACCATGCACTGCTTCGTCAACCAGCCCAATGAGAATGACACCAGCTTCAAATCAGAGGAGTACTCTGACATCTCTGGTGAAAACTTACTCCTGTCTTAATATCTCTTGGTTAAACCATGAGCAAACACCTCACACTTAATATAGGTTTGTGCCGCAATGGAACTTTTCTGACATGAAAGTCTTAGGTGCTGGAAAATGTGGCCCACACTGTGAAGGGCTCAGCTTATTTATCTTTATGTGCTTCTCACCTACAGTTTGACTTCCTTCTTCCCACGCATACCAATATCACCCACCTTTTCACCTCTTGAGACCAGTTACCCACTGCCTGTGACTACATTATACCTTTCTGTATTCCAAATTCAGCTACCAGCATGGCCAGGGATGGAAAAAAGCTCATCTCCCACACTCACAATTTCTGAATGCAACTCTAAATAAGCCTCAGTAATAAGACATACAGTCAACATGATTCAGTATGTATCGTGTAGCTCTGCCTTCCCTTTTCATTTCATCTTCCAGAGATGCAAGCACTGGCAGAACTGATTGGTCCGTATGGACTTAAGTTTCTGACTGAGAACCTGATGTGGCATATCACCTCACAAGTGAGCGAACTGAAGGTAAGGTGCAAAAGGGTTTGTTTAACCACCTAATACACAATCCAGTAAAGACAAAAACAAGCAATCGGAATCACACGTTTACTCATTTAAAGTTGGAAAACTTTGTAACTACCTATTTCTGTTCTCCAGAAACTTGTGATTGAGAACATGGATGTTCTAGTGCAGATGAGATCAAACTTTGATAAGCCCGAGGAGATGAGCAATCTGCTGCACAGGCTACAAGGTACCATGACTTATGGAATTCTAGCATAAACAGAGTGCTTTATGTACATTAAAATATAGAGGGCATATTCTCCTGATCTTGCTTTGCCCTCAGCAGATATTTCCTTATTCCTTCATTCTCAGCACCTGAAAATGTTTTGAAGAGAATGACCATCATTGGTGTGATCTTGTCCTTCAGAGCCATGATACAGGCTACACTCGGAGATGTACGTACCAGCGCTTTCATGGGATCTGTTCAGGAACCATGCTGTTCCAATTTTCCTACTCTTGAGCTGTCTGCATGTGACAGTCCTCTTAGCTGTATCACATAAAAATTCACACATGAAAAGACCTGCTTCTCGCAGCCGCTGCGTTATGAGAACGGGTCACAATTGCGCACACTTCTTGCAGGGCAACACTACTGACACACGACCTCCAGATATAGCCCATAAAATATTTCAATATTTATGGTCTAGAGAATTAAATAAAAATAATTTTAAAAGGAACTTTAAAAGTTAATAAATAATGTCAAAATCATTCAAATGTAATGTCAAAAAAGAAATATCAAAATACACAGACTTGGCAATATTTAAGACTTGAAACAGGCTATCCATGTAAACTAAACAAAAACGTCCAGGTGTTTACAACAGATAGACTACCATTCTGAATACCATACCTTAACCACTGAAACAGAAACAAAAACCAATAACATATATTTTCCCTTTGTTGCATTTTCATTTCAGTGCCTGCAGTTAATTGACCATTTAAATCACTTTGTTAAGTTCACATTAACCCATCTTTGTTTTCAGATCATGCACAAGCACTGTCCCTACCTCATGGGACCTGTTGAGTGCCTTCGGGACATTGTCTCTCCAGAAACAGACATTAAGGTAAATTCAACAAAATCCATGTCATGTTCATGAGAATCTGAAAAAAAAGTAGAATGACACCATTGCCTATAGTATAGTTATACAAATAAGACAATAGTTGCTCAGAAATGCCTGCATAAATTGTGCACTTAAAGTAGAGAGATACTTTCTCATGAATCATTACAAATAAAATGTATTAATAGAGGCACCAACTAACCTAGAAAATATAGAGGTGGATGTGGTTCGTGGTGTGTCATTGTGCTATACCACAAATACTGCACATATTAACAATGTAGGCTTAGTGTTCGGCAGTGCCATTCCACAGTAATCCTCATACTCTAAGACAAGTGTTGTTGCAGATGGATATAATATATTATTTAAGTTAAACCAAAACAGTAAAGCACAGCTGTCAGTTTTAGCCTATAGTAAATAAGAATCCTGCATCCATTTGCTCCTAAACTCACTGAAGCAGGAAAGGATGCCAATGGTTTATCTTTCTGGTTAATGTAGTGCAGAATTTTTTTTTTTTTTCGTGAGATGACCATCTTCTAAACTCATTTAAGCCTTCAGTGATACTGGGAGCATTTAGGGTTTCTTGAGGCACTCTCAGATCTTATCAGCTGTGTTAACCACAGTAACAACGGAAAGATTCTGAGCAGGGGCCAGGAAGAGGTTTCATGCAGCGGCTGTGCATTTTGTTTGCATGTACATTTGTGTATGCCATGTGCTCCACTACTCCCTTTGATACACAGGTAACTCTCAGCGTGTTTGAGCTGGCTTCCGCTGCAGGACTGCCCTGTGATATTGATCCAGCCCTTGTCTCAGCTATCACCAACATGCGAACAGGTAGATGACAGTGGAAGGGCTGACATCTTTGTTGCAGATTTGATATTGTTTGAAAGTGGTCTTGAAACCTGCCATAATGTATAATCTGTGGTTGCTCCATGGTTACAGACAGCTCTTCTTTGGAGGAAGAGTACAAGTTGACGTATCTCCTCCTGGTGTACATCGCCGTGTCGCTGCCCATCCTCGCGATGGACACTAATTCATTCTACAGCCGTGAATATGGAGGTGAAGCCTGATCACGCTCTCCGCTAGAGAAAACACAGATGAACTAAGTGTAGTTTAATACCGTAGTTCAGTCTAAATGACTGCTCCAAAACTGCATACACATGGAATTGTGGGAAGAATGTTTGTGCAAGCAGAATTTATTTACCGGCATGTTCTTCTGACGTGCATTCACAATGTTACTGTTGGCTTTCCCCCTAGTGAACCTCAGATCTCCGGCTCAGAACCTAAACAAAAATGTAAAAACATTCAAAAATTCAGCAAATCAGAAGATGGCATTTTCGTTATGTTGCTTTTTCCATGAGCTATTGGGGATTTCCAGGAATTAAACTATCTCTTGGGGCCCCAGTAAACGAAATGTTTCCAATTCTGCACTGCACATGTTTTTGTCTGTGGTCCGTTACCGTGTTAGCAGCCACTTTTCACTGTTATTGTCTCTCTCTTGCAGGGCACCATAACAACATCCATTGTCTTGCCACTGCCATAAACCAGTTGTCAGCAGCTATGTTTACGGTTCAGAATAAGAACATAGAGCACCACTTGAAGGAATTCCTTTTGGTAGGTACAGATAGAGATTCACATAGCAGATGTAACAATGCAATCCTTTTACCTGTTCTTTGGGAATGAAAATGCAAGCGTGCTTAATCAAGTGTTTTGTACAATATAGAATATTACTTTCCCACACTGTCATTTTCATTCATGCATCTTAAATTAAAATTATTCTGAACAAAGCAAAATGTTTCCCTGTCTCTCTCTCACAGGTGGCTTCATCTACGCTGTTGCAACTGGGCCAGAATGTGGAGAAAACTGACACCAAAAATCGAGATTCCATTTACCTACTTCTGCACATGGTGATCCTTCATTCATTTCTTCATTAAATGTTCCTGTCTTTTATAAAGTGGATATTTATTATACCAAAACATTAATTTGTTTTTGAAAAATGCAGCTACGCTGGCTCCCCAGTTTACAAACAGAACTAGGACCAGAAGTCTGTAATTCAATTTGTTTGTGACTACAAAGTCAATTTTATCACCAAGCCAAAATCTATAAAAGCTACATAATGCAGACATCACTCCATTTATTCACAGGTTAGGCAACTGCTTATCCAGTATGGCCTCCAGAAGCATAGAGCACAAAACATGGTATACCCTGTAAGGGGCACCAGTCGCAATGTATTATTTTTATTTTATTTACATCTTACATCCTAAAAAAACAACAGTTAAATCCCAATTCCTGACCAATTTAAGTAAAAATATGCAACATTTCTCAGCTACTGTCCATTTAAAACGAATTTGCATAATAATACAGACATTGCTTAATTTACTTATGGATTGGTTTCACAAAAATGCTGAATATAGTTATAATAAATAAAAATTAAGACTTGATTTCAAAATTTGTATTAATTTAACGTATATTAAAAGTAATATAAAATGACTGAAAACACCTTGTCTCGACAAACTTCTGTTCAAGGCCTTCTGTTGTATTCAAGGCCAATTCATTCCTTAAACACGTGCAACATATATAATCTTATTACTCATCACCAGCATTCATAATCGCCTGACATGAGCTGTAGACAGTGTAGAAACATTTTGAATTATGTAATCCAACCTTATACTCCTATTCTTTTCATGATTATCCTGTTTGGGGGTATTCTGCTGCCAACTAACAGTTGGACACAAAAGTGTAGATTGTTTTTGCTCCACAGTATAAATATTTTAGAAAACAGAACAGTGAAGAAAACAAAATTTTAAATAAAAAAATGGGAAAAATCAACTCGTGTATTAAAAAAAATTTGGACTCTCAAGTTTGCAACTTGAGGAGCCAGTGTGTTAAAATTTCCATTAAAATAACAAATAAAAGGCTTGTGGTTAATTTTATGGATTTCTCGTGTGCATGTACTGTATATATGTCAAGTCTAATAAATACATCATGTTCCTTTTTAACAATAACAAAACTACATAAAAATGTCACCATCTCCTGCTGTTCCTTCTTTTATGTTCCCATTTCTAGATAGTGGAGGAGTCACCATTCCTCAGCCAGGACATGCTGGAGAAGTGCTTCCCATATGTGCTGTTGCGCAATGCCTACAGAGAGGTGTACAAGACTTCCGTCGTCACCTTGGGCTGACTTCAGTTCCATGCTACATTCCACTAATGCCTCCAGTTGCACAGGGATCCTTTAATTTTGTCATCCCTAACAAGGTTCGGTTACCTAATGGTCTCAAGAAATTTTCACTGATAATAGGTAGACAACTCGGCTGAAAAGAGTATAAACAGTTTGTGTCTGTTAAAGTGTGTTTTTCTGCAACTGCTTCTAAATAAAGGAATACTTTGCTTCTTACATTAATAAAAAATTAACCTATAAGTAGCAGTAGATCAACATGATCCTGAGCATGAAACTATGTGGTGCACTGACAATTCCCTAAAAAGTCAAGGACTCCAAGTCTATTATCGCTCCATTATCTCCTATCTAAGTTCCACTCTGGCCCTGGACAGCCAGGTTGGCACACTGGGGATGTCAATGGGGCTCACATTTCTTTTCACTCGAGTATGTGTGACATCCCCGTTGCATTGGTGCAAAAGCTACTGTTGGGCTTTGGTGTCCACAGTGGGAGGAAGCAGCGTGCCCAAGTGTGTGGGCAAGGACTGAAATAGCAGTGTGCCCTGCACCCCTGCATTACCCTCACATCCCCAGAGGCTGGTAACTAAGTGTGGTGATGCACAAGAAGACAAAGCCAATGCGGTTTCAACAACTGAGAGAAACACATTCACAACCTCAGCCTCCCACCTGTTTAAGCTAACATCTGTCATTAATGTTTCGTTAGTTTTTCCATATTGTAAACAATGTCTCCATGTGGATATAAATGTCTATATTATGACAGAATGCAGGCTCCTATCTTAGCTATTATTTGTGCTTTTTCAGAATGAGGTGAAGTCATAGGTGTAATGAGAAAGTAAATATATACAGTGCAAAATCTCTTTATACAGAAGGGGTTAAAACAAACCGAACAATCATAACACCAATCATATAAATCCTATGTTTGTACTGGGGATCATATTTTAATACCAAATATCTAGAAGCTAGAGGTCTCAAAAAGTAAATATTAAGAGCCTTCTAAGATCGATAAGTAAAATCTTCAAAGAGATCAGTGACAAAACATAAATTTTCCTTTCACATCATCAGGACGTCTGCACGAAGGCACCTGGGAGGTTGTATCCAACAGCCTCTTAATTTGAAAGTAATCCTTTTCTCCTGAGGTACTGATGACGACTGGAAATGCAGGCTAAATAGTACTGTCTGCTGCAGGAAGACTGGTATCAGTGTTTCCCTGGGTGCTGCACACTCAGAGACAACACCTGAACTTACACTGGCAGGGAGCACAATAAGAGGTTGTGGAACATAGAAATTACATTTGAAATCTGATTGGGAAGAGAAAAGAAAAATTTTAACCTCATACCGCCTTTATAAATTAGTGACTGTAGGATATACATTAGGGTTAGGGTTAGTATCATTGCATGGGGCTGAACTACACTGTATGGATCACTCCCACATTCCTGACTGTGGCACTTCTTACAGGCAATTATCTGACTCTAATGAGACACCTACAACATATAAAACATCTTCTCAGAAACTGAAACGTTACAGATTGGAACATAAGAAAACTAGAGGTTACAACTCTTTCTTCATGACATGCTGGCTGTTTATGATTGTATGCCATGATTATGGGTTTATTTGTTATACTTTTTGATGACTCACTTAAAAGGGAAAGGTCATTTCCTAATTTGGGTTAATAAAAGCAAGTTTTTTTGTCATAATCATGATGTCTTGTTTTTTATCTGCTCATTTTACTACATCCAACAGCAGCAGTTCCCATGTGGATATTCCTTGGCCATAAACAAAATGAAAAAAGATCCCACATTCTGACTTACTATGACAAAGGTCAAATTTGTCAAGTAAATATTAGAACACATGACTGCAATGAAATGCAATGGCCTTAGACAGACAAGCCACACATCTGTCATATTCTACTGCGGAGAGTCAGACAAGTTCAGTAGTAAAGCGCATCTTTAGTGCATTTTTATAACCCGGGAAGGAAAGGGCTTAATGAGACATCCAATGATGAAGAGTCCCACTGACAAGTGGTCACAGACAGGACAACTGAAATAAAACCAAACATGGCAGTCCATTGGTTGTATCCTCTACTTTCCTTTTTTGACAGTGACAGGTCCAAATGTATTTATTTCATCTACTGTAATTCCACATCTTGGAGTTGGCAGCAGTTATTTTCCCCAATCTGCCAATATAAAACTAGATTAATTTAAAGGTATAAACCAGATTCAACAGTTTTTTTTTAGGGAGGCATCACTGAACAATGTATTACATAAAAGTTATCTATACTTGCATAAATACTTAAAATACTACAAAAGTACTGTGAGGGAGCCTTGTCAGACAAAAGTATATGTTGTCCATATACCGAACAGTAAATGCTTTAAATCAGGACTTGCAAAAACAGGTGCGTGCATGTGCACATACAAAAACACACCACACACATGTGAGACAGCCGGAATATTACATATGCATTTCCATATCCAGTAAATATAAACTTACAAAATAAAATATTCACTTTTAGAGAATAAGCATGTGATTCAACAGTGCAGGTAAAGAGCATAGGAGCATGGGAACTCTTTGACCATCTGTGTAAGAAACACAAGAGTAACTCAAGCTTGCACAAATAAATGACAAGAAGAAAAGAAGTAATCTAGGACACTTTCAGTATCTAAAACATAAAAACTCATATTTAGATGTGACTTTTTTTAAGGACAGTAATATAAACCACATGAAGTACTGTACAATAAATCACAAACAAATTTCCCCACTCATAAATGGAAAGGTGGTTATTCTTTGTTATGACTTTATATATATAGTAAAATGTTATATATTTCTCTCACAATATTCAGAGAACACCATCTAGCCCACTGAATTCAATGGGGGCAGGTTTTGTTTATTTCATTTTCTTAAGTTTACCTTCCTTACACGTACACTTGTGTGCAGTTACTGTTGTTTTTAGACTTATCCCTCTGCATGAAAAAACATGAAGTTTACATTCACATAGTGATTTGCAGTGCAAATTACATAAATCATTGAAATAAACATATGTTAAAGAGCACAGACTTGCCATGAGCGACAGCCTCCCTCGCAGTGCAGGACTGCCACATGCTGGTATAGCCAATCAGAGACAAGCAGGTCCCCAGGGGAGTGGGCGGCTGCTCTGTGTTGCTGGAGCGTCTCAGAACTGACAAGTTTTGTCATTTCGTGAGAGTGTTCTCCTCTCCCTTGCTCTCTCTCCTAGCCTAAGTCTCGATCTCTCTCCACTCCTTTGTGCAGTGCTGACCAAACCATTGGGCTGTGAGGTGCAGGGGACACTGTCTGCCTTGAGACCAGATGGCTGAGCTTTTGAGAGTTCGTAAGAAGCACCTTCAGACACCCATACGCAGGTAAGTGTGGTGGGGATTGAACTCTGGCCTTGAACTAGCACAGAACATAACAGGGCTGAGAAGAATGGGTGTTTCCTCTGAGGTTGTTCCATTTTTGTGTGCTGTCTTCACACACAGTTCTGGAAGGATAACACCATGGCAACTCTTACTCTTCTGCTCCTACTTGTGTCTGGCTTTAAAAACAATCACTCTTACTTTGTGCATTCAACCTTTTACTTTTTCATGAGTTCTAGGCAGTTACTCTTTGCAAGCTTGACAGTAAAATCTGAGAATCTTTTTAGTTTTTTTGTTTCATTTCTTTGGTCCAAAACATACAGAATATGGCTTTGGAAACTGAGAAAATCTCAAATTATATTATATAAATTTATGGTTCAGTTCAAGAAAATCACTAGAAGAATTAATATTGTTGATCTAGTGATGACAACAACTTCAGAAGGACAGACAGAGTATAAATATACTGATAATGTGAGATTTTCAGATCATGGATTAAAGATATTTTGATTTTAAGATTATTAAACAGTGTTAACTTGTGTGATCTTCTACTGTTTATATGTGAACTTGTACCTGTAAGAAAGCAAAAAATTCTAGCTGCAAATCTTTCACTACCTAATGGTGCATTTTTGAAAACAGACCAGTAACTCAAGAAAAAATTAAACACCAGTCAGAGACTATCCTTTCACAGGAGAATTTTTGGGCAAAACTGTTTTCTTGGGCATCCGTTTTAATATTTTGTTCAAGGTACAGTTTTTGTACAGTCATTTTCTTTCAGGAAACAATCTGCTTGGTGTAACATTACATTACACACATCGATGGTATCTACTATAAGGTAAACATTATGACATAGTCCATACCTTATATTTTACAAAAAATATTGATTACTTCCTTCCCTGTCGTACACTACTTCGGGGTAAATGTTACTAAAATTACTACAATAGAACAAAATTGGAGATAAGCAGCAGCTGCTGCATTCCAGTGCATGCTTTTGCTGTGAACTCACTGCTGCACAAAAGTCTGGCCAACATGAGAGACACTTAAAGGCAGCCAGAGCTTCATGACACTTTGGTTGCAGAGGACGTCCGTCATTTCTGACTGCTGCTAATGGGGTTAGTGATAGTCACCGTGTGAAGCACAAGGCTTTTGAAATGACATGGCAGCCTGTCAGCACTTCAGCTTAAAAGATGTGTTATCTAAATGGTGGAAAAAACACAGCTCATCTGCCAACATGTGGATGTTAGTCAGCATCAGAAGTACACAAGAAATATTTTTCAGATTTTTACCTGCCTGTGTGTATAATGTTTCAACCATGGCTATAGATATGGTTGGTTTTAATTTACGAGGTTTTCCTGTCTTCAGCCTTAATTTAAGTCAGCCAAAGATCAAAAACAAACCAACCATCATTTTTATTATTTACTAACCAAACTGTAGGATGAAAAAAACTGAGAAGGAGAAACTGAGAAGGATTTTCCTCCATCCACTGTATGAGACAAAACCATCATCCTGCCATAGTTTATCTTACAGGAGCTACAAGGCATGTGTCAGTATTCCTTTTAGCCTTTACTACAGCTTACTGAGAGAGTCTGAATTCATACCTCTTATTTATCAAGTAATTATTTTAGCCTGGACACTTTTTTTGTGTATTGAATCAGCATTTGAGTCTTGGCATTTCTTCATCATTGAACTGAATACATTTCACAAACTATTGGAGCTTAATGCTAGATTTAAAGGAGAAAAAATGTTCAGAATTTTTTGCCTGTCAATTAAGGTGGGCTAAAATGCATTGCTGATGTACATTCCTCAAACCATGGTATTTAGTGTTAAATCTTTAAAAAATGTTTTTCTTTTCCATTTATATTAGAAGAATCACAACTGCAGCCCTTTCTTGCCTCACATGGCACAGCAAACTGTTTCAGCCTGTTACCAAAGTGTTCTTTGACCACTGTTTTTCAGATATATACTAATAAGACTGAAGTGACTTCTAGGCTAGAAATGGCACTGTTACAATCAGCTTTTTTAAAAAAAAGCTGAGCTTTAATAATCATGCCACTTTATGTGCAGCTCTGTCAGTTGCCGTATGTGTTTTTGTATTTGATTTTCGAGACCAAAGTCTCCTAAATCAATGGCTCTAAATGCAAATGTTCATGAGTTTGTGTAATTTTTAAAAATGGTTTCATAATCTGGAAAGCATAACCATTGTGGTACAGTCAAAGCTAAAATTCTGTGACTAACTTCAGTCACCATGCAATTGCAGTATATTATGGGAAATCATTCGATAAGCTTTAAGGTGTTATAGATATTATAGATAAGGCTAAAGGAGCATGAAGTTTATGTTTGTTCAAAATGTTGATGCTGCTTTCTATCCACAGGTTACGATGCATGATAAAACAACTAGATGACAAAGAGGTGAATTTTGAAGACCTGAAAAAGAACTTAGACTACACTGCATCCCTACTCGAGGCAGTTTATATTGATGAAACAAGGTAAAGTTGTAAAATACTGCAGCAATACTAAACACTTCCTGTAAAATACCAAGAAAATAATGTGTTGTTACAGCTACCAGTTAATATAATTAGCATTAACTTTTTGAATGAAGATTGTACTCAATATTATAGTTTGCATTGCCATGTATTGTGAACAAACAAGCAGTGAGCAGTGTAACATCTAAAAAGTCCCTCACGCATGTCTGATCCCCCTCTTCAACCTACGTAATCCACAGTACTATAAATTTGTCAAACATTGACCTTGGCTTGGGAGGGCTAAACACGCACTTCTTCAGCTATTCGTGCTGTAAGCCACCCCCTTCTCTTCAGTCTATAAGCAACAAGCTTCATGGGAGAATATAACACTCCCAATTCTAAACACAACCCAGCAGGCACCAAGCTGGCAGCAGGCATCATTGTGAATAGCCAAAAAAAGAGCATCTCAACCAGCTGACCTGTGGAGAGTTGGTCAGTTTGCATTCATCATATGTTTGTGACATGGAAGGCTAAGATGGCATGACAGGGACTCAAACTGCGCTCTGCACTATAGGGCACAAAGCAGCATTCCAGTGTGTCAGTCTGTAGTATTTTGCTTGCTGTGACAAAAATTATTGTCTCCTAAAATTCTAGCACACTGTCTATTGTATGACCTATATAGTCATGCAAATTTAAAATAAACCTTCTTGCACACTACTGGATCTCTCTGTGCACCAAGAAAAGTAAAAACCTTACTCAGTTCTCCACCAACAGACAGGCTCTTGACGTTAAGGATGACCTCCAGCAGTTGCGCTCTGAAGCTGTGCCCTCAGAGGTACGAGACTGGCTGGCATCCACTTTCTCTCAAAAAGCCCCCCCCCCAACCCGGCGCCCAGATGAGAAGCCCCGGTTCCGCAGCATTGTCCATGCAGTGCAGGCTGGGATATTTGTCGAGAGGTGAGCACTTTGAAATACTTTAGAAGGCCATCTTTCTTTCCCTAAGATTTAGCTCTGTTGTGAACCACTTGACAGTGTAGTGCTTCTGTTCATACGGGACAAAAGGCTGTGGTTTTTTGACAAAGCTGGATCCAGACAAAATTTGGATTGTTTGTTTATAACTGTAAGTGCTGACTGACGTTTTAAAACATTTTTATTAAAGGATGTTTCGAAAGGCCTATACAACAGCTATGCCAAACCAACCCTCTGCAGTTATTCACTGTCTCCGGGTAAGAGGAACATTTGGCTCAAGAATGTATACAACTAAATACTTTTGGCATGGTCTGCGTAAGACTTAATGCCCTCCTAATGTTCCTGTCTTGTGTTTCCAGGATGTCAACAGGTGGAATTTCGATGTGTTTGCACTGAATTCTGCAAGCACAGGAAATGCTTTGCAGACTTTGTTCATGGAGCTGATCACCAGATATGAACTTGGCACTCGATTTAAGGTTTTATCTTACACACAAAATATTTTAATTAACATCACTTTACAGCACAAAATTTGTCAAAATGATTTTTTTTTGCAAATAGGAACTGTTTCTTGTTTTTTAAGATTAAAAATGTGTCTCACTAGTGAGTTATCCAGCAATATGCCATCTTTTAAACACTTGAAACTCAATATTTTTCCTTTTCAGATACCCATCCCACATTTGGTGTCATTTTTAACTGCACTGGAGAGAGGATACAACAAACATGGCAACCCATACCACTGTCACCTGCATGCTGCCGATGTCACACAGACCCTGCACTGCCTGTTGCTGCGCACAGGACTTGTGGTACCACACACAAGAGATACTGAAATAGCACTGTATTATACCATACTGAAATCCCATTATACAGAATAAGTATGTCTATAACTATTACTGAAACATTTTAATGAGGAAAACTTTATATCTGTTTTAGCACTGGCTGACTGAGCTGGAAGTCCTTGCTTCCTTGTTTGCGGCTGCTATCCATGACTACGAACACACGGGAACCACAAACAACTTTCATGTACATACAAGGTAAGGAAACCCAGGGTTCACCTAGTACTTATTGATCTTCCAAATTGCAGTAAATCTCTACAAGTAGAGATTTTTTCAACCTTGTAAACCTCTGCAAGTACTTGCCAGCAGTACAACAAGGGGTACTGTAAATGGTTGAGGAGTTCAGAGCATGAGACCAAAGACAACTTGAGTGTTGCAAGGGTTGTATAGGTTGGTCAGTAGGAGCTCTCTAACCACAAAAATATTTAACTAAACACAGTATCTTTAACACAAATGCGTAATTAAAAGCCCTAACTATAAATGATGCAATCCCGAGTATCTTGAATACATTGTAATATAATGTCAATGTACACTGCTGGTTATCTTTTTATATCAACTTGGTCTGCAAGACCATAGAACATGAATCTCAGACTTATAGGCATTACAGTAATAGAGCCATAACATTGTTGACCTTCTCCCTATTTATGTCATCTTGATAGAACATCTTTTGTATATATTATACCAAATATTCAATTTAAGTTCTGAGCTCCCCATATAAATTTTTTTGCTCTATACACAAAAAAATCCTTACATGCATTCCATGTATCTGATGTTTGCCAGCTGAACTGTGTAATTAAAAACTACCCATCTACTTTCCAAAAACTAGTCATAATATACAAAAAGCAAGCAGACAAATTTAAACTGCCCACCCAGTATGAGTGAGGTCATTTGCAGGTTTCCTTCCTTTCCTGAAGCACCTTTTTTTCTAGGAAAACTGACACTGTGGGTTCCAAAAAAGGTGAGAAAGTGTTTTGAGCAAAGTAGTGGAGAACGAGAGAAGCTATATAAAAAAGAATGAACGAGATCTAAAGATTAAGAGGAAGGAATGCATGCGAAGCATATAGCTTGTGCTTTGAATACGCCTGTGATAAAAGTGCAGACTATTTTTATATCTACAAGTTCAAAGTAGTTTAAGAAAATAAGACTCATGGTGGATCTATATTTAGCAAATATCCTCTGAAGGACCCAAAGAGTGCCGTCCCTTGGCATATTTTCTTCTTTTTATTTTGGGAATGAAAACAAAGCAAAAAATTCTCTATAGAACCCTCTCTATGAGATGGAATTAATGTTGTTCTGACAATATATAAAACACTGTGTGTCTGTAAATATTGATAACATGTTAATTCAAAACTACATTCTGCATTAATGCATAGACAGCATTAAGTTAACTAATGTTTTTCTCCAAAGTGACTTAGACTGTTAAGCTATTAACAATTTAGACATTGAAAATTTAACAAAGTGCAACTTTTATTCGGACAACTCAGGGTAAGTACTCCGGGCAAGGATAATACAGCAGGAGGTAGGATTTGACCCAGTGACTTTTGTGTGCGACCCCACATTACCAGCTACCTCCCAGTAGACACAAGAATACTTAAAATAAACAAAAAACTAGCAAACTAACATTTTCATATCAGCATGTAGCAAAATAACGTTACTAATTTTAACAGTGGTAACCCTAAGTCATTTGGCAGTGGGCTTTTCTTTGCACCTCCTTTTCTGGAGCCGATCCTTTCCTCTACTTTAATACCATAATGGCAGATTTCTGTTGGTTTGGCACCTCCCATCCCAGATGCTTTTGTTTGCACCCCCATAATGCATTACAAAATTATTTATAGGTATAACCATACATTATGTCATCATACTGATGCACATTTTGTTAAAAATTTTCATGCTAAACAATCAATATGTTATAAAAAGAATACCTGAGATTACACATACAACCAAAACTGTTTACATGCCGTTTTGGCCCTTGGGACAAGAATCAGATGTTATGTTATCCATTCATTCATCTGCACCTTTGCTCTCAGAGGGTGTTGCCTTTCTACTACATAAGCGTGCCCAAAAACCAACATATACGTAATGTCTTAGCGCTTCCATCCAGGCTGCACTTAATACATGTACACTTTTCCAGGCATTTGACAGCAGTGGTACTTTTACCTTGGCTTGAACTGCATTGCTTGGCCATTACTGATACAAGATGGCATGGAGGGACAATTGCTTTCTTTTTTTCATCTATTTTAGTCACCAAAAAAAAAAATCACCTTCTGGAACTTTTTTGAATTCCATGCAACCAAGCGTTTCTTTACAGCCCCTAGTACTGCCCATTCTGCCTGTCGCACAGGGTGGGCTGCTCCTACACCACTGTACAGCACCATTTGATTTTAATCAATACTGTATATCAAAAACAATTTACAATGCGCTCAAGAATATATCTTACCTTAGTGGTTTACTTTCGGACACTAAAACTGCATTCATATGTCTCATGTATGTTTTTGTTTATTGTTATTTTTTTGAGACATCAGCACAAAACTGCAATGCTCCACATGCAGTGAGAAGCATCAGTTTCTGTGTGTTACATACAAAAGTCCCTCTAAGGGTGGGGGGTGTTCTTACTTGCAGAGGTTGCTAGAGTGCTTCTTTCAGACCAATCCTGACATCTCTCTCCAATCTGAAAGGTCCGAATTTGCCATGATCTACAATGACCGCTCAGTGCAGGAGAGCCACCACATCAGCGCTGCCTTCCGCTTGCTGCAGGATGATGAAATGAACATTTTCATCAATCTCACACGAGAGGAATGGATGTAAGGAAGGAAGAGGGTAACTTAACCCCAGCCCTATGTCACATGACAATTTTCTAGCACTATAAAAGTTTTGGTTCAAATTTCAAAAACACAGTAATTTACACGTAGTTATCTTTTATGAAATACATCGGATTTTAAAATGTGTAAAGCATTACTCAAAATAAGGAAAACTCAAACAATCTAACTTCAACAAAAATGAGAGTTGTGATATTCTAATGTTAACAACATTTATGATTTTAGCTGGAATAATTACATTTTTGTTTTTTCTAAGAGTACAGTCAAATCTACAATGAAAGGGCAGATTTATTTTTTAGTTTTTGTCTAGATCACAGGTGACATAAAGTAATAGCAAAATAACAACTTTAGATTTTATTTATTTATTCTAGTTTTTAAGTTTTGAGCATATGCCTTATGGAATCTACAGCAGAAAAGCACAATCCATCCGTTGTTAAGTACTGTGCAATATTTTATGTTGTGCTATTCATTTGTTTTACACTCAACTCATTATTGCTCTAAACAGAATCAGCAGTAGTTTTTTTCTGCTGCCACTGCTGAAAACAAAAACCTGCAGTTCCAAAGAAAGGGAATAAAAAAACATGTTTGACAGTGCAGCTACTACTTCTGTTAAAACATTTAAATCATCTATCACTTTATAAAGTCATAATAAAGTGCACATGAAAAATTATGCTACCGAAATCGTAACATGCAAAATGATGAGTATAGTTATATGGATAACTTCCTACCATTTAATGATAATTGTCACTAAGTATTTGACTGTTATTCATATCTGTCATACAACAGGGAAATCCGTGCACTGGTCATAGAGATGGTCCTGGCCACAGACATGTCATACCACCTCCAGCAGGTCAAAACCATGAAAGCCTGTCTACAGCAGCCTGAAGGGTGACGAGTCATAATCTGCCTCATAAAATAATTTCTTTCTACTCAAACTATACTTTAATGAAACACTTACAGATCTTCTAAGGCATAATCACAGGTACCTTGTTTTCTGTGAGGAAATATGTCACAGATTTTAGTGGAGTGTATTTAAGACAAGTTCCAAAATGTTTCCTTGTATTGACTGACTGTGACTACATATATCCTCAGAATTGAGAAACCAAAAGCACTGTCCCTGTTGCTCCACACTGCGGACATTAGCCACCCAACCAAGCCCTGGCGTCTGCACTCACAATGGACCAAAGCCCTGATGGATGAGTTCTTCAAGCAGGTAAGAACACTTTAGCCAGCACTAAGGTCTACACACAAGTTCACCAAATGACAATGACATACTGCATTAAAGTACTAAAAGCTCTAGTTTTTGCAGAAAACGTGAGTGATTCTTTATATACATGCATGTGTATGTGTTATTTTAAGGCTTCTTTTTTTCTGAGAATACAACAGTTCCTCAGTATCTGAACTCTCAATATCCAAATTTTCAGTAAAGGAGCTCTTGAAAATAAATAACTATATATCAGTATCCAAATGGAAACTTTGGCTATAATGAATTTTTACGTGAAGCTTATTCATAATAAAAAGAATCAAAACGTGACTAAAAATCAAAATAAATTAAAAACTACAAATAGCTAGCAAACAGTAGACTAATAAAATAATGCTGTATGTATTGTAATAAACTAAATTGTGTACTGTTACGAATTTATCCAAACCGCCTGCATGGGTGCTATCAGCTGTTTCCGCAGTTTCACTTTGTCTTAATGAATGCTTCCTCACCATGTTTTTTGTGTATTTCATTTTTTAAAAATAAACCTATTTATCTAAATGTTGGTTGTTGTGTCAAACAAAAGATAGATGCACTGGGTTATTTTGACGCATCTTTATCCCTTTTATTCGACATTTCACTGAACTCCATGCAGGTGCCCTCTCATCTCCCTTGTGTAATGTAGTGACATTGAGGGCTACCAACATGTCAGATTTCCTGTACTGTGCTGTACATACTAAGCACATGTTAAAAACATGCAAATGAATGACAACATTGTGTTCAGTTAGGTAACTGGTGTTTAGAGTGTTTATCATGCTGAAATTGTAAGCCGATAGTTAAATAGGTGCTTTCCGATGGTATGGGAGAGCATTATTTATTTATTTTATTTAAAACTATGGGAAATAGGCACTTGGCATTTGAAAAATTTGGTATCAGACATGTTTTCGGGGACAATTTAAATCTGGATACTGAGGAAATACTATTTCTGATTTACAGTCAAGAACTCTATGAGCTAACATGACTTAATGCATTATTGATGAAACCTGCATTATTGATAAATTGATGAAATAGCTACACTGAGGTGCCAGTTTATTAGATACATCCCATTCCTTCATACAAATAATACATCACGCGACTGTGGTGTGTGTTATAAATCATGCAGACCTGTTTTTCTAGTGCCAGTGTTCAGCTGAGCTTGGAATGGGCAAATACAAGTGACCTAAGTAACTGAATGTGATATGCTAATTTGTGTCAGGTGTGCAGATTCTAGCTTTTTGTCCTGGGTTTACCAATGGTGCGAAAAGCAAAAAAGTACTAGTGATATTTTAAATGGAAAAAATATTATTGTTAAAATGAAAAATGACAGACGGGAATGGGAGCAGCCTGGGCCTGTGCCGAGTGAGCCCGACTGCAAGCTGCTCTACTCTCTAATGACGCCATTCTTCTCTGCGCTTTTAAAACTGTCATAATATCACATCATGTGCCTTTAAATTAAATAGGAAAGGTTATATACATGTCACATAAACTAAAACCTACACAGTTACAAATGCGTCGCCAGAAGGTAAATATCAGAAGGAAAATGACGGGGAACCATTAGCAACAACCATTATAGGTGTAGCTCACTGTGGCCTCACTCAAGATAAAATACTTAAAAACAGCAAAACGTCAAACTTTCCCAGAAATAGTCAGGTGCCTGGCTACATACCTTAGAGCGACTTCAGCTGACCTCAGCACAGATCTATGGAAAAAAGAGTTAAACATGTGGCTGTAACAGTGATATATGGCACCGAGGAAGATGGAACCAGTAGCGGACTTAGAGCAAGATTCCCAGCAAGCGCTCACTTAAAACCCTCCCAGTGTTGCACGCGTTGGCTGTTTGTTTGCTTGCCTATTTGTTTGTTTGTTTGTTTTCTTTGTTTGTTTGTTCATTCATTGTCTGTGTGATTTTGATGAAGTTGTCTGGATTTTAATAACAAAGCCAGGCCATTCTTTTCACTTGTGCGAATGCAAAGAGTGCCAATGCACCATTTCCCACACAAATTTAGACAGTACTTTTAATATTATTTTTATTTCTATAGCAAACCTAACTTAGAACTGCTTGGGAATGTTTTATTTATATGTCACTTCCAAAAGTAGCTGTTTGTGTACTGTAGCAACATTATAGTTTATGTTTCTACTCTTGAGTTGTATGTCCCTTAGAACAAAAACCTGTGCCAATTGGATGATATATCTGATGAATAATGAATATAATGTAAATCGAAGCATGAACCAGTGAACTGTTGCTCTTCTCTTTTAAGGGTGACAGAGAAGAAGCGCTGGGCCTCCCACTTTCACCTCTGTGTGATCGAAAGAACACCTTAGTGGCCCAGTCTCAGATTGGTAATGTGCTGACTTGCTTATTTCAGTGCACATACTCTGTATGTTTAGATACAGCAGCAGTGAAAAGTGTGAGTACACATGGGCAGCGTGAGCAATAACTGTATGGGATGAACTGCACAGAAGTGAGGATGCAAAGCAACATCTCTGCAGAAGCAGAAGAGCTGAGAAAACTTTGAAACACATTTCCTGCTCAGAATTGCTAGCTGAATATGTATCAACATTATTAGTTTGCAACATGTGTACTCAAACTTTTGAGTAACTGTATATACTGTTGAAGAAAACTGCAATGATTCAAATTTATGCTGGAGATGTAATTTACTACATTTCATTCTTTCCATATTTCAGGTTTTATTGACTTTATTGTGGACCCTACCTTTTCCCTTCTGACGGACATGGCTGAGAAGATAGTCATTCCTCTGGTTCAGGAGAGTCCAGAAGCCCAAATACTCTGTAATCGACACAGGTGCTCCATCCTGAGAACGCTGATACTGTGGTGTTTTTCTAATTTCTTTCTGAACTCAATGTTTTGTTGATTAATTAAATATTTGCTTTGATTTTTTTTGGATATTTGGAAAACAATACAAAATTTCAGGTTAGGTTGGTTTTTGTCCTTTATTTCATATCGCTACATGCTTTCACAGCTCCTTTTACACATTGGCTAGGTTTTAGTCAAGAAAAGTGCATTTTTAAATGTAAAACCTTATTTCAAATATTACCTTAAACAATGAAAGTTTATTGCACAGTATAGACTGCAAATAAAGGCATTTTGTAGAGGTACATACAATTTTCACATTAGTGCCTTTAGGGTTATATATTATTTATTACCATGTTCTTCAACTTTACTGCAGTAGTTCTAGATGGCTGAATAAAATGATTTAATAACACTGTTTTGCTATCTTCTCACAGTTCACTGTGGAAGGAGAGCTCAAGAGGTCTGGAGTGGAATCTGGCTCACATAACTGCAGAGCTCGTCAGTTTCCGGTCAACTTGGACTCGTCACACTGAGGACAATAAGATGAAATGGAAGGAAAGAGCATCCAGCGGTACCTAATACTTCTTATGTATACGTTTCCCTGAGATACAAGTCTTTCATTTACAAGTTTTTGCATACAGTACTGTGCAAAAGTCTTAGGCATGCAACTTGAATGTCTGTTGAGAAGTACAGGTAG